>OX596200.1:15986779-16119152 GCA_951394215.1 Glyphodes perspectalis | reverse complement strand
CAGCACAATATTGCGCTGCTCTTCGACGTCTAGGTGCGCCAACGTTCGCGCTTCACGCTACCGAGTCCGAGCCTCTTACGAGTCTTCCCTAGATTCCCATCTACCGTCGGATATTTGTCGGACAGCTACTGGTTTTATTTAGAGCGTTTCATTCGGAAGCTCTTTAAAATCCTCTAGCTAGAAGAATCTGATGGAACAGTGAAATGTTGACCCACCAAAGATATCTCCAGAAAAGAAACAGAGGGGACAGCTGAAATTTTCTGGAAAGCTTTTTATGATGGAGAAGCTAATATTACGGCTGTTCATTTGCGTCGTTCATGTCGTTAAAATCATCAGCGAATCAAATGCCAATTAAGAATCCGAAGCTCCGAAGCACCTAATGTTCTTAGTGCCTAGTGACTTTCCCTAGGGCTCGGAAAGACCCTAAGTGAAGCATCAAGCGTGTGTTGCGTCGTGTGAAAGTGAACTGTTATTGACTGCTTTAGTAATTAAATCCGTAGGTAGGCAGATTTTAAATAAAAGTGAAGTACGTGCGAGGTGACTCCTATTAAACTTCACTTCACTACTTACTTCGTAAGTCTGTAATTAACACTGAACAAATTCTACACACTACTATATATGTAATGTTTGCAGAATAAGAAGTAGTTTCACGTTTTGACGCATTGTATTTAGGTACCTTTTCGTGTTATCTAAAGATACAGTCAATCGAATCATTAAAATATCCCTTTGAACCTACGACTGATAATTCAAGGCAATGCTCGTATTTGACTGTAGCGACATATTCGTTAGATTCGATGTAGCGGATCCAATTTCAAATTTCTACACTGTTTTCTCTTGCACATACGATAATCTATTGTTCTATAAGCAAATGATTTCAAACAAAACCAAATAGTTAATTACCATTTAACATTAATAATCTAGTTGAATACAACCTACTTATTGTTAATATTAATGCTAATAAGTCTGACTTTTTACTACTTGAATATCTTTCTCGTCTTTCTTTTTAAATTAAAGATAGACTGACAGAAAAGGCTACACATTCGAATATTCACACTATCGCTTTTTCGAAACTGTCTGTTTTTGTTACAAATCGATTAGGGTATAAATACGTACGAACATCTTACGAGCGTATATAAAATGTTATTACGACACCACTAAATATATTGTAGCGTATGCAAAATACTACCTTTAATTAAACTTTATATTGAAATTGCAATGGTGAAGCCATTTGGATTGGCATTAATACAAAATTAATACTTGCACAAATACTTATTGTAAAAATATTATATTAAATAATATTAGTGCATATTGAAAAATAAGATTAGGTATTATCAAAATGTATGACTTGCATTGATTCTCTTCTTTTTAGATTTTTTTAAAAATGACATAGGCAATTACAGTCAGTCCCCATTTATGTCTGATGATCTTATATTTTCCTCCTCCCTACCACAGGAACCATGACTTAACGCATAGGTTCCCAACCGGGGCGCTACCGCCCCCTAGTGGGCGCTAGAGATTTACAAGGGGGCGGGGGCGGTAGCGAGCCCAAAGGCAAATGGGGGGCATTATAACAGTTCAGGGGTCGGTCGCAGCGTACTACCTAATTGGAAATTTGACATAATAAAACACTTGCTTCTATTTTTGAATATTATAAGCGTTGGATGTTATAAACCGGTAAGTACAAAAAAGGTTGGGAACCTATGATTTAAAGGAACGAAAAGATCATTTCCAATAACACTACACACTGTGTGCCAAAATTGTAGATATCTGTGTTTGTATTTGTAATTTTAGATTTATGGCAAGGCAACCTCTGTTTAAAGTAAAATATATCTACATTAAAATAGATAAACATTGTCTTATAATTATGCAACCAAATCGAAACTAATTATCCAGTGCCAAAAACTAATTTTTCAAGCTGAGGTAGACCAGCAAGGTAGGTATAAGCCTTATTATGCCAAATGTCATCTTAAGAATTGAATATTTTCTACGTGGACCAAATAATAAAAATATTTAGCCAAAATGTAACGAATTGAAATATTTGTACCTGTTGTAAATTTTTAACTTCACACTCATTATTGCATAGTATGTAGGATAGGAGGTAAGGTAGTGCCATATTGTAATTATGAACTTCCATTTTTAAATAACTAACTAACTAAACTTCACGCCACTTCCCTGGCGGGGTAGGCAGAGAGGAATAACTATGCAATAAAGACCAGACCAGGTACCCGTTTTGTTTTGATATTTAGCCAAATGAATTTAGGTGGTTAGAGCCACCTATAAACTTGCATGCACCCATAAATACTTTAGGTACCTATTCAAATTAGACGATACCTATCCAATTTTTGATTAAAAAATATGGTTACTACATTCTAAATTTTTAATGAAATGTTTTTATTACACATACCTAGTTGTAATGTTAATTCATAAGGATGTCTAGATTTATGAATGAATCTAAATAATCTAATACCTGAGTAGGTAGGGAATTTTACGTAGATATCTATATACAGTATACGTACTAGGTAGTGCATGCTCATTAAGTTACATAGCCAAATACTCTGGAGACCCTCAAGTTAACAAAATCGTCATAGCTAAAGGTAATCGTATAACACTTTCGTTACAAGAGGGTCATCATCGTTTTAATGGTTTGGTACCTGGTCTCGGTTACTTCCTCAATCATAGGTACTTCTGATAAGCCAAGCTTTAATCTTGAAATTTCCTCCTTAGAGGAATTCTGTTAAATAAAATAAATTATTAGGTAAAGATAAGCCTTCGAAAGTCTGTATAAAGTCTTACTAGGATTTGAAATAATTATTTTAAGGTCGTAGCTACGCAGATTTTATCCCTGCACTGTACATTTTATCTGATTAATTGTCATGTCATAAAATGCACTTAAAGACTACGCAAGTATGCCAAAATATTATAAAAAGCTACCTATTTGTTATGCAATATTAAAAAAAAAATTTCAATTGTATTTCCAATTTGTACATAAGTACCTACGAGTACCTATCAGTGCATTTAAGCCGTAGTAAAAACCCTATACGCGGTTAAGAAACACGTTAATGAGTTAAATATTCAATTGCGGCAATACTATATTATATATATCTATTACCTACACTTGCCATGTTTAGACTTCCGAGTGCATGCAGACATGTATTTAACGTGAAAAATAGCATTTGTTAATTAGGTGAAATGTAAATAGAGTTTTAACACGTATCTTTTAAGTCAGTATGAAGAAAAAACTTAGCATTAAATCTAAAGGAAATTGGAACTTCGACTACGGTCACACAACATTCAATCAAATTCTGAAACTTTATAATTACTTTGTACTTTTCTCTAAAATGTAAAACTTGAAATAACAAAAGAGCCTTTCTTTACCTTGCGAATGATTTTCTATAAAAAAAGAAAGGGGACATTGTATAATATTGTTTCAGCGGCATAAATAAAAGAAATATTAAAAAATGTTATGTAATCATTGTTTTTCATTTCATGCTTTAAATACCTAGTTAGGTTCCTTACAGAAAGCCACTCTACCTATCTCTAAAGTAATATTATTTCTAATTGTGACATCAGAGTAACAGTGTAGCAAAGGTTGATCCAAAAAAATAACAAATGGGATTCCCAACCACGAGAATTTGGGACGAATAAAATTGTCACATCCCTCCATCCAGTTGGCCCTAGGTAAGCAAGTTTAATCAATCCTTGATAATAACGGACTAGGAAAAAAAGAAGGACTCCGCGCCACTAACTAGACATTGTAGCTCCTCAGGTGCTCCACCTTGACACGCAGCTTACGTCACACATTGAGATAATAAGTGCTCCAAATGACAGATATCCGATATCTGGTACCTTCAGTATCTCACTCACACATGCATAAACGGGGCTTCACGTTATAGTATGATAGCGTGGAGTCCTTCTTTTTATACTAGTCCGTGTTGGTAATAATATAAAATGCTAAAGTGATTTAGCCCCTGGTATGAAAGTTTGTGACTGCTTCCGTATGTATATATGTATGAGCGCCGCTAACGGTTTTTCGCGAACTGAGTTAGTTCGTATGTCAATCAATAAAACGTCAGTTTTTAAATAAAGTTTAATTTAATCAAACAAACATTACTATTGCTAGCTGTCGTAGGATTAAAAATAAAATAAAAGCCTGGATCATCAACTTACACACACACGATGATTCAGAAACAAATCCGCTAAGTGTGCTTAATACATACAACATGCAGTTTCGCGTAAAAATCTTTATGAAATCACTATTTTACATCCTCATTGCGTTCCTTATATCATGAAAATATAAAATTTAGCTTCAACTAAAAATAGTACAAAACAGTCATTCAGAGCCATATCTTTCGGTAACCACGTCACAAATTTGGGCCAAACGTTGCCTGGTGGAAGAATAAAGGTAACCCATCTTATGTGGTGACTTGTACTGAGAGATTGTCGCGTTGCCAGGATTATCACAATGGGAATAGTGGGATTAACATTCCCATAAGTTCCATGGATAGAAGTAGTGGGTCTAGTTTAAAACGCAAACTTTTACATCGGGTTGTTTAAATAAGCTTTTGATTGTTTTCACAAAATCCCCGCCTGCACTAGGTATTCGGCTTCTTAATCATGCCGCTTGCGTATTCACAAATATGTAACATTTAAAAGTCATTTCGAAGCATTAGGCTCCTACCATATTTTTAATCAACTTCCATTTCATTAACTGTCTGGTGTTCTTCGTTTAAAATGTTCTACTACACTTTAAAATGAAATAATGTTAACATATTTTGGGAAGCCCAACTGGATAACACATACGTGGTATTTAATTATAAAGTACTTAGTTCCTTTCATAAAGTGTCTTGCTTTTTTTCTGGTATTGTTATTAATGACTTGATTATATGGTATTTCATAATTATATAGCAACAAGTTACATTAATTGAGATTATATATTATGTAGAGTAAAACAAGTAAAATCTTATTACATTTTATGCATTAGAAAAAGAAGTCTAAACAGATTTAAATAATAGATAAGGTTATTCACTTTGCCGACTTGAATTTACAATCGTAACATTCTTGCTTAATAAAAAACATATTCAGGCTTGTTTCAAAAAGTAACTAGTTGATTTAAACCTGGTCAGAAGAATAGCAACTAAAATATACCACAATATTCAGTAAAATCCCAAATAGGTATATTAATGGTGAATGTTGGCGGTGAATGCATTATTTAGCTTAAATTCCAACTTGCACTTTTCTTGTAATGAGACTGAATATGTTGATTACAACGAAATTGCACTTAACTGTGAGCATTCAATTTAGATCTGTACTCAAAATTGAGGTCCTGCCTCGTAAATTGCAATAAATTACTTAAAAGCGATTTATGTTTTACGCGAAATGATTTAACAAAACTAATAAAATGATTACAAATGTTTACAAACTTTCACTTTTCATTTCGTGTCAGAAATGTATATTCACACTTAAATTATTTTAATTAAATCGAAATTAAATAAATATTAGGTAAATTATTACACAATTTTGATAATGTCCTCACTAAAATAAATAATCTTATAAAAATACATACAAATGACTAATTACAACAGATAATAAGTAAACCAAGTGCAAATAAGGGCACCAAGCGACCACCTCTCGCATGACACAATGTAAAATGGCTTTAAAGTTACTTCAAATAGAACGTACATAAATATAATAGATCAGCAAATGTCAGTGACACCGCAACGCCAACGATTGGTGAATATAATACTCGAATGTTAATATTTACAATGTTTAAAAAGCAGGCACTGGGCTTTCACCCCCTTCGTCATAACCCTAGATTCGTATTACCTCGTTCATAAGCATAAGTCTTGCCTCGTTCATTTCGTTACATGACAATCATAGACATACTAAATATTTTAAATAAATGAACTGAACGGCTAAGAGAATATTCAATATGTATAATTTCAAGGAGAATCATCATTATATTTGAAATAACTATATTTTATTAGGATTCATACATTTACTATTGCTATATATTATTTCATTCAGCACAAGATTTATACATATTACTTAATTCTTAGTACCTTTCTAATTTCCCTTTTTTCAATATTTGTGCGATTATTGCTAAGACGAAGTACATACACGTTAGACCTGAACGAGTCAGGAAAAGGTAATAAAAGTGGCAATGGTTAATGTATTATTACAACACGCCGTTAACATCCATCGCTCCACAAAACGGCCACAATATTGCTGAACCAAAGCAAACAAATAATAAACAATCTTACAGTGAGTACCAAATACGTTCCTATCTCCATCCCATAGATAATACAAAATGTATTTTGGTCTTTGGTATAATTATGTTTAAATATGTTGTAGGTATAAAAATTCGTTTCAAAAATGTGCTTACTAAAGTTATCTCTCAGACTGAAAAGTGATTTCGACACTGCTACGAATTCCCACAATTATTGAAAATCCGAGCCTCACATAGGCAGCTTCATATCAATTATAAATACTTACACAACGAATTGACATACACTATATAAAAAGCTGTGACTTGTCGACGTTCGTGTTCCTCTCCACAAAACCAAGCGTCAGCTTTGTCTACACGTAGGCATCTAAAACATGTTACTTCATAATCTGAAATCACAAATGCGCCCCCAACACTTCCAAGTGAACTACCGCGGATCACAAATATCATCGTATTAATATTATAAAAATCATTAGGCTGCGAGACAAGCGTTGAACCGCATACATAAACAAGTTTGTATAAAATTCAAGCTATGAAAATGTCACATCTAGCAGACCACAAGCGGCTTAAACATTATCAATGGTACATAATGATGGAAAACATTTTGTTTCTACTAGTAAGTTATTAACCTCCGATTCCATTTAAAAGATATTATACACTAATTATTATTTAAAATATGATAAACTGTTAATAATAAAGGAACATAACGGATTAAATATTAATAATACTTCAAAATACATTTAACAGCATTTCTATAACGGCTTCGGGAAAATTAAGCTATTGATAATCTTCTAAATCAGACGTAAAGAAAAAATTAAACTGACCAATATTAAATGTTAAATATACAACGTTTAAATTAATATTACATTACGCAAAATAAACGGGCTATGTTTCTCGTCCATATCAACATATTTATATCCAAACCAGAAAAGGCAACATTATTTTTTAACATACTATACTTAACCAACACATTTAAAGTAGAAAAATACAAATTGAAATTTAAAAAAATACTGTAATACAAAGTTAAGTCGAATCAAGATAAGTAAGCTACGGCATGGTTATTGTAAAATAAGAAAAGTAATTACGTTAACATCATATTGACGTAACATTGGTGTGGTACTCACAGAACTAGTAACCGGCCAGATGAATTACTAGTAGTATCAGTTTCGTCCAGATCCGACTTAATTCGAGGCTATACAATTTATTCTATCCAAGTAAACTCCATTTCTACATATTACACCATTCGCATTCGTCCTACTCAATCGCATACATGCTCAAACCTTGGATATTTACTTATAAGTCATTTACATTCTACCAAAATCCTTTTATATTCATCATAAGGGAGTATTCTCCCTCAATGAGATAAACAACCATGGTGATATGGTCAACCATCAAGAATTCAACTTCTTTTATATAAATACTTTCTACGCCTAGACAGATCTGGACATTAAGATAAAACAAAGCACCGATTAACTGTCTTCTTACTTTTCGCATTTCACTATTTGTGGCGAGTACCCGCCGCTGGCGTCCGCTAGTTGCGCTTACCCTAATCGAATGTTACGCCGCTTCCGATAGTACTATCAAAAGTGGCAAATCTGCACGAATAAACGAAACGCCCCTTCGTTCGCCATTCCTATCCGGCAATGAACTGGCACAGGTCATCATCGAGGTCCGCAAAGTCCGCCAATTAAAAGCGGTGTATTCCAAGTCTTCATCCACCTGTTCCCTAAATTTAACGACTTATTTTACTTTTCTGAAATATCCGCAAGGCCCTATTCCTTGATTTTCATCACGATAATAAAGACGACTTGTTGACTAATTGAAACTCGAATTGCTAGAATAAAATGCGTTAACTATCACTGAAGCGAATTTAAAGCGATTTGTAGGAATACAATTTAGAGACGTTTATAAGGCTTGTAGTGCGTACGAGGCGGGTTTGGTGCGAGACCGCGGCAAAGATGCAGTTCTCTCTCAGTACTTCACACTCGAGTCGAATGCTACACCCACGCTGCGCGCACGCCGCCAACACATCAAAAATCTCACAACAAATACGCTTCCAAACTCGGCTCAAACAACGTTTCGTTTATCAGCGCGATTCACACAAACAAATTACACGTATGTGTACAAATGATGACAACGAATATTGCTAGTTACGAAGGGTAATATCCAAGAATGCGTATGCCCGGGGGTGTGAAGCGCGCGCGCCAGGCTCAGCACACGCAGCCGCTCTCGCTGCCCTCCTGCTCCGAGCCCATCGGCGACTGCGACTGCAGGTCCACGGCTGCGCGACGAGTTAAGGACGATTCGACGGAACACAACATTTTTCAATGTCCAAAATTAATTATCCAACATCAAATTTATCGAAAATACTACTAAATAGACCATTTATTTATAACCTAAACTATTCAAAATAAAAAGATTAATATTTTATAGGGTTTAAATTTTTTTCAAAAATTAAAGGTTTTGAACTCATACAAAATCCATGAAAGTCACGTGATGTTTTCATAAATGTTAAAAGTTTAACAACTATAAACTCTTCACTTTTAGTAATCAGCTGACTAATTTAAAAAAAACATTTAGTTTTGAATAATAATTTATAAGGTGGCAAATAAAAACATCATAAGTATTTTAATTTTTTATTCCGAATGATATCAGGCAGCGTGATATTTACAAATTATCATAATGTCGCAATAATAAAATAAAATAATTTAAGTAACATTCGCGCTTTAAATTGCACATGATATATTTTATTATTCTAGATCATGTAACAAGTGAGACGAAAAAGTCTCATAAGTTCAATTAAGAAATAATTAGTACGCAAACCGCATTGGGTAGTGAGGTTATAAATAGCAATGTGCAATTTAAAATCATTGCAAATGCTATTTCTCGTGTATAAAATTGTTCTGTATAAAGTGTAATTCGTCAACAAAATAAAGAAAAGCTGCTATTTTTGATTGAAAGTACATTTTCACCATGGAATAAAAGTTATATAAATCTTAACATATTTATTTATAAAAATAATTTATTTAAATAAGCATTATAATAATTAATTCTCGAATATTAACTACAAATGAGGATATGCTAACAGTTAAGTGTAAATTGCTCTCATAAGTAATATTTTAACAAAGCATGTAGGAATGATAGTTTATATAACCATACTCAGATCTCGTTCATTAAGAAGATGACAAATTAGCGCTAGGCGCCCTGCGCTTAGTTCTACTCTGTTAAAATCTCAATAAACTTGACTTCAGGAGAACGCGAACGTTCGTAATGTTATTATTTAATTTTGTTTGTAAGCTAGCTGTGAAAATCTCACTAATAATTATATTTATTATTATAGAGTAACATAAGATTTCACTCTTAAGCACTAAGTAAATAAATAATACTAATGTACAAGACCGCGGAACGTTTTACAAAGTGCTAACGAACCGAAAGTTAAGTCAGCCTTTCCATGGAATTGGTTCTTTAAAGATAATACATTTCAGCTATCCAGTGTCCAATGAATACATTGTAAAATATCATATTCAGTAAAACGTCCCGGGTCGCGTGCTATATACAACACCGGGTAGCTCCCACATCGCCGCATCTAACTAATCTCCGCTTTGTCACAATGTAATATATTACTTTAAGTAATAACAATAAAAGGAACACTCATATTACTCTTTAAACGTTTCCATATACATATCTATCTTTTTCATAAGTTCAAATTTATTTATACGTATATTATAAACTCTTAGTGAAATTTATTTTAATTATATAATACATCTATTTTGGAAATATACCATGCATTATAATTATTACACCGTGACAGAGTTAACGTACATCCACTGCGTACCGGATACTTACTAATACACACACGTGGTTCGCGAGTTCACAGCGAAACATACGCACACGCTATTTCATATAGATTTACAACTCGTAAAACTTAAAAATATCTACAAACAAATTATCAGTAGTGTCATGATAAAGTTTTATTGTGGTACTTTAGCATTTTCCCACTAGTTCTATCACAATGCAGATTCATTAGATAAGGATCTAATGAGAAAAATTGCATCAATAAATATTATACTTCTGTTTCAAGAAACTACTGACAATAAATTGGTTCATAGGTAGATAAAAAACAATTTTTATTTTCTTAATAAAAAATCTGATTGTAAATTAAAACAAAGGTGGTGAAAATCCTAAATAAATCCTAAATAGGCGCTTCCAATATAAAGACGGCGCTTCGAGATAGATATAACATAGCGATGTCTGAGCACCTTCACAGTTCCCGATACCCACGAAATATTAGCACGAGCAAATTTCTCATTATACAAGTATTATGGCCTTAGTGATTGGCAAAGGAAACGATATATTTAACAAACGAGTGGTACTTAACGCGATCGCGCCAGGGTGCCCGCTGCGTCGTAGTACCTAGGTATGAGCGATGCAGCCGGCGATGCGCTCACAACAGAATAACACAACAGGACTCGTGGTACGGACAATTGACGCATTCATTGCGCAGCGAAGCTTACAAGGTTTACTTTGCTTAGAGCCTCGCACTTTTAGATCTCATTAGGGGCCCCATAAAACAACGGGTGTTGCTAATGGGAATGGCCCTCGTATAGGCGAGTCAATGCGAAAACATTCACATGCTTTCGCTCGTTTCAAGATAATAACCAGACTCAGACTGATGATAGAATTAATAAAGTAAAGTAGAATAATTAATATCGATATGATTACGCGAATTGTTCGTACACACTATATTAATATATTGCTTGGTTAAACAGAGGGCGTCACATGAAGTTTCAGTCTTAATCGATTTAATTATACATTTCGATTAAATTCATCTTGTCCTACACGATACCGACGTTCCCTTTAAGCGAATGTAATCGTGCTTTTGTGTACAACATGCGAAAACGTAAACTACAACTATTTCAATGTGATCCGAATTTTAAATAGCTTCAAGGTCGAAAATTGTTTTTTTTTACAAGGCCACATACGGCCAGATAGACCTTATTGTTCTACCACATAAAGTGCGTCAATTTGATAATAGCATCTGCTAACATGACATCACGGCAGTTAGATACGGAATAGCCTACAGTGAAAAAGCAGACATACGATGTTGATATTTGATTCATTGGCCCCAAACGCCAAAATCGAAAATGCAGCCGAACAGCGGATCAATTAAAATAACTGTCATTCATATTCGAAGTCACAGAAAAGTGTAAACTAAACAGAACTACACGGATTTACACTAACTCTAATATCACTGTAAGACACACAAAAGCAGATCAGTACACATCTGAGCAGGTACTGCGCGGGCGCCGCTCGGCCGCCGCCCGGCGCGGTGCGGTACGTGCCGCCCAATAGTGGTGTAACTACTCATGGTTGCCACACAAATGCGAGTCGCATCCCTTTTATGGTGTAACTATTCATAATAAAAATTAAAATAAATAAATAAATTCTCCAGGCTGACACACCAATTCCCTAGTTCAAAGCTAAGCTTATGCTTGTACTATGGATATTAGGTGAATGGGTAGACATACCTAAATACGTTTATAAACATCTGACTTGAGTACAAATGTCCATGTTCATCACACGAAACATTTGCCCCTAGCGGGATTTGAACCCGCGACCTTCGGTGTCGTGGCCATTGTCCCAAACCACTCGACTAACGAGTCAGTCAAATGTTACTTGGTGCTGATAGCGTTTCAAAACAGGATATCTTCAAGTAAACTTCGTAAAAAAGAAAGAACCTGGACTGAATTAATTTTACTTGAAGAAAGGGAATTAAACGACGGCGGTAAGGTGGCTACAATAGGCATTCATTTTAAGGAACTTTTCAGAATATATTAACGAATAGATACACTACAAATGCGAACGACATCGTCACCTCTTGTCAACTATGATTTGGTCAAGTTGAGAACAGTCGCTTACATACGTTTGTACATGCAGTTTGCTGTTGATAACCAATGAGGGTTTTCAAAAATACAAAAAACCGCCAGGTGGCACGAGGGAGTCTTGTGGTCTTATCATTGTCATTATCGACTCATTGTTGACAGGATGTCAGTTTGTTCTGAAAACATACCAATGAGGAGGTTGACAAGACCGTACGTCACAGTTACGCCATCTATCTGATGTTTTAATTCAAAAAACCCTCATTGCTGAAATCATTTTAACGCCACCAAAACAAATGTTTTTACAATTTCTAGAACTAGTGACCAAATCGGCTGTTCTCAGTTGACGAACACCATCTCCTTCGTCCCATATGATAGTTCCATCGCGTCGATACAGCAACAGGTGCGCGGGCGGCGGGCGGCGGGTGGGCGGCGCCTAGCAGGCGCAGCCGCCGTCGGGCTCCTTGCTGTCGCCGGGCGCCTGCCGCAGGATCACCTCGTGCACTAAACACGTCATTAAGGAAACAAAAGAACGAAACCATCCCCCGCCGGGTCGCGGGGCGCGTCTCACCGGCGGCTTCCACTTACGAGCCCTATCCGATTCAGTATGAACATGGCGAAAACCACTTTTCCGATATCGTCCCCTTCTGAAAAATCAACGATCGTGCGAGATTCCTCATAGGTGAAATTTTAGATGAGAATGCAAAATATTCCCGTGAATGATTTATATTTATTTATTATAATGATTTATAAGAGGGGCAATAAAAACTGCGTCATTTTAATAAAATATCATACTGAATTAGACAGAGCTCTGACGTTAAACATGAAACATTTTCAAAAGATTTCCAAAAATAAAAGTTCTGTAATTCGTTTGAAAGCTAAGATACTACGCTACACGTAGCTGTTAAATATGTGTGCAGTATAATAATTAGATGTATAGATTAACAAGCAAAGCAACATATACAATATATATATGGTTAAATACAAAATGACAGCTGTATATTTCGCCGTACGATTAGTCCTTGACAAAAATATTGAAACGTGAAGTGAGTCGTATCAAAAACCAATCAAAGGCTCACGGTAGACCCATGCACAGCGGGGAACAAAACCAACTGTCATTTCGTTTGAATACTAGCAACAACGCAACGCAGCCGACAGGTGAAGTTTAGGAAACCGGTTCCTTCAAAATTGTCTGTTTAATAGTTAAATATTGACCATGATATTCACAGATTTGTCATTATATTCCCATATCTGCCGTTATATACCCACTTTAACCATGATGTAACCCGTTAATCCCAATCGCCATGTATGCACCCAACACCGATTAATGTTTCCCATGCATATTAACCTGATGTTCCACATGCTTAAATATAAACGGACTTTTTAACACCGAAAACACAAATCCCTTTCACGCCTCCAATTTTTACTTCCAAACATATTTTCTTAGCGGATGCTAAACTATAATAAATATACAACCGAATTAGCAACTCCCTTTTTTATCGGTTGAAAAAAAAAACATTTTGTACGCCAAATTTGCGATTTCTACATTCGATATAACTTTTAGTTTAAAAATTCAACTAAGAATGGTTGATTTTTTGTATAGATGGATTTACGGTAATATCCCGCCTAGATGATTGACACGGCAACATTACCGGTACGAAGACAAATGTGGCCACATAGACTTCATTAAAATGCTCTGCACGTAATAGTCCGTTCCGGTGCCGCTAAACTCGAGGTGGAATTGAAAGGAGCTTATAATAACGACTGCGCATTAATCGCCAACATTACTTTCTCTTTCTACGATAGAAATAAACTATTATCTGCAGTGATATGAAAAAAAAACTGCGATTTTCGTTCATACTGCTACGTTCTAAGACTTTAATATAGTTGGCGTCATTAATATTTTTACATTATTTTATATCATTGACGTAGACAAAAAAAGAACACAAAATTATTTTCATATAAATTCAATTAAAACTTTGACAAGCTTTGGCAAACGCATCTTAGCTCACATTTCGAAAAAAAATTTTAAAGTATATGTTACATTAATCATTGATTAATGACTACATACATTTAGGTATATATAACAATAAGTCACCTGTCAGCTGCGTTGTCATTAGCAAACATCGGGGTCGGGAATGACTCAAGCGCATACAGATTAGTAACGTAAGTTTACTTACAACACACTGTTAGCCGTACTACCGCCACCCAACACGACCGCGTCCGGGCGAGTCCACCAGTTAATGTTCGGTGTTCGCGCGTGAAATTAGCCACGTTCTTAATAACCGGAGGACCTTGTGATCGGAGGTCATAAAGTTTATATTGGTCTAATCGTAGCGCTGACTAATTAGTTTATAACTATATAAATAACTAATAACTAACTTAAGTTGCAGATACCAGAAACGTGAAATCGATAAGTTTAAAAAATGTTTACAACGCAATATGTCGTATCACTATTTGAAAAGCGACTGAATTTTGAAGATGAATTAATAATCGAAATGAATGACTCGATATTCATTCAATGAGCAGTATCTGAATTACAAAATCAAAATTCTCTTTTTTTTACCAAATTTTACTCAATAATCTACGAGGCTTTGATATATATCCACAACAAAAACCAACTGAAATAATCAAATAACATTAACCAAAACAACAACGCCATTCGTAGCTAATCTCACGCGGGAACAAATAAACCATAACGGATTCACACCAATTGTTATATCACATCACTTCGCCAACACACCGCAGACCGTCGGAACAAAACTAGCATTATAACGTGTTAACAGCACGATACATATAATTATTGCGTACGTAAATATGTGTCGGAGTATGTGCGCGTATGGGCTATAGCGTGTCGCCTATGTGTCAATATCCCACTGCCGTTTCAGTCATTGAAGGCGTCATACTAACTGGCTATTGAATTTGTTATGGCGCTCGCCCGTTACTATGTAAAAATAATGTCGACACCACCAACCAATCAATGAAGGATTAGGTGATTTTTGACAAAACCTGTCACAAATGTGATTGACTCTTTTTGACGTGACCCTACAATATGTCAAATTAATGTTAAACCTTCATCACTACATCTTTGTTTTTTAAATTAATCAGAAATATATTTTTTTATAAAATTATTATTTTAATCTTAATTTACTTAAAGTGAAATTATTTAGTTTATAGGCAAGGTGACTAAAGAATTCTGTTTAGTCCATCAGTTAAGACTATAAAAAAATATTATACACGTATTTTTTTATTTATTTGACAAATAAACATTAATAAAGATACGAATTCAAGTTGCGCGTGACGTCACACTTTCGTAAAATTTTTACTAAATAGTGACGTCGCAAGCCCCAGTCAAAAACTATGATATTCTTTATCTTTATGGTTTTTTGTTAATTTGATAAAGCGAAAAATATGTATCTAGTATTTTTGTATAATCTAACTGACGGACTAAATAGAATTATAGTTTTTTTAATGCAGTCATCATCTCTATTCATACAAGGAGAATCATTGAATGAATGATGGTGTCATATAAATAGTAAATAGGTACTATACTAGTTAGGTGACGTTGACAATTTCATAATAAAACGTCAGTGGGTCTACGAATCAAGTGTGTCATCGCTTTTGCGTTACAATCACAAATAATAACAATCAATGAATCATTAACGTAATCCACGATAACAGATATTAATTACTGCCAACAATTTTAATAACAACCATCTAATCTATTTCTGTGATGGCGGCAGTATATAAATATGTAGATAGTATATTTAAGTGTCAAATGTCATGTATAATTAGATTTAGCAACTGGTTATAGCTTGTCAATTTCTGAACGTCAATTTGCGCATACGCACTCAAGTGAGATTGAGCTATAAAACCACAATCAGGAGTGTGACGTCATTATATAATAATATATTACAACGTCTTAAGACTAAATGAATGTATCACGCGGGACCATATTGTGTAGAAATTTTTTTTTTTAATTCAAAATGCAAATTTTTTTTTATTGTATAACCGGGTCACTCTTGGTTACTGAATATGATGGTAATAGAATTTGAACTTTATATTTACTAACGGAAGGCTAGAACTCGCTTTCAATCTCAATTTCAAAAAGGAAATCTTTATTAATATTTAGTATACGAGCCTTTTAAAGATACAAAAATAGCTGGTTGTGGATATAGCGTGATTGTATGTACTTTGTACACTACACAACTTTGTGAGTATATTGAATGACACTCGTGTTACTAGTTGTACCAAACAGTGATCGTATCTGAACATGGTCGAGTATGGACCAGTATGGGCCAGTATGGACGTGTGTTATCTCAAAAAGGATACTGTCTTCAGGAGGCTTGCTCTCCGCGGAGTCCATGCCGGGCAGCGCGGCCGCCACTCGCCGGAACAACTTGAATTAAGAGAATACCATGAGTTAGTAACAGATAAAATACTTCAACAAACTTCAAAGTTCTGCAAATAGTGTTCAAGTCTCCGAATTGAAACGAAGCAAAACTTGTGCGAAAACTCTGAAACACACAAGGGCATTTAAGATGACAACTGATTGATTTAAAATAAATTATAATCCGTAATGATCATATTACAGTGCCAATGTTTAATATTCATCAAGACAGTGTTAGCTTGGTTTACTGAGGCCTGAACAAAAAAAGAGGTGTCTAATGGCTTCATGAGCTTACATTTTAATAAACCAGAAGACCTTTCTTAAAGACACTTGAAAGATAAAGTAGTGAAATGTTTAGGTAATTTGACTGTAAAAACAGTAAGATTTAGTATTTAAATAAAACTATGCACATTAAAATTAATTTGTTTTTCGCCTTTCGAAGTTTTCTCGTAGGCGATTAAAAAACTCTATTACCTGACTTCCAAAACAGAATTTTTGGTTCGCTTTGGTATGTTAATAAACCATACTGACTTTTGTGACCAAAAATAAACATTTTAATTAGTTTTGTATTAATTTTATTTAAAATATGTTTAAAAATGATACCCGAATTTGTGATCTTTGAATCTTTATCGATACAAGACGTTCAATCTGGAACGTCCTTTCCCTAATCAAGTCATATTGACATGCGTCAGGCACCATGCAAAAACGCACAGAGTATAGTCGAATTTCATCCATACAGATCAGTAATTTTCGGATACAGCACACCCCTAAAACTACTTGATTCTGTACATGTTTAGGGAGGATAAGGTGGCATCCTTATGCTTCTTGAGTGGGAATAGAGTTCTGACCTGTTTAACGTTGTATCCGGCCTTAGCGCTGGTCTCGATGAACATGACATTGAGCTCCTTGGCCTTGCGGTCGCCGTCCTCGGTGGAGACCTGCCGCTTGTCCGACAGGTCGGTCTTGTTGCCGACCAGCATGATGATCACGTCGGAGCCACGTTCCGTGCGCACGTCGTCGATCCACTTCGACGTCTGGTGGAATGAGTTCGCGTCTGGAATGTCACGGGGTTATTTATTAGATCAAGTATGGCACGACGCAATCATAGGACATTGCAGCTAATAGTACATATTTATGCAATAATTTCGTTATTAATTATATTTCACATCTTAAGTACTCAACGATCCACGTGAAAGGTTTTATAAACGTCGGGCACAGAAAAGAAGTAGTAATTTTCTTGTAGAAAAAGAGAATAAGAATAAGGATCCCGCGCCACTAACTCTGTTGTTGAACTCCGACGTTGAAGCTTCTCAGGTGCTTCAACTTGACACGCAACTTACGTCACACATTGACATAATAAGTGCTCCAAACGACAGATATTCGATATCTGGTACCCATAAGTATTTCACTCACACATGCATAAACGTGGCTTCACGCTATAGTATGACAGCGTGGAGTCCTTCTTTTTTACTAGTCCGTGATCGTATCGTATATCATCATATAAGGCTAGTCAGCCCGCAGCGCAGACAAATGCTAATAATAATATAAAAGTTTAGACTTTTTTGGATAACAAAATTGGGTAAATCACTTACAAAAGAATGCATTGTGGTATTTGTAGTAGAATAGTCAGGAGTAATATTTTGATGTCACGCCATGTACAACAAGAAAATAAATGTCTGTTTACAGAGCGCCGATTATATACGCTAGTATTTATTCCTATCCTAATCTCGAAATTCGTGATATACCCAATCATGAATCCGTATACACATGAACCGTTTTAGAAGGAAGCCAACCAACTTAATTTGCCTACCGCCTATAGGTCAGAGATGCCTTAATAAATAATCAGCACAACGGCTAAAGGAATTGAGAAGACAAGTCCAAGTTTGAAGCAGTTGTTTTCGAAGTCAAGTAGAGCATCAATTAATCCTCAATTACGCCTGGAGCCAACTACGTCAGTAAGAAACAATAGATTCTAAGTACTCATCCGCATTTATAAGCAATAGCTAAAACGAGATTAGCGTTGGGGTGGATATTTATCGAAGTTAATTCTACGTTGAAGATAAAAGAACTTGTTTTTTTTTTTAACATTAGTGCTTCGTATTCTTGATGTCTTGATTGTTACATCCACTTTAAATTCAGTTGATTTCAACAATGAAAAAAATATTATGTAGATTTAACCTGGCTGCATAATAGCCGTTGAGTGACAAGAAAAGAGTTATGTTCGCTATAGCTACGCTCAAAACGCATTCCAACTTCAATGAACCAGATGTTGACTTCTTTACATAACTACGATGACGAATTCACAAAATACAAATTTACGAATGCTTTTTATAATATTGGATTTTTAAAAACTCGCTTTTAAGTCCCGTGTCCCGTTGGAAAATTCTGTTTAAGTCCCGTGGTCTGCGACTTAAAAAAAAAATTCCAATTGTATTTCTTGCCTAGCATGTCGTAAAAGGCAACTAATGGTATATGGGGTTTTGGGTATGTGATTGTGTAGGCGACGAGATAGCCACTTGTCACTACTTTTCCACAATTTTCCATCTAACCCAGCCCAATTAATTTTATTGGCGGAATGTGGTTAAAGGGGGCTGCTGTCCCTTTGACTCTGTCCACCCCTACGGGGATTATGGGCGTAATGTTATGTGTGTAAAAACTCGCTCCTAAATATATCGGTGTTTCAGTTAATCTAGAAAACTGCTATATATATATATATATATATATATATTTTTTTTAAATGGCATTGTAACCGAATTGCATCGATACAGAACGTCATTTTCGGGCTTATCCCTAAAGCGTTGCGCGATTAGTTCATGTTCTAATAATTGTCACGCGATCCGCCGTTTCCAGGTCAGGCCTCCCAGCGTTCGCACTTGCACACCGGTCAGGGCACAGCGTTCATGTGTTCACTCATTATCCGAATTCGCTGGGTTTATGAGCAATTACAGTTTTATCGCGCTATCTCCAGCGATAATTTCAACGCTGAATACTTATTATGTTTACTGTTTTGAAAAATATGCGACTACCGCTCAACAGTTTGCTTAGTTACAATATTTTCTTCGTCATTGCGTAAATGTCTGACAACTTACGTCATCCACTTTTATTTTACAGAAGTGCATTTGTGGCCTGCTCTATATTAAACGTTGAGAATGATTTCTATTAAACTTTATATTGTGAAGCTTATGATTAAAAATGGTTTGTGAATTAAATGAAATAACAAACCCGCCGCTAGGGGGGGAGGCGAAACAATTTTAATAAAGCTGACATTGAACCACCAAATTCTACGCTTTCAGAATAACGGACAGACCCTGGAATGATAATTATTATCGACAGCGAGATTAATTAAAAGGTTTTATTTAAAAATTAAATTTCGTGTAAACTGCCTTTTTCAAGTTCTTCCAAAATTTTTAACCACTTTCTGACGTGAGTATGTTATGTTATGTTATATATAGTGATATCGAGCTAGTCTGATGAATTTTGAGATGGAATATTGTCGAGCAATTTTTTTTTATACTATATATTAAATATTTACTTAATTTACAGATTGCTAGAACACCGTCCAGAAGTTATCTCGACAATTGAAAGTGAAAATGCACAAGAATTTCTTTAGCCCGTCAAGTGTTGTGACACATTTTGGCTGGCCGATAAACTCAAAAATAGCAAAAAATGCCATTCACTATCATTGCAGACTTTAATATTCAGACTTGCAACTGTTCAGCCGCGCCAAATATTGCCGAACTATAAACGCCAGCGAACAATAAACCAGTAGAAACTATTTTAGGTAGGTAACGATAAAAAGGAAAACAGTATTATATCGTGCGTGGCGTGACACTAATCGAGTAATCCAAAAGAATCCAGTTGGATTAGCCGATTTAATGAGTACAATACAGTGAAATCGAAATCTATTGACTGACATCCTTCAATGGTACATCTGTTGAACTAGCTGGCGTTAAAAGAAGGCGGTTCTTTATATCACCCATGGGAAACACAATGGCAAACACAACCCATATTTATCGACATAGATGTTATACTCAAGGGTTAAGTCGGTATACCCCGTTCACAACCATCTTGGCAGCAATGTGGGCGTCTCGCCGCCCACCGCCGGCCTTGAGAGTCGGCCACACCCCGGCTATTTCGCGTCTAACTCAGGGACAGCGCGTAACGCAATCCCCTGGGTAAAAAATAACGATTCTTAATACGTATCTGCCGAGGTAACGATTGATGTATTCATTCGGCTTAATGTTTCATGAGATATATATTTAATCGCAATTCATGCTCCGGTATTTGTAGTCTAGACAGGTCGTAAGTATAAATGTAATATGACCCGTTCATACTTCAGAAGGTAGATGAAGAAGGGCGAAGGCGGGCTTTCGCAATACAATCGTTAATAACTCATCATTGACCCACAGCACTGATAACAAAATAAATATAATATGTACCTTTTGTTACTAATTCTCGCGGCATTTCTATTTTCTTATAATTCAGTGCATAGACCTGATTACCTAATCAGTAAAAAGTTAAAAAAGAAAGCGCTACATAAAATAGGAGCTGTAAGCAAAAGTTGCGTGCAAAAGTTATTTTTAAAACTTCAAACATACACAGTTTGTTTTAAAGTTCAATCTGCTGGAATTAATAGCCTTTTGTAAACTCGGGTCGGGTCTACTTAGGAAACGAACTTTCCTAATTTGTACAGTCCTTTGTTTAAACTGACACAAGCGCCTTACGTAATACATGTTAGCATTAGACTTCATTGACGTGCAGTTATTAATTGTTATTTATTTTACCAACAAGTATTATAGAACAGTTTTCTAATCGCCAGTATTCATCCATCTCTTATGCATGAGAACCTCTTTTTCCTCATCTTCGTAATGTCGTCTGAAACACGCGATTAAAGATGCATACAGCGGTCCTCAATTTCTGCTAATGCTGTTGTGTGAGAAATGTGAACGACCCTTGCGACTCGATATAAGGTAGGCAATTTTTTAACTTATCAATGTATCAGGGGTACCTAGTACAAATATAAAATGTATGATTACGAATCAATAGTTCTATTATCAATATAGGTTATATATGTTGAAAAAAAAAATAAAAGCTGTTATGTTCAGAAGTTTTTTCCAGAATATTTTTGTTTTGGAGATAAAGCTTGTGATTTGTAACCCCAAACGTATTCCATTTTTCTATAACAATAGGGGTGATAAGTGCATTAAAAACTAGAATTCTATTTAGTCCCTCAGTTAGATTATACAAAAATACTAGACACATATGTTTCGCTTTATCAAATTAACAAAAAATCACAAAGATAAAGAGCATCAAAGTTCTGGAGTGGGGGCTTGCGACGTCACTATTTAGTAAATTTTTTACGAAAGTGTGACGTCACGCGCAATTGAATGCATTGTATCATCGTAATGTTTGTTTGGCAAATAAATAAAAAATACGTGTTCAATATTTTTTCTAAATTTAACTGACAGAATACATAATTTTTTAGTCACTTTGCCTCTTCTATAATCATGTTTGTGCCCAAGCCATTTTCTCTAGTTGCCAAAAGTCTCACCCAGACCTACCCCAACTCAGCTATTCAGTTACCTACAACCTTCCTTCTCCGACCTTAATTTTTGGGTGAAACCTACTCCTCCGTGATAAATTTCCGACGAGGCACGCTCCGTAGCGCAACTTTTATTTAACTCAATAAATACGAATTTTCCCCTTTAGTTATCCTCAAAGATATACAAGTTAATCCGTCCGACACCAAAGTGGTATTATAGTGGGGTAATATTCAACATTCATTTGGGCCGTAGGGGGGTGTGGTAGACATCCAAGAGGGGGGATTCAACAGGTGGTCCGTCATATTGATTTTGCCAATTTTTCTCGGTAAAAGTTTTCGTTGCGTTTCGAGTAAGTTTAGATAACAGTTTTTAACCTACATTTTTACAATCAGAGTGACCAGTAATACCGTTTATACACTTATTTGCTTATTTTGTGGTATTCATAACATAAATGGTTTATAAAGGCTTAATATACATTATTATTTTTAGATAAAATGTGTAACGTGTAAAAATAACAAGGCATATTCGAATAGATATGATTACTCGTTAGTTCAGTTATTTAATGTTAACCTGTACAGTAACGATTTTTCCCTAACCAAGTTGCAAGGTTGAAAATTATAAATACATAACATAACATCACGCCCATAATCCCCGAAGGGGTAGGCAGACTTAAAGGGGCAGCAGGCTCTTTTAACTACATTTAGCCAAAAATAAAACTAGGCTGGGTTAGATGAAAAATAGTGAAAAGGTAGTGACAAGTGGCTAGCTCGTCGCCTACACAATCACATACCCAAAAGCCAATATACCATAAGTCGCCTTTTACGACATGCTAGGCAAGAACTAAAGGTGGCACATTATTTTTAATTCCCAGACCAACTTGGGACAAATAAGCGCTGATATAAAAAAAAATCAAGTAGTAGGTATGTCCCAAACCTTGAACCAAAAATCATTGCAAGTGAGGCGTGCATCCTTACCACTGAGATATCTCGGTACGTATAACAATTATCTACATCCCTATATAAGTAACTCTAGGTAATACATTCTTCGCGAAACTTGAAACAAGCACGCTAACGGCTAAAAATACATTTTCAATCCAAGGCAACCTCTTTACAAATACCTACTGGATTGATTAGTCCATCTAGGTTCTGAGCGAATTTTAAGACTACAGGGGTTGGGGGAGGCGCGGCAAATATTTGCCGGCGACGGGAATGGAAGGCCATTCGCCAGAGCAAACAGATCTAAACCCATATATCAGAGTTAAGGGCACGACTGGACAGAACGCTTAATTGAGAACCAAAGGTCGCACTTTGTAGCTCTGTCATCACATTTGGTTTTAGCTGGAACAAACCGACCGACAAGCCTCCTTGTAGAGTCCCAAGACCAAGAAGATTTTTTAAGTGACAAATATTTGTTATAGCTATTATACATATTTAGTTTTTATAGATTTGTATAGCATAGTAGCTTAAGAATATGTTAATTGTTATTAATACTTTTTGTGAATTTGGCGATGAAAAGAGTAACTATCGAGTTTCTTGTCGGTTCATCTCGGTAGAAGCTACTTTCCGAATCCGGTTATGTACTGAGGATTTATAAGTGCTCAATTAAGCCTACGTAAATAAAGGTCATTTCATTTCAATTAAGTTAGAATTGTATTGGTGTTGATATAATGAAATATGAGATATTTGCTAGAAACATATTTCTAACCTAAACCTATTACGAACTCAAAACATTGTAAACGGCCAATTTGGTTTATCGCAAAACGAATTCTTGGCAAAGCCAATTGGGTTTTCTTCGACGATTGTGTAAGTTATTTACAATAAAATCACTCTCATAATCCCCGAAGAGTCAATCGGGCAGCAGACCCCTTTAACCACATTCAGCCAAAAACAAAAACTGCGCTGGGTTAGATGGAATATTGTGAAAAAGTAGTAATAAGTGGCTAGCTCATTGCCTACACAATCACATACCCAAAACCCCATATACCTATCGCCTTTTACGACATACTAGAAACGCAGTTGGCACATTATTTTTAAGTCCCAGACCAAAATGGGATAAGTTATTTAATTACGTAGATATAAACTAATAACAACTTAACGTTTAACAATAACGAGAATATTGATTTCACTCGAAGACGTGTCGTCTGAACTCGAGGTTAGCTTTCAAGTAGAAAACAAAAGACTTTCTAATTTTATTCAAGAACAGTAATAATATTCACATTACAAGCAAATTCATTTTAAATCATGCATGTTATACAGTAAGCCCATATCTAAAAAGACAAAAAAAAATGAGACATTTTAAAACAATTTCAAAAGAGCTCAACTTTTCTTTTCAAATGCTATGTCAGTCGCAAGGCCGTCGGAGCCTTAAATAAGTTTTCAATAAAATGAACCGAGCTGGGCGCAAACATTGATTTGTTGAGCGAATCCGCAACCCACGTTACAAATAGACATAATTGAACTCGCCTGTTCTCCGCCGATGCAAAAAACTGCAATAGGATGAAATACTGCGACTACTCGTACACGCGTCGGAAGACCGTAACTATTGCTATTGATTAATTATGGCTCCAGCGTTTTTACACTATGAATCTTGAAATGCCGTTATTATCTTTGCCTAACACGTGTTTGGCAAGTTTATTAAAACTAAAGCTTAACTAAAATTATAAAAAAAAAAAAAATACTTCATACTTCTTCTTCATTAATCTTGACTTTGTTTAAAGACGGGACAAGAGGAAATAATTTTATTTTCTATTAGCTGTGCCAGCGGTTTCACACGCGTTTATGTTTAATGTTATATAGCCTAATAGCCTTCCTCGATAAATGGGCTATCTAACACCAAAACAATTGTTCAAATCGGACAAGTACTTCCTGAGATTAGCGCGTTCAAGCAAACAAACAAACAAACTCTTCATCTTTACAATATTAGTAAATAAATATATAGTATAGATAAAATTTATTGTTGTTAAAGGAAAAGTTAACTCTGAAAATGTATTGTAATCATGTTCAATACACTTGAGTATATTTAGAAACATTCTTGGCATAATGCAATGGCAATAATGATTAAAAGTTTAAACGAGAAACGTGGGTAAAGCGGTTTATCAAAGATGTCGCTTGCCCAACTCGCTTGCTTAACTGCAATAAAAAACCGTTTCGTTTGTATTAAACACAAATGGCTGGGACCGAGGAATGATATCTGAGGAGTATCTTGAATCTCGTCGGTACAAGTCGACATCTACATGTTATAGCGACTTCAAGTAATGTTCTCATTCGATAAGGATGCATACGAAAGCGGGTTGGTTCCAATACGTACTGTTCTAAACATGTAATTTATTGCTTAAAAATTCTATACACGGTAAATCTGTACGCGAAATAATGCATATTCCGAAAACTTCATGCATAAGCCAATTTATCTGATTCTACTGTCTCATCATCATCGTCCTGTATGAGGGTTTCAACAGCCAAAATAATGATTATTTTAGTTAACATTTGTATAGATGTTTACCAATATAAAATACAACGAAACGTTCAAATTGATCATGTTTAATTTTGGCTAATGTACTACCGTTTGGAACTATGCGATTTCACCACTAAAACTACATTAGCAAATCACAATGCGTTTTTGGGTAGATATGTTGATCAACCGAATACGTCGAAGCGTAAAAGTCGAATTAGGCGAAGAAATTGCGACAGACAATCGCTAACACATCTAAGCCTCTTGTAAGCAGTAATCAGACGATGTACTTATAAGATCTATTCGCCCATGGAACCTCAATCCAGACTGTCCGCAGCGCCGAGATGAGCCGCCGCCACCGCGGCGCGCGCCCGTATCTCATTACGCAGTGTGTTAAGTATAAAATTACGCATTACTTATATCGTAACCTTCGCAAGTTGCCGCGAGGCCATTGGCACACTTTCAGTGCTTCAGCCGTCTGCGGCGCGCGGCCAATCATGCTGTAACCAGCCCCGCTTCCCGGTTGCTTTAGCAGACTACAACAATGTGCTGTACCTATCTTTCTTTTTTTTATCATTTTCGTCATTCAATCATCACTAATGCACAAGCTTGTACTGAGACGGTTGCGCAATCCATCAGTTTCCTTTCCCTGGAGGCGGAGTTACTGTTGTATCGGCGGGTTTTTCGTTGACTTCACTAATTTTATCTGTCGCGGCTGTAAAGATAGCCGGGTAACCATTCCCTATCTAAACAGATATATAATTTTTTACAATATAATGCATTAACGTTAGGTAATAAGATTTCTAATAGGAAATGCTGTTAGCTGTTCAGTTTTATTTCAATAAGGATAATTTGAGCATTATATTATTACTAGTTTTATTTTTGGCTAAATGTGGTTAAAGGGGCTTGCTGCCCCTTTGACACTGCCTACCCCTTCGAGGATTATGGGCGTGATGTTATGTATGTATGTATTTATATTTCTACTATTTTTAGTTACCATGACTTTTCTGTTTCTGTTTTAGGACAAGAAATTAGCGAGTCTAGGTACTAAATAAATACACATTTGTAATTCTTCCACACCATAAAGCGATTAAACAACATGGACCTAGGTTATTCTTCCGGAGTTATCTGATTTTTTCCCGCAATCCCCCAAGGGGTAAGCAGGGTCTAAGAAGCGAGATGCTCTTTTAACTATTTTCAGACAAAACTACTAGTTATGATGAAAAATTTTGAAAAAGTAGTAACTACTAGTGGCTAGCGCGCTCGTCGCCTACACAATCATGAACCGAACACCCAATATACTTAAGTCGCCTTTTACGACATGCCAGGCAAGAAATACAGTTGGCACATTATTTTCAAAGTACCAGACCAACATGGTACTATAAAAGAACGGACTTCCTTACATATATTGAAGTAAAAAATACAATGTCTCTTACAATATAATATATAATATAACACTCGCTGAAAGTGACTCCACCAATTCCAACGCACAGGTTGGAAAACAATGCTTTGAATAAGACAGCGGAGGATGGAGCTGTGTTCAAATATTCAGAATACAAAGTTTCTAGATTCACCAATAGTCTGAGCCTTGCAGTCGGTCAACGTCACACGGCCATACGTAAGAGTTAGGGATGTCAGGAGAAAAATGGGCGCAATATATCTTCTTATATATAAAAATGAATTCCTTTTTGTTAGTCTCGCTAAAACTGCAGAACGACTGGACCGATTTGGATGATTTTAATTTTAAAATATATGTAATCCAGGGAAGGTTTGTAAGGTAAGAAAATATGGAAACATTGCCAGGAAAATAATAAATGAGTAGCCGAAAATCGATCAGAGTGGCGAACATTTGGAGAGGCCTATATCCAGCAGTGGACTGCAACAGGCTGATGATGATAAAGATGATGAACCGAGAAAGGGGCGCAACGAAGTGCGCCGGGACAGCTAGTTACCTAATATGTTATGCAAAAACCGGGGCAATTCACTACGACAGTTTTCTCCCGATATTCTGTTGAGATAGGAAAGACAAGCGAATTGGTAGGTCTAAGTCCACATAGACATGACAAAATCTAAAGATCAGTGTCAAATTATTTTCAGGTGAATTCGTCATACGCCAATTTGAAAAAAAAATTACAAAACGCTTTTTAAAATGTCATAATCTATTCTGTATGTCAAGTACCCAATGAAGATCTCAAATTAATTGGTTATTACTTTATAATTTCATTTACTTAATTGTCATCTGACTAATAAAAATCGATTACTAATGTAACACTAGTCGCTAGAAATCTTCCTTGTGTCTTCTATCAATACATCTACATCAGCCAGACTTCATTATGAATATAAAAACCGCGAAAACGGCGCTGCATGAGTGATCATAGACAAAGGACCGAGGGCGTCTTCGTAAATTAAACCAACCATTGCCAGTCACAAAAGTCAAACTTAGCACATCCAAAAAGGAAAATTTCGAAAGCCGTTTCTTGGGGGGGTCCAAACTCTGTCAGCCCTAATGAGGGGGGTTCATACGAGTCTACGAACTATCTAAAAGTAATGTGTGTCACGAACTCGGCTGAGGCCGTCACCTTCTAGCACTTGTGTCTACTGGACACTATTTAATTTGTACTCTATTTACTTAATAAGTAGGTGTCTTTTCCAAAATACTTAAAATAAGACACGAAATAATTACGTGATTCCTCATTCTTTTGAGTTCCAAAGTCATTAGCGAGGCATGTTGAGGATGGCATTAACACCGGAAAGCGATCGCAAAACTTGTAAAGAATAGATGAATACGACAAAACTACATATATCTTTCAGGAAAAAAGGTCCATAAAACCATAATTTACCGAACACTTTTTGGCGACATAATTTGAAATATATTTATTAACCATGTTCTATTAATTAGGTACATTGTAATGCGATGTAAATTGAATTTAACGACGTACAATTAAGTCTATTGGACGCGATGTTTACCTACCCCATATTAAAAGGTGGTGGCATAATGTATTTATCTATGTAAAATTCCGTCTCTTACAGTAAGGACGTTACATACAAAAAATCGTAATTGAATGAAACTCTTAATTATTTCTTTGCTTCCTTTCTGACGATGTCAAAAATTTTTTATTTGATCAATGGATGGCACAGTAATGAGGGCTATCGCGTATGAATTCGCCACCAGGGGCGCTTGTGTAGCGTGAGGTCCCCGAAATGTCAAATGATGGTCAAATGTGACTGTTTGTGGGTTGGCTACGCGGGTTTATTTATATTTATTCACAACAGTAATTTAATTAGCAAAACATTAGATTAATTATGGCAAATATGAGTTAAAATACTGCTATAAGACAATTTTATCTTTCGGAAATTTGTGTCCGCCTTTTTTTGCGAGCAAAACGGGACTGCGCAACACTGTGGCATGGCCAATACGTTTATTCTACGGTTCTATTGTATTAAATAAGATTTAAATGTAATTTTTTTGTTTTGGCGTCCATAATAACAAACTTTGACATCCGTACTTTAGGACCTCACTCTTTAGTGGCGCCACCTGGTAAGACAAAAAACGATAGTCCTCATTGGACTAATGTGTAATAAACGTCAATACTACATAGTTATATGAAAACTAGCAGCGCCCCGCAGTTTCACCCGCGTAGTTCCCGTACCCGTAGGAATACGGGGATAGAATATAGTCTATGTTACTCGCTGATAAAATAGCTTTCCATTGGTGAAAGAATTATTCAAATCGGTCCAGTAGTTTCGGAACCTATTCAATTCAAACAAACAATCAAATCGTTCCTCTTTATAATATTAGTATCTATGGCTGTTCTGAATTTGAAGCAGCCCCGATATCGATTGTAAATTTTGGTCGAAACTGATTAATTGTCTATTGTCACCGCCTTCGGCCGAAAACGAAAACAAAAGATAATATTTGAGATATGCTAAAAGTAATAAATTACTTATTCGATTACAATCACTCTGCATCCCGTATCTACTACTCTATCGCGCTTTGGCGCATTTGCATAAGTTTAATGATTATTATCAATGCTTGCTAGACCATGATTTACACTTTTCTTAAATTGATACAATGTGGGATCAAATGGGCGTAACGGTATGCGGGCGAAATACTCTAACTAAATAAGGCTAAGGAAGTGACGTGAAGTTTAGTTAGTTAGTTAAATAAGACACGGTTCTTACACACCTCACTCGCCTCGACATTCATAATCCTTTCATACAAGTTATTATAACTCTCAACTTTTTTTTACGAGTCCACCTAACGTAACGCCGTTCGAGGGAACAGCCTAAGACTTCCAGGGCCTTTTGTACAAAAATTACCCCTCTCCGACCAAGATACCAGCTACACCAGCTGGGGTATACCCACTAAGCCCCTCGGCGCCCTGCATCGCCCTAGGTGGTACCTTAATTACCCTGCTCCATTTAAATCTACTTATACAGGCGTCCTCTATCCCCGTAATCCCCGAAAGAGTACGCAGAGTCAAAGGGGCAGCGAATCTCCTTAACCATATTCAGCCTAAAAATTAAATTGGCTGAGCTACACGGCGCTTGTCACTGCTGTTTCACAATTTTCCATCTAACCCAGCCCGGCTTTATTTTTGGCTGAATGTGGTTGAAGGGGCTTGCTGCCCTTTCAACTCTGCCTACCCCTTCGGGGATTATGGGCGTGATGTTATGTTATGTTACACAGACAATTGTCAAAAAGCAGTGAAAAGTAGCTAGCTCGTCGCCTACACAAAACCCGATATCCCATTAGTCGCCTTTTATGACATTATAGGCAAGGAACACAGGTGGCACATTATTTTTAAGTCCTAGACCAACATGGGACAAATAGGATACAGTATGTAAATTCTTAAAAACTTACTGGTGATGTCATAGACGACGACGGCGACGGTGGAGTCCCTGATGTAGGATGGGATGAGCGAGCGGAACCGCTCCTGGCCCGCCGTGTCCCACAGCTGCAGCCGCACCGTGCGGTCCTCCAGGTACATCGTCTTGGACAGGAAGTCGATGCCGATTGTCGCCTGTGACGTAGACAAAACGATCAGTAACGCGAAATGACCACTATTACAAAAAATCAATGCCAGTTATCGCCTGTAGCATAGACAAAAATAATCCATTACGAAAACTGGCCAGTAATGAGAAGCACTTAGTGAGTCGCCTGGATCATAATCATCCTCTTGCCCTTCTCCCAGTTCATCTGGGGTCGGCGCAGCATGTCTTCCTTTTCCACACGTCCCGGTCAGCCGTCACCGAGCTATCCACTCCCATTTCACTCATATCATCTTTCACATAATCCATCCACATCGCCTGTGGCATAGACAAAAATAATCGATTACGAAAACTGGCCAGTAATGAGGAGAACTTAGTGAGTCGCCTGAATCATCATTATCCTCTTGCCCTTCTCCCAGTTCATCTGGGGTCGGCGCAGCATGTTTTCCTTTTCCATACGTCCCGGTCAGCCGTCATCGAGCTATCCACTCCCATATCACTCATATCATCTTTCACACAATCCATCCACATCGCCTGTGGCATAGACGAAAACTGGCCAGTAATGAGAAGCACTTAGTGAGTCGCCTGGATACAGGCAACAAAAGTAACTATACTTCTAACACTTATCTCTTCGTCCATAAGAACAAAGGTAGTAGTTAAATGATTGAAAAGACCCTACCAGTGCTGGATCGGTCAGTTTGCAGTCTAACGGATGCAAATGAAAAGTGCTTTAATAATATCCGTTTTCATAAATTACATTAAATAATTACAGTTACAATATCAAATAAAACAATGGAATGAAAACATTAAGAGCTTTTAATATTTTCGCAAAGGTTTTTAGAGGTCCAGCGGTGCTGGTCGCGGGTAGGGACGCAAAGAGAGCTGTTATAAATAAAAATAAAAAAAACGAAATAAAATGAGAACTGCTATACCTAACAAATCATCTAACTTTGGTACTGCTGCATTCAATATATACGGCTCACACAAAAGCTTAGTTAGTAGATGCGCTTTTGAATATTGAATACTGAATTATTACCGTAGAATGGAGGATAAAGTATGATGGTCTGTGACAGACCAAATAACATTGATAAAGCAAAACAGCAAATGGAATGGAAATAAATCTCTGAATATTTTGGTCCTAGTTATCAGATTCGTAAATATGAGGCAGATAATATATTTGCTTGCAATCTGTGCATGTTAATTTTGTGTGTAGGTATATACAGAAGTGTTAAGATGAATTTCGATATATAGGTACATATATATCTATTAATTGACTTGAGGAATTTTTCAGATTATATTACACTTGTTATCTGTCAATACCCTGGAGGTAATTCAAGACCCCAGTGCAAAAAAACTAGCGTATAAAATCATCTATATAGGTAATAAAAACATTATTTTTTCTTTTTTATATAAGCATAGTAAACTTCATTACTACATATATGAGTATATTATATGTATGGCCTTGTGTGAACTTATGTGAGCATATAAAAGTAATATAGTAACAATACGGACAATGTGGGTCCGAGGGCACCCTTCAGCTTGCGGGCCAAAGGTACACTGGATCATAATTCCCCTTAATATAGGTAGATGCCAGACTATGCCACACATTAATATTAAAGTATAGAAAAACATCATTTCAATGTTGGACATAACATAACATCACGCCCATAATCCCTGAAGGGGTAGGCAGAGTCAAAAGGGCAGCAGGCCCATTTAACCACATTCCGCCAAAAATAAAACTGGGCTGGGTTAGATGGAAAATTGTGAAAAAGTAGCGACAAGTGGCTAGCCTGTCGCCTACACAATCACATTCCCAAAACCCAATATATCATTAGTCGCCTTTTACAACATGCTAGGCAAGAAACACAGTTGGCACTTTCTTTTTAAGTCTCAAACCAACATCGGACAATGTAATTCTAATGATGGAACTATTAAAAATCTTTGTTACTAAAAATTACTATATGCAAATAAACATTGTTACTCAATATTTATTATCACATAAAATAGGAGCTGTCAGCAGGCCCATTTAATATAGCCACAATATTAATTAACAACTTAATATAGCCACATTAAAAATGTTAATCATGGTTTAATCACTTTAATTGTTGCATCCATTAATGTAATTTTTACAGTTGTTGATACAACGTAATAAGGTCAATAATGCAGTCATAAACATAAACACCCAAAACCTTATCTTAGAAGTAATCTATGCTTAATAGAATTAAGTCTTACTATAATCATTAAATTAAGTGTTCTTCCAACTTGATCTATGTGCATTGAAAAAACAATTTCAAATAAACATATGATTGTTTATAGGTTACATGTTTAACTATTTAATATAATATCCACTTTAATTAATATTAGGTATAAATTTTTTTGCAATACCATTCTCCAGGAATCCCAGTTCCAAAAACACTTATTTTTGGGTTTGAAAAAGAAATTTTACATAAAAATTTTATTCTGATAAAAAATTCAGTTGAATTGAGAACCTCCTCCTCTTTTTTGAAGTCGGTCAATTATTTTAAAAGTTTTCTCAGTAATAAAATCATATAACAGCTACATACTTACTAACTCTAACAAAAAACACAGAAGGTTATTGTTCAAATGAACAAGTATAATTTGATGATTGCTAAATTAAACAAACAATTAACCTATTTTATGAAGCAATAGATACCTTTCTTGATTAATTAAAATGCTCCGAGTGAATTCTAAAGTCTTATTTGATATCTTAGATATTAAGTACTGTAAACTAGGCCCTTAATATATTACCTATTTATCATGTGTAATCAATAAAAAAAATATTATTATTCAAAATATATTTTTTTATACTACTCAAGTACTTACTTGACTGAGACTAATCGGATTATTGGGTTTATTTGTATTCATTATGTTTTCAATAAAAGCATAGTTTCTTCTTATTGAACAAGATATTTTCATATAAAAATGAGAAAATACCTATTTTACACAACAATAACTTTACCACCATAAAAATATAGTAAAAAAACAAACAGCGGTACTAAAGAAGAAAAACAATTTATCTTTCTTAGTCATAAAATTTAAAAAGCTCTAGAAGTCACATCCAACACTGACAATTTATATGAAAGCTAATTTTACTAGCCAAGATCTCTTTAAGAATAAAAAATCATTTGGTTGAAACTTATTCACATACTTAGGCACATCAGTCTCATTGGTTTTGTTAATAAATAGGCTATAGACTAATTATTACCTTGTTGTAATGATTAGTCTATATATATTTAGCAGATGCATCTAAAACTAACAAACTTTTATTTGTCATAACAAACTTCTCATTCAACATAATTTGTGGGGGCACACATTAATGACCTTTGATGACTAATAGTGATGTCATAACAAGCCAACAATTAGGACCACTAATTTCTAACTAGATCTTAATAAGATTATTAATAAACAAACTCAATGTATTTCGACTCACCTGGTAAGTGTTATCAAAGCTATCATACATGAACCTAGTGATGAGTGAAGTCTTTCCAACTGAAAAAAAAAATAGTTAAATGTCAGTACAACTGTTCCTCAGTTGTAGAACCGATCAAAAAACGTAATTGATAACGGGTATGAGGCCGTATGATGCGTGAGAACAGTTTAGAGACGGTTCAACGCTCATAATGTACTTAGAGAATGTAACCTACATCACAAGACTTCGATCACAAAGTATGGCCTAACGATCCCGACAGAAGACACTTTAACCCCAAATAAATCGACTACCCCTGCCTCCCCAGGCCTATGTAGGTCAGTAATTCGATAAAGTCTAGACGAATCTATACTTACGTACCGTAAATTCGAAACTATATATTAAAAATGTACGATGGAGGAGCAATAATTTGCTAGAACTTACCGCTCTGCTCTCCAAGGAAAACGAGCTTGAACTTGCGTAATGGATTTCCGAATTCACCGGACGCCGACATTGTGAATTTGTAAATTAATTCGCTAAACTATAATTTCACAGTTAAATTCTTATCACAGAAAACTACATGAACAATGACAGTTCGAAGCCACTCCTGCTGCACGCACACGAGCGCAGCGCCGCCACGTTACGGCAGACTGACGGCGCGACGCGCAAGCCAACTCAGCAAAAATATTTTGCAAGTAATATTACGATTAAATGCGGATTATAATGAAAAAATATATTAACTCAATATAAAAAACTTTATTTGCTGAATTCCTTGATAAATAGTGTTAAATTTACAAACTTAAATTCAAATTTCTTAAAGAATTTGACATAAGTGACGTTTTGATTTCTGAACGAAAATAAATGTTGCCACGTTCCAAATAAGCAAACCTTCGTAGGTTTGCTTATTTGGAAAGTGGCAACATTTATTAAGTATTACAAATATGCATTACATTACAATCAGGTATTCGTATACCTGATTGTAATGTAATGCATATTTGTAATACTTACGTTAAAAATGTAATGTTTTGAAGCCCATATAGGGTTCTATACGAAAATAACGTGAATAAAAAATGAATACTACATTTTGTAGGAACTCAACATACTAGGGAGGAAAGGAACATAGTAATGATGAAATAGCAAGGTAGGTTCATGGCTCTTGCCATGGTTTCACTACTCGCAAACAAGATTTTCTACTTTATACAATGAAGTTTATTTTATATAAAAAAAGACGAAACGATTAATTTATCACTTTTATTGATAATATCACAATTTCCTTTTGAATAAGGTAATTTTGGTATATGCTTACAGAAAAGTTTGATTTTTATTAAGCAATTATTTTAGTGGTAGCTATATACATTTTCTAATACGTGACTTGTATCAGACATAATATATTTTTAACCATTTTTTATAACACTTATTTAAGTTACTAAAAATCATAAAGAACGGAAAGTTAGCTCAGCATGCAAACAAAGTCCTAATCTATGAACTAAGTCATTTCTAATCTTACACTCATACATTTAATAAATAAGAATATGTTTTTCTTTGTTCTACCCCAGAAAGCCATTTGCTACCTACTTCTCTTCTACTACAGTGACTTTTATACGCTCCTAGTACATATTCATGTCTAGTCTGTTCTATACTTTTTCGGCCGTTTCAGGCTTTTTTATTACTTACAAGCTGACCCATCACACTCGTAACGCCCAGTTCTCGGATTTTCAATAACCGTTTATTTTTAATTTTTTCGCGCAACTTTTTTTTTCATAGGACCCTCCACCTGATAATAACAAACACAACTAAAAAAGAATTAGCGAAATCGGTTCAGCTGTTCTTGAGATTTGCGCTTAGCAACACATTCAGTGATTCATTTTTACATTATAGATTACATCCAATAATAAACACGGCTTAAAAGTAACTTGTTTTTACAGTATTATAATTCTATTATCTTCTATTTTATCCAGGCAATTACATTGTTACATTGTATATATTAATTACAGATAAACATATACCTCCATACTCGGAATTTGAAATACCAAAGGTTAATCTTCCCATGGCACAAATGTTTGAACTATGAACAAATTTGGTGTACTTTATTTTCAAGTAGTTATATATACTTAGGTATTTCTTAGTTTAAATGTCACAGGAAAACACTGGATATAAATGAATTCACATGCATCAGAATACTTTAACAAGCTAAGTTTATAAAGATAGTGAATGATTATAGCTAAGTAAAGTTGTTGATTAAAAGGATGTCCCTTTTAATCAACAACATTACTTAGCTATAAGGTTCCCCAACCAAGGGGTGAGACACCCATGGCGTCAGACGCTATGGGGCGCTAGACCTAAAGGAAAAGGCGTCAAAATTTCAAATAAATACATATTGGAACCCAACTTCTATACTTGCTTAGTAAAAAAAAAAAATTAAATGTATTATATAAGAGCAGTGGCCTGTACTAATATAGACGTGGGCGAAGTCGAATCAGCGAGGCCCCTTTCCTTTTCATTTCCAAGATCTACCCAATAAATCTATATTACCAAATATGCTTGCGAAGAACCTCGCAAGGCCTCTTCAAGTGCGAGGCCGTGGGCGACGGCCCACATCGCCCACGCCTAGCAATGCCACTGTTTAAGAGTGATGCTTGTTAAAAAAATATTTTATCTAAACAAAGCATAATTCAATACCACTCTAAAAAAAATATCAAAATCTCACACAGAACAATACCAAAATTATAAACAAATAAAATAATAATTTAAAAGAATAGCACTTAATTCAATCATAACTTCTTGAAGTTAAATATTAAGAAAATCACAAATAAACTCGATTGTGGGAAAACCATTTACTCCCTTACGCTGTACTTTGCCATCTGAATGATAGTGAGCCAGCCTTTAATTCAATGGTGCAAGACGTTATGTAGCTAATATTATTTTGCCTCTCTATAAATTAAGTTTTATAAAAGACTTCATAAAGTGTTAAAACCAAACATTATTTCATTCTGTGTCCAATGTGACAAATGAAGTTTAATTTTACTCTATGCACCATCTGCTGTCAATAAATAGTAAATCAATCAACAAAATAACTAGTTCTCAACACATCCAGGTATAAAACACTAACTGAAAATGTTCAGTTCATTTTTGAATACGCTGATTGAGGCCTTTTGGAATAAGCATTACCAGAATGAACTGTTATCTTTTTAAGGAGCAAACCTTCTAGGCGGAAACATGTTTTCCTCGACAACAATGACACCACAGAGAAGATCGTAGCCAGTGCGATTGTGGCGAAACACGAACAGCACAACGCAAAGAGGAAAGAGCAGGGAGATGAGGAAATTTTTCATAAGAGACCTGACCAGAGCCACAAGGAATGTGAGTGGTCGCCCTGGGTGTATCAGTACAGTTTCTTTTGGACGACCTTCAATTGGTACAACAGCTGATGCTGACACGACGCGTAGTCCGAGAAGAGCTTTGCCCGGAGTAGCTCCACCGGTCCGTCCAACGCTACCACTTAAGCAAATAGCCTGAAAAAAATAAGGAAATATACTATATAAATATTTATTTGGACAGGTCTGTTGGTCAGAGACCCTGACCAAGAAACCGAGAGTCGCGGTTCCGAATCCCGCTAGGGGCAATTGTTTCGTGTGATGAACATGGACATTTGTACTCAAGTCATGGATGTTTATAAACATATTTAAGTATGTCTATCCATTCACCCAGTATCCATAGCACAAGCTTATAAGCTTAGTTTGGAACTAGGGAATTGGTGTGACAGTCTGGTGAATTTTATTTATAAATTATTTATTTTATGGATCATGTAGGCTTTAGAATTAGTATTAAATGTAATCTTATCAAGATAAGTAGTTTAAAAGTTATGAAAAATAAGGTAGAAATAAAATAGAGGCTTACCTCAAATATGCACACAATAGCTCTGTATATAACTTCTAGGAATAGTATTTCAGATGTGAGTTCCAGCGCATACTTGTAGTCATCATAGCGTTCACTGAATTTATAAAAGTCAAACTTTTCTAAGTCACTGCAAGGAAATTACAAAATAATTTAAGATAAATGGCCTTGGATAATTTCTGACAAATTACATAGCAATTCTTTTATTCTTAAATATCAATATATAACATATTTTATAATTTTTATTAACTAAATGTTATATGACAAATTAAAATAGATTTTATTAATATTATGCACAGGTAGTCATTAAAGACAAAAATTTTAGCAGTATAGGAAATATACTTCTATTTAAATTTAATGAAAACTAGCCGGTATCCGCGGAATTTGTATTTCACAATTTGTATTTCTGAGGGAAAAAACAATTTACTCCATAAAGGCAGCTACCTGTTAGTAAAATATTATCAAAATTGGTTCAGACAATTTGAAGAAAACCCAGAACAAACAGACAGATAGATCGACAAAAAATAATTAACTTGTTTATAGGCATAGGTATTGTGCAAGCAACCATGTAAGCATGAAAAAACCTATAATTTTGACCTTCAAATAGACATTTCAATTTAATATATTTATATAGATAGATGAATATTTATAACTATCTCAAGTCAAAGATGTAACTTACATTAACTCAAACATGTCCACAGCAACAAAGGTGACCATGAGTTTCAGAATAAATAGGAGCATGAAATCAATAAACTCGGCCAGCAACCTTTTGTACAAAGGAGGTATGATATATTCATAGCCTCCATTCCGAGCTATAACTGTAATAAAACAATTTGAATTTAACTTACACACAAGCAATACATGATATTCGGTACAAGAAATTGGAAGTCCTTATATATTTTCTTATGGCCACCATGCATGTTAAAAAGAAAATATATTCTGTTATAACATTGTTGACATTCTTTGAGCAAATTCACATAATTTTGTTTTAAGTTATATAAACTATGTAGTTCATCATAAGCTTTTTTAGGCAGGAGCCTATTTTGATATAGTTATATTAACTAAACTAAAATCCTATTTCCTAATTACATTTCACTACAATCTATAATAATTTATATGGTAGTTCACAGCATAACAAACAACAATAGGATTGTTACAATTATCATGTCAGACAACAATTATTTTAAACTTTAGTTAAATATTTTGTTGTAATAATGATACCTACTTTCTGCAGCAGAAGGTTGTTGATTAGGAGCCGGTGGATCAGCTGCGTTTCGTGGAGGATTAGGCACTTGAAAGGGAAACTGTTGTCCTTGCAACTGATAGTTGTTATTCAGCAGAGGAACATTCGTCGCATTATTCTGGAGGCCTTGAAATGTCATCATGTAATACGGGAAGCACGTAGAGAGATTTTGGTACATTTGGGCTTGCTGGATCCATAATCGTAACGCCTGAAAATAAGCTTCTCGTTCAGACACTGGGGGCTGAGAATCGCCGTCTCCAGATGGCTCACCATCGGCCCCAGGTGGGCCTCTGTTGCGTAGAGGTGTCTCTGTTTCAGACATTTTCACTGAAGACTTGTAAAACCATAAAACAAACAAATAATAGTTGATCTAAGGTATATCGTAAGTACACGTCAGTTTTGTTGACAGATTTTGTTTTGACATTTTGTGTTAAGTTCGAAATCTATGAAATTATTTAACCTATGAATTAATATCTTCAAATACTTCAATGATAGGAAGTATTGTTTAGGTTTATCTCCGATGTTATACAATTCGTTAAAGGTGAACATAATTTCATTACATACATGAATGTAAATATATTTTGAACGACGTATATATTACCATAGCATTAATGCATCTATTTGCTAATAATGGCAACATTGTACATTAGCTGTCACTTCAAAAATGACGACCGGATGCTAGCAAATGCGTGCGCAATAATGGTGGTGTGTGGACTTGAGTATTGAAATTATATTGTAGTCTTGGAATACCTCTGAATTGGTATAAAAGTGGCTATATTTGTTACTGCGCCTTCTCTTCATATAAAGGTTTACTATAGTGTCTAACCTTTCATTGTATCCTCTATAAACGGACTACAATAGCCGCTGTGATCGTTTGTAATTTACTGTATTTTTGCTGTAAGCGCAATGCTATGTGTTCAATGGTGGACTTTCAGTGGTAAATAAATGAAAGCGGACACTATTTTATAATACTACGTCAACTGTAAGTACAACCCATCATATTTGTTATAAAGGGCTAATTATATACGCGTATTTCAGGTTCTGCCGGTCTATTTTTATTATTCAATAAATTTTGGTACCAGGCGAACATTTCCTGCGTTAATTTACCTGTGTTTAAGTAATTTTAAATCCCTTTGTGCTGCTGCCAGTTTGGTAAAATGCCATAGTATAAACTGTGTGTAATGTAGGCCTTGAATACCAATCAAGATAGTACTGTGGTAGCTCCATCCTCGCATACTAATGACTGCTACCTAGTTAGAGGTAATTCTTTGGTCAATATAATGGTTATTTAATTATTGATATGCACACTGAATTAAGCAGGTTACTGTGGCATTAAGAACCTGGCTACATGTATTTAATTGTGCCCAAGAGTGTAATGCCATTTATACTTAAAATACCTAGCTAAACTAATGCTTAATGTCGTGTTGTTTTTATGTGCATTGACTTCTATTAAAGTAAAAATACATTCTATATTTAATGCATTTAATATTAATTTAATTTTCCAACACATAGAAACACTTGGTTGTTTTTCAAACTCCTGTGTAAAATATTATTCTACAATATACAAATCAGAAAAACAAGTGTTTTTAAAATCTGTTTATGTTCAACTGTTCTCTTTTTTATTTTTATATGGTTATATGAAAATAATTATTATTATCATTAGGTTTATTTTTTCTTAAAAAGGTTTTATATTTCACATATTTAATGAAAATCCTATTTAGTTAGGGTTTAGTTTTAAGTTGTGTATAGTTATTTTGTCAATTGTATAATGTAAGAAATATTTTATATATTTATACTTTGTTTGTGCAATAAGTTATCCCATACTTTGTAGCTTTGATATTATTTTCTTTTGGTTGGAATTATATGCATCCAATATTTGATTTAAGTTTAATAAACTTTTTATTAAAATTTTATTACTTAACAAATCTTATTTAATAATATCATACAACATATATAGAAATGAGTACTCTTAAGATTGTTAAATAGTAGTTATATTATAATTTTATATGTAAACTCTCCAATACTTAAAATTTCTTATTCTGTTATATTAGTTAGCTAATTATTTGTCACCCTTCATGTTGAGGGCTTTTATAGTAAACTCAAACTAACTTTATAACAAAAAAATGTTGGCTAACTTTTATGAAAGAGCCACCTTTCATGTGAAACTGTTGGGCCAAATAAGTAATGTTTTTATCTCTTGTGATAAGACCAAATTAAATGGGTCTGGTTATATATGACTTTTTCCTCAATATTAGGTACTAATACAACAATTTTTATTTCCAACACCACATTGCAATGTTTTCAAATTGTTGCTCTGACCTTGTTTACTCTTTTATTCTTTACTTGTGTTTAATACATAAGTAAAGAATACACAACATACCTAAGTAGAAGAAAACTCATTATGATTCATAAAATGCAAAATCTCTAAATCATTTGCCTCTTTCATTCTCAGCATACTCTCATTCTGAACATAATAGATAGGACTCATTAAATATTTATGTTATGCACAAAGGGGCTACAGCTATCAAACATTTTATTCATTTGTGGCTATGAAGGCACATATCACATATATACATACAGTACAGACAGATATTCAGACTTAGTTACAAGCCTTATCTCAGTATGAAATTTCATTGATAAAATGGACACTCATGTGTTATCTTGTATGTGTAAAGTGAAACATTTATGCTCTTGTTTTGATGAACATATATATTTTTTTGTGCTCAAAGAAAAAAGAACGTAAATAAGCGTTTTTACGCCGCCTCATGTTATCTAGATGTACTATCATCATTCAACAGCAGATTAAATAAAAATATGAAAGATTGACTGAAGATAAACAATGCGAAAGTGGAAGGACGCAAGGCCCCGCCTCACCTACCGCGACCGTTGAAATTGGGCGTGTGCTAACAGAAGGTGATGTTAGGAGTCATAATAATCGTAGAGTATGTATAAAAATAAATGTCAAGAGTGAGGTGTGTAAGGACCGCGTCATACGGCGTTCGGTTCCCTATGGCGCCGCTGCCAGGGAATTGGCATAAAGTTAAGTAGGTACACACATAAATACATAACATCTCACCCATTTTTAAGTCCAAGGCCAACATGGAACTAAAAGGGGATAAGGTTAATTAGTTTATAAAAAAACCATACTAGAAAATGTTTACCTAATCCATTTGCCTACATTTTTGTAAGGGTTTTTTTTTATGAAAGCCATTTAGTTATTTAATGATTCATACCAAAAAAAAAAAAACTATTAAATATTCCGGTAGTAAGTATTATTGGAATAACTAAAAACTGCTATATTTTGAGTGAGAGAATGAGGACAAATTTACTTTTTTTTGTCGCACGTAGGTACTCGGCATTTTCATTTGTGCTAAATCAGCTCGTTAGTGTCAGCATTATTGCGATAAATTTAAATAAGAGCACCTATTTTATGGTATTCTCGTCTATACATAGTAAAAAGCAGAGCTTCTATCACAGATATCTCAAAAACGAACTAAGAATAAATTATATTATATTAAAACAAATTGATTAAAAAGTGTACTATTTATTTCGCTATTGTGGCGCCCTCATATTAAACCCGCCCGATTGTGCTCTGAAACTGTGTAGTTTGCGTACGCGCATACGCTCAGCGTATCGTAGGTATGATAGTGATTGTTCTGCTTTGACCAAACTGTATGTGATTGTGTAGGCGACGACTTATTACTACTTTTTCACAATTTTCAATTGAGTTAGATACTCAGTTTGATTTGGCTGAAAGTTGTTAAGTAAGGGGCTAATTGCCCCTTTGACTCTGCCTACCCCTTTGGGGATTACGGGCGTGATGATATGCATGAATGTAAGTTCTCGTAACATGTCAATCGATATGGCAATGTAGGGCCGTTTAATTTTATCGGGCGTTGGAAAAATCGACCCTATTATGACAAGTCGGCTGTTGGCGCCGATCTGGGCTGCATAACAGACGTCTTGCTATTGGTATTTTGATCGCATACGATGCGCGGGCGCTGCATTAACCGTCACTTACTCATCGAATGATGTGTGCCGGGAATATTAATCTCCAGCGAGTTTTTACGCGCTGCCTTCGGAGAATCTGCCCAAACTGATTGTATTTGTGAAAGAGACGTTTTACTTATTGCCGGGCCCGTTTATGACTTATTGTTACTGGTTACGATCGGTTATTATGTGTAGATCAGTTTGGTGAATTTTTTCCTGGCTTGATCGATGGACATAGTTGACATTACTTCGTTTAAGTTAGGGCTGTTTCACGACTGTGCGAATTTTAACGTTATATCAACAAAAACACAAATTTCGTTTACCCAGATATATGCATGGTCAGTTAGTTAAATAATTTACTTATCTTCTTTTTTTTATTCGATACAATACGAAAGTCTAGTCTCAAGATACGCCGTTTTACAAAGAGTAATGTTTCTTCGATAACGATTATTTTAATAATTAGATAACTTACGGCTTAAGCTTATCAACAAAGCGTTGCATCTTGTTATTTTCATAAATTCAATGCTTAAGTAGATAAATAATCAAACAAAAACAGTCTATTGTCGCTCTGTGTACTACTGCTGTAATATTTTTGAGGTAGATACTTCGTACAACTTTTGCGGTATTGTAATGTACTTACTCCATTCAGGATGCAACGCTGTTACTAGAAATCGAATGAGCGTTTACAAGTTAACGACGTTACTTACATGTATGGTAAGTGGCGGATACCGTAAAGTTAGGTGAATCAGATGCTTTCCGAGGCGGACGTTTACCTATGTGACTCATGGCTATTCGAGTTGCGATGGATATCTCATCGTTGTGTGATTAGTCATGGGTGTAGTTTGTAGGCGGTTTCTGGTCCCTACGGGGGCATAAAAACGGACGAAAATATTTAGCGCTCAATAAAACCGAATGAAATGAAACAAAATGTGTAAAATATAAACTGGCGTAGCGCGCAAGTATCGGCTTCGCACGCCATTATACGTAAATTGTATTCCGCTGATTTTGCTATGTGGAACTAGTCGTGTGAAAAATCGGGAAAACTGTATCAACAAACATTTGTAGGCTGACATTCCAGTTCACTGATTCGATACGAAAATGTTCTAAATGTTGAATTTTCGTCTTGTATAAGTAAGCCTCGCTACGTCTCTGTCGGTAAAGAAGTAGCTGGCTAACACAAGCAATTCAGTCTGCATGTACCAGCTAGGTCTATTTAGCCCTACCTAGCTATCGTTTGCTGGCAAATAAGCGGAACAAATTGTTACGGCTGTGCAGAAGACGGGATATACTTAATGCAAACACATTCGACTTTAAGTCTTAAGATCTAGAGGATAGGTATTTGATTAGTTTGTCAGTCTGACCATACTTGAGCCCGTGGGAACGGATTGGGAGCGGGCAGGACGCGCGATGATGCAGCTCTCGTTGTGTAATCCGTTTTGACAGACCGTTGGATAATGTGTATAGTAATGCGTAATCCGTTGTATGGTGCGCGTGCGCATGAAAACGATGGCCTTTAACAGTGGTTGGGTTTGGGCCAGTAAGAGATTGTACCAGTTTTGCACCGTTCTTAATCCATTTTTAATGAAAACTTAAATAAACTTTAGTTTAGAAACGGTCTTTGTGTTCTTCAACATACATTGATTTTACATGTCTTAAACATAATTCTGTTTTTTTTTTGAGATATTTAACCTACTAACTAGATATGAAAAGTGTGCATGTAAATATTATGTATACTATGGACGGATAGATAGATATGGATTTAATCCAAAAATGTAAGCAAATATATACTATAATAATGTTTATCTCAGTCTAATTTTGGGTCACTTAAAGCGGTAGTGCGTATTTGCAATGATAATGTAATCTTCAAATATTGGCGATATAAACAAACGGCTTACGTTAGTTTCGTTGTTCCATCCTCCGCTGCCCCATTTGGAATACAATTCTGAAGTCAAATGAAATGTATAAAAGCATGATTGTAGAGATATGTCTTGGAGCGTGAATAAAAGCACGAGTTATTATTTATCCTACCTTGTTACAAAAAGCGGAAAATGAGGCGTATTCACAGAGAAAAGTGGCCCAAACGCTTAACAGCCTGGTGGCCCGGTGGCCTTTGAGTGCTCCTCTTTTGACGCGGAGCTGGCCACCCGCCATTGTGAGGGCACCTTTGATGTAACTTTACGACGTAGATGCAGCTACTACACGCGAGGCGGACGCCTCACAAAAAGACGCTTGTTTTTCAACTTTTTGTTTGCTTTCGGCACCTGGCGCCGGCTAGATCTTCATTGTTTGTTATCCAAATGTCCGAGTCCGTTTTATTACGCCTTTTAAGCCGAATGTGACTCGAATCGAGGCTCACGATTTGAGCCAAACCGGCGATGTACAAATATCCGTCACTAATGCTAAGGGTCACAAATCGCCGTCGACTTCGAATATTAAGCCGAGCACGAACACCAGATGGCCGAATCACATTCGGGCGCTCCCCTTTGGTTCAGAACTTATTTGATCTCTCTGCCGTGAGTTATTGTTGGTAATTAAGGTTAGAATGCTTGGATTCTTAAAATAAAATTTTGTGCGGTTGCCGACTTGCCCTGCCAATGGCATCGTTTCAGCGGCGGGTCCCGGCTCAACCATTTTCTGTCGGAAGGAGGGGAGCTCCAACTGCGGGTCATCAAGTATGCATGAGCGACGTTTTCCGTTTCGCCGACGTGTTTGATCGTGTCTAAACATATCGGACCTATTGTCTGTCGGTATTATCTACCTTTAGATTACATTTGATCGTACACGTCAAACTCAGGCATGTTCAACGGCGTATGTCACGTGGTCCCCGGCGGACCCTGCGCACACACAAAAGGGTGGAGTACTGCGAGATAATGTGCTGCCAACCGAAAACAGATAAGCGTTTAACGCCAGCACGCGCTCGAGTCAGCGCTGACGTCAAGCGCCGAGTTTACGCGTTTTAGAACTCTATAGAACTCGTTATTACTGTCGAAGCATTGTTTATTTTATGAGATGAGCGCCAAAGATAATAAGCGTTCTGGGAATATTTGATCGATAGAATTGCTGATAGATATCGCCGTGGTTCGGATATAAAATTGAAATTAAGTCTCCGTCGGCATGCTATCGGCATGGCGGGCCCGAATCGGTGCGCGTCGTCGGGGCATTTGTGGTGAATTATGGTTTTCGTAGTGGTCGCGTATTACATGCCAGCTATGGTTCGCTGGAAGCCTATGTATTTATTATTCACCGCTCGCTGCAGTGACGCGAAGGCCGCCCGACGGCTGGGGGCGACAGCGATGCTCCTCGTTTTGCGTATCTGATAAAACGTTGCAATCGACAAGTATGCCCTTGTTTCTCTCCTAGATCCAATAAAAATATTGTCTACTTATAATAAGTATTGTAGGTACTTTACTAGTGTAGCAGTAACGGTTGATTGTCGTGAGTTGACACCCTAACTTATTTTTAAAAAATAAAACAGTTATGAACAAACAGCATAGACATTGTAATTTCCGTTGTTAATTTTCAGGCAAAGGCATACAATCTTCCGGCTTTACTATTCCAAGTGGTTTAGTGCGTCCGACATACTTTCCGCAAATGAAACATGAATGAAACGGAATAGGATTAGGTACCTAAAATCATCTTGACGCAAATCGTTGTTTTCTTGTTACCCGTTACCTCAATCTGAATTGTTTAGTAACAATACCTACCTACGTGACATGATACTTGTTACCGTTTTCTATGACGAATAAGATACATGAACTGTAATAACATTTATAGCTAAACGTTGTAAGAATTCCTATAATGAGGACAGTGGTTCCGTGTACAGGATAATTAACTATTAGTCGATTTGTGTTAAGAAAATTCTGTACAAAGATACATAAACAATGGTTTAACAGTTTCATCCCCAATGTTTAATGGACCTTAAAGAAGAGGGAACTTAAAAAATACTGAAACATTGCGAGCCTAAACTTTCTTATGCTTGTTCAAGGAAGATATTTACTACTGCTTGAATCCATTTAGATGAGTGGATTCTTTATGAATGGTTCCTTATAAAAGTTCTGAAGGTACACAGTTTAAACTAACTAACTAAACTTCACGTCACTTCCCTAGCGGGGTAGGCAGAGAGAACCGAACGCCATATGGCGTTTATATTTTTGGTAAATCGATGATCGTCATTGTTATTGCTTATCTTATTAGATAAGTAAATTAAGTTATTTTACTAATTCATTTCCATATGTCATTTGGCGCATTCGGTAGTGACCCTGCCCCAAGAGTTGTGAGTTCGATCCCCACCAAGGACAAACGTTCGTATGATACTTGTGTTTGTTCTGTGTCTGGGAGTTAATATCCAATATTTAAATATATATTTGTAATACCACTGTTTTTCTGATATCCGTAACACAAGTGCTTAAGCTACTTACCTCGGAGTCAGATCAACGTATGTGATGTTGAAGTCCGATACTTATTATTTTATTTATTTATTTATTTATTTGTATGCAGTTGATAACCACAAACAAATTGAATTGTATCCAGCGGTTACCATCAATAGCCTTTGCTCTACGTACAGTACTTAACACATAATAATGCATGAAGAATTCAGGAAATAACTGAATTTTCCTTTTACCATCCATAAATGACGATATGTATATCAAATTCAATAACAATGAGGGCTTATCATCGGGAACTAACGACGTCATTCATTATTAAATACGGACATATAATAAATATTTATTTCCATCGTGTTGCTATTGGCTTTGTCATGAGTCAAACATTTATTAATTGTTTAAATACTAAAAATAATTATTCTTTAATGCGTTTCTTTAATCAATAAATTGTTGTAACATTATTTATGTTACTCATTTAGTAGTTAGTCACATAAATAAAATTATATAGTTATAATCCTGTTCTCATTGAGATTTTTAAGTATTTGATCGATGTATAGCGTGGTTGTACAATCTACATACGTAACATCACGCCCATATTCCCCGAAGGGGTAGACAGAGTCAAAGGGGCAACAAGTGCTAGGTTAGATGGAAAATTGTGAAAAAGTAGTGACAGTGGCTAGCTTGTCGCCTACACAATCACATAATTAAATTCACATAAAAATCTATTGCGAGTATTATTTCCTTACAAATGTTACGATAAAAAGAAAAAAACAAATAATATGTTGATAACGATGCATATCATAATTATGACAATATAAGAAGAGTTTAGGCATCAAAGCACAATTTGTATGCACAAATATTATTTGTATGTAGAACAGATGTTCTTAAATTGTTGTGTATAACTCGTGGCAGACTCCAAATCCGGAATAAAATGAAGATATTATGAGATGAGATGTGAATAAGCATTTTTAACTCCTGAACAAAGTTATAAGACATTGAAATCGTATTTACTTACTAAACTTCGACTGGCTCGACGGCGCATTCGGTAGTGACCCTGCCCCATGCGCCAAGAGTTGTGGGTTCGATCCCCACTCAGGACAAACATTCGTATGATGAATAACTGTGTTTGTTCTGTGTCTGGGTGTTGATATCCAATATTTAAGTATATATTATTATTAACTTTATACAGATACAAGGTCCTACCAATCCACAGTTCTTGACTGGCTCGATGGCCTATTCGGTAGTACCCTGCCCCATGCGCCAAAACTTGTGGGATCGATCTCCACCCAGGACAAACATATGTGTGATGAATATTTGTGTTGTCTGGGTGTTATACCCAATATACTCAATACTTAAGTATATTTGTATACCACTGTTGTTTCCGATATCCGTAACACAAGTGCATAAGCTACTTACTTCGGAGTCAGATCAATGTATGTGATGTAGTCTGATATTTTTATTTATTATTTATTTATAAAGGATTTTGATGATTGGGGTTTTTAGACAGACCAGAAGGTTTCCCATCTTTTTGTTTCGCCGTACCCTAATGTGGAGTTCGTTGTCTCTATTTTGCTCACACTCATACTCATACTCATACTATCGTGTATGGTTTGTTTGCCCGTTGCAAGTATTGTGCTAGTTAATTGGCGCGAGCATGCTGGCAGCCTTGCCCGACGGGCCTTGACACGGCGCGCACCTGCCCGCAGCGCCATCTGCCTTGTTTACGAGCCTGCGCAGGCGCAGCGATCATATTGTTTGGTTTACATGAAATGTGTGTTATGTGCTCTTGTAATCTTGTACGCAAACATTGTTTTTGTTGTGTGCTCGGCCACGAATTGGGTTTAACTGATGTAAGACTTTTTATGGCTTACTTAGGTCTCCTTAAAAAACGAAACTTGAATTTCGGTGTCTTTAAAATGGGCAAAAGAAACCATTGCTCTATTGCTATAAGATGTTTTTTTTCCAATCAGAAAATTAAAAACAACACTACCCTTCGTCGAGTGGAGTTGGGTAAAACATTAAGGGATATTCGGTAATACTTTATTAGTAACAATCTAAAACTTCTTCAAGTTGCTAAAGTCAGTGATGAGATATTTGAAGAGTATATTTTTTCGTAAAGAATATCAGTAAATATATAATAACAAAATGCATTTTAGCACAGACAGAACCGATAGCAAATAGATTACTATCCGATTGCTTTAATATAGCGGACGGAGATAGAAATTGAAACTTTTTCCAGTGCAAAATTATATTTAAAAGTAGTTTCCTGGGTTCAAAAAGCTGTACACTTTTACAAATGTTCTCATTTGTAATGTACCGTCTGCATATACATATGTCTATCTGTGTATAAGCCTTACACGTGCACAGTGTACACACATCTCTATAGCTTCTCTATTCGTTACTTACATGTTATCATCACATAGCACTCACAGCAATCACTTAAGACACGACCAATTACGCCAAAGTTGATTATCTGTCTGGCTAATTGTCTAACAGGGTCCGCACTTGTGTGTTGCACCATCCCCCGGGAACATACAAAACTTGAGGGGCTGACCCGAAACTTTTAATGGTCAGTAAACTATACTTGGCAACCGATCCAGTACGCAACTGCGAAAGTGATTCGCTGAGTAAACTCCAACCTTCGACGCGTTAAATGTAGGAAAGGTCTTTAGACAATAAATCTGTGCAAATTTAATATAGACAATCCTTTGAGTGGCTTATTCAGTGTAATAAGACCTTCTGTTCATATTTAAAGGTGAACCTTTATCCTTTCTTAGAAGATACATTTTTAATTTACATTTCATTTAATTTACTATTCATCATCCTCCTAGCGATATGTCCCGTGCTTAGTCGGGGTCCGCTTAGACCGTGATCCGAGATTTAGTGAGTCTGGTAATTACTTTGAAGCGACTGCCGATTTGACCTTCGTAAACCTAAGATGGGGGAGACAATTTGGATCATGGTTACTTATTTGCGACAAAATATTTGAATGATTATTCGACTTAAATCTGATTGTTAGAAGTTGCTGCGGCCGGCACTTGGAAAGTAACTTCTCGAATAAATAAAGTTCTGTCAAATGGACCATTAATTTGGAGTTGATGAAGCTAATGTCCCGTTTACAGGTTTATTGAGGAAAATTATGCGTATTATATAAACATTTTACAATCGTAGACATAACATTAAACAAGACAAGGAGTATTTACATTATACGTTATGTCCATCGTATACAGTTTTTACTTGTGTACCCTTAAGGTGATTTTCCACCAGAGGGGCGAGACGAGACGAGGCGTGAAGAGAATTGAAATATGTATGGCAAATTCCATTCACCAAAAATGCGCTAGGAGAGGATTGAAAATTTGCCATACATACCTACATATTTCAATTCTCGTCTCGCCCCTCTGGTGGAAAATCACCTTTAGCCCCATTGTTGAAATGGATAAGACCTCTGGTAGACCGCAAGAGATTGATCCCCGCACTAGGACAAATAGTGGTTCATAAAACCGGTATTTATTTTACACGGACATGGATGTATGTATCATCGTTAATTTAAATTTCCAATACAACTGCATAAGCTACTTAGGTATTCGAAAACGGATCAATGTAAGTGTATGATGTTGTCTAATTTATTTATATTGTGGCTTGAGTTGTTTTGTTATATAACTCGCTACTATGACAAATAACCGGTATCGAATCAATATCGACCTTCGGTTATCAGAGGCGCAATCGCCGTTGACATGATAATTATCATTGTTCCACCGGCAGATATATGCAGCACGGTATGTCCATCCGTGACGCAGGCTCTGCTATATTTATTATCGATACATTATTCATGCGATGTGGATGGCACGAGTTGTTCACGTCATAGCATTGTCTGGACGTGTATAATGAAATGCGCGGTATACTATCAACTTGACTAGGACGCGAATACAGATTAGTCTCTATATGTACATTGTAGAGCAAGCACAAAGTTGCTACCGACATTTACATACATGCTATCACGCTCATGATCCCTGAACGAGTATGTAGTTTAAGAAGCAGTAAGCACCCTTATCCACTTTTATCCAAATATGAAAAATGAGTTCAGCTAGATAGAGAATTGTGGAACGTAGTGGCAAGTGTGTAAGTGGCTAGCCCTCGCCCCTCAGTAATAAACGCAATATCGTTGATGAAGTGACAATAAATAAATATCCGACTACATCACATACATTGATCTGACTCCGAGGTAAGTTGAGCACTTGTGTTACGGATATCAGAATCAACAGTGGTATTACAAATATATACTGAAATACTGGATATTAATTAACACCCAGGCACAGAACAAATACAAGTATTCATCACACGAATGATTGTCCTGGGTGGGAATCGAACCCACAACTCTTGGCGCATGGGGCAGGGTCATTACCGCATGCGCCATCGAGCTTGTCGACAATACCACCTAGATATGCTTATTTTATAGAATGAAATAACGAAAAAAGGTTTTGATCATAGGACTTTCATGTAACTTTGTAATGTAACGTTTACAGTATTACTTTATTATTTGATAACAAACGAGAAAAAAAATAGTCCACGCGAAATAAAATTTTAAGCATATTGAACAAAAAAGTTGATACTGTAAAAAAAATTGTTAGGAGGTATTGTCACTTCAACGACGATATCCAATATTGCATTCGCCTTTTACGACGTGCTAGACATGTAGGCATTGAACACAATTCATACATTCTTTTCCAGGCCAACATAGGACTTATCCATTTTAGGCGGATTTACTTTTCGAACTGGAGACAAGTTTACCGCCGACCCTAGAAATTCGTCTACCAATAAAACTATTGCCAGACGACAGCTCATGACAGGCGATGACAAATTACCCTAAACGTTGCGAGCAATTGCTGATCCAGACAAATCGGTGATTTACTAGCATGTTGTGGTAAATCATAGATTTATCTGTTGGCCTACTTTTTCTAGTATTCACAGGGCATCCTGTCATGTTTTTATTACGAAATAATGACTGTTGTATTTATGAATATAACAAGATGAATTTCTGTCGGCAGTGGCGTAATTAAACCGTTCGAGGCCCGTGGCAAATTCATCGGATGTCCCCCATATAAAGTAGCTGAATATATAGCTATAAAGAAGCTTGGATTCTCCTCTGACCGGAGGGCTCCTTCCGGCTGGGGGCCCGTGGTATTTTGCCGATTTGCTACCCTGTAGTTACGCTACTGTCTGTTGGTTGTATGCCTCTGAAATCATTATTCTTTGAATAAAATACATTTGTAGTTACAGATCTGAACTACAGATATTGATTGAAACGATTATATAGATTTGAACGAATAAACAATTTTTGATTTTTTTTATCAAATCCAACAACAACCTTGTTACTTTTCGGTAGCCATTTTGTCTCTTTGTTCATAGTTAGTTTTTTGCTATTTAAATTCAGTAATATTCCCCCAATACATCTAAATAAATATTGAGATATTTTATTTTCATATGGATTTCATTCTTTTTATGTATTGAATTTCATATATTACGTTTGATGACTAAATAACCTGTTGTCTGTTCATTCTGAATTAAGCCGACTTTGACACTCGAACGTATACTGGCTCGTTCAGTGCCAACGCGACGATCTTTACATTATTCATAGTGTGGCTGGCCCTATCCACTTTTCATAAAACAAATATGGCGTGGCAAGCGCGGGGAGACGATTGTGAATAAAAATGTAGGTGACCTCCGCGATAATACTGTTTGTGCGGCGCACGAGACCATAAGAGCGCATTCCTGACGCGAGGGCTCACTTCAACGGCAAATTGGCTCGCCGACACATGGAGCATGCAATCGCAAATAAATAATTCAACTTAATACGTCACAAAGGTACAAGCTTCAACTATTTGTTGGCGCCGCCGCGGAACGGGTTAAGTTGTTCTGCGAGTTTTGCTGGTGGCTCGTAGATGTTTACGAGAACTTCGTGTACTTATACCATTTATTAAATGAGGGTTTTTTGAATTAAAACATCCAAAAGATGGCGTAACTGTGACTTGCGATCTTGTCACCCTCCTCATTGGTTAGTTGTCAGACCAAACTGACACGCTGTCAACAAGGAGCCAATAGTAACAGTGATAAGACCACGAGACTCCCTCGTGCCATTTGGCGGTTTTTTATATTTTTGAACAAAAACCTCTTTTCTTAAAAACACCTAAAATTGGACCTATCTAAACACGAGTCAAGAATGGTTGGATCAAATAATTCCCAGCTCGAAATTTTAATCACTTATGTTTTCCATAAAGTTTAAAAATATTTTTCACGAAATTTACTGCGTTTGAAATGATTGGCATCTTGCTGGGCTTTCCCCACTATCGTGTATTCATTGTATTCGTATTAGCATAATGACATGTGAATAAGATTTTTTTTTTGTGTTTTGTAAATGTAACCGTGTAGGTACAAGTTATTAGCACACCTTTGCCCGGCAACCGGCATCAGATCAGAGTAGTAATGAAAGAAACTGAGTCGTTTAAGGCTTTTAATAAACACTCGCCTTATTTTAGACGCCTCACGCCTGTCTCAGTCTTTTAGTCATAAGACCAGCCTTCTAAGTCGAAGTCGTTTAACGTAAAAAACTTAAACAGCTTTATGGACAAAAGACTGGTGACTCATTGACTGTTGAGTCGAGAGTCGTAAGCTGTGTGTTGATGCAACTAGTAGGTACTTTGTTTATCGTACCACCTACCGCCTGGAGAATAAAAGTATAAAAGCACCTTCAGTTATTAACATTATCCATTAAATAAATAGTTTCACTTCATATAATTACAAAAAGGTATTTCATTTCAACCTAAACACTTCACTCGAACGCAAGCTCTTTTATAGCCGTTTAAGTCGTTTTAGTATAATAGTCATATGCCATACGACTGAGTCGTATTAATTATGACTAACAGCTACAGTCTTAATTTTAGAGCAAAGTCGTGTAAAAAGAGCCTTGTGTTATTATAAACGACTTAAAGGACTCAGTCTCTTTCATCACTAAGCCAAAACAGTCTTAATTTTAGAGCAAAGTCGTGTAAAAAGAGCCTTGTGTTATTATAAACGACTTAAAGGACTCAGTCTCTTTCATCACTAAGCCAAAGTAATGCGCGTTTCTCTGCGCATAATGGAAACATGTTGCCTTTAAATAGATTGGCATTCCTCTGTTTTCACGGTTTGTTTTGCTATGTATGATAAACTGACTCCTATTTGTTTTCATAATAATATTCTACTACATGTATTGTCGAAAATAGTCTTCGGTTTTTGTTCGAATGCAGCAAACAGCTATTGATTTGCAAAAAAAACTGAAATGCTATCGGTGTTCCTATCGCTCATAACTATGCCCTGAAAAAATAAAACGACAGATTAGGTCATTTCTACTTTGTTAGCCTGCCGGCCAAGTTTATCCTTAAATTAGCGAATCGTGGAGCGAAATGCGTTTTTTTACTCAGTTTTTATAATTAGTATAATTTTACACAGTTGTATTCATAGTTTATTCTGTAAACTATGAATAAAATGGGGTCTTTGAAACACTAGGTAGCTTAATGTCTGCCATAAATGACTTTCACTAAAATTGTATCTATCATCCGTCACCCATGTTAACTCAGCAACTTGCCACTGTAATTCTGAGATGCTAGTTAAGATTATAACCTTCATAACTCACGTTTACCTGCCCAATTCCATTTCAATTCTGTACCTACATATGTATATAGCAATGTTGACCTGTTTTGAGCGTAATTCGTCAATTTATATGAGTAAGTACGTACAGGTCGCGACAGGGACACGGCACGGTAGCTTGTTGGTCTCGCCGGGAACCGCACCGCTATTGATGTAATGAAGATCTAATAATGTACCTGCCAAGCGGAGCAGCCGCCCCGTGAACGCAATTTCTATTGATCGAATCTGTTTAGGCATGTTGTACCTGTAACCTTTGTGAGTGCCGAGATGTTCAACCTCTATGGATAACTTTTAATTGGATTTAATCATGTTCGTGGCTTGTGATTCCTTGCTGTTTCAGAGTTATTAACGCAAAGATTACAACGACTTGGAAGATGTATACGACGGCAATGTTAATAAACGACTAAGAACTGTCGTCATTATTGGATTTTTGTTCTGAGTTAAAAATGTTTACTCAGAACAAAAATCCAATAATAGCCACTATTTTTAGAATTCAGCGTTGTTTATAGATGTCGATGTATAAAGCGATCGCTGCCATAAATCCGCATAACCTAATAAACAATATTATTTTCTAATAAATACGAATGGCTAACATTATCTTATTTGAACTTATCGTACTTTTCTTATCGTGTTTGTTTAAATGCTTTTTATAAAAATAACCATTGAAGTTAATGAATTCGAATTTGCATCTCACACGGGATTTTATAAACTGCCACCTCTCATATATTAGGGACAAAATTGAGCAAAATATCTAGCCCATACAAAGTAACGGTCTTGAATCATTCACCAAACACGTATGTAGTGACAAACATGGCCTGTTAATGTCACTTGTACTACACTTATCTTGTGGAATGTTGATGATAATGACATCACGAGAATTGTTTAAGGCGTAAAATAGGATGGTGTGATGTAACGCTAGAGTTTACATTTACATTAGGTTCATCATGTTATGAATGAGTGTGTAAGACGCGCAATGTGGCTGTATTGATGTGATAAAGGTAAATTGTACGCGTATAGAGATATCATTCAGAACCGGGCAGAACGCGGAGTTTATTTTTGCATATAAGCAATAACCAGTCAGTTATTTCACAGCTGTTCGCGCGCTCGCGTCCAATATGAGATATTTAACTGGGATTTTATGCGTATCTATACTTTATATTCTCCAATATCCAGAGGTGCTAGGTGTATTTATATTTCAATAGATTGTTTATTTATTGCTAGCGGGCTCCAGTTGGTATCGTATATCCGAATATTCCAATTATTGGAATACCGGTAAGTGCGTATTCTAAACCAAAAATCTTTAACATATATTCAACTTCGTGCCAAACAGGCACTTGGCATTTATACATTCAGCTTAATCTCTAATTAAAAGATAAGTATCATTAGCCAAGTGTAACCATCAAAGGCACACAACGGGAAAAAACGTTAGTTAATTAAAAATGACGCGACTACAAAGACGAACGTCTCCTAAATCAATAGCGGGGCTATTCGGAGCCGTGGCTAGCAGGCCCGATAGATACGGAAACGACGAAACCAAAACGCCGGAAGCAATTCGCCTGAAGCCGAAGCCTGCGTATGGCTAAGATATGACCGGTGATTGCTTAGGGCGGGCATCGATAATTAACTAGTAATTGTATTTGTACCGCAAATGCATAGTTGTTGATTCGAATTCGAAATCCGGCTCGAAGGACCATGTGTGTTGGCGCTCAGCTACAGCCGCAAGGTTAATTTTATCAATAATTGACAAATTATATTTTAAATGAGCGGTGGTAGTTAACCGAAGGGTGCAGGTTCAAACCTCTGGATTTTCAAATCTATGTACGTATTTTAACACTAGCTCGACGGTGAGGAAAAACATCGTAATGAAACCTGCAATTTCAAACAATTTGGATTTGTAACCATGATCCAAAAATTGTCTGGTTCCCCTATCTTAGGGTTACGAGGTCAGATCGGCAGTCGCTTCAATGTAATTACCAGACTCGCTAAATTTTTGATCATGGTCTTAGCAGACCCCGTCTAAGCACGGGAAATAACGCTAGAAAGATGATGATATATTTTAAATGTCCATAATAAATGTCTTATTTTGTTGTACGGTACCAAGATATATTAGGTATTTATTCCACCGGATACAATACTTGAATATATTATCATTGTTAGCAATTTGTTTCGATCAAATAGTCGTGTGCCGGTCTTTTCAAATACAATAGGTATTTGCGTTAACATTTTCGTTTTATTATTTCACATAAATAGCGCTAAGACTTCTATCCAACCGTCTGACTGGATGCCTGAAAAAAGAAATTCGGCTATTATATTGTTTATGCGATTTGTAACCACGATTCTTGTAGTACATCACAATATCATATATATGTTTTTCTTGTATCAGAATAATAGCACATTTGTATTATTTATCTTATCTACAATAAACCTCTTCAGAGAGGTAAACCCTCACTACCAATTCGACGGAGACAACCAGACTAAATTGCAAATGTTTTGTCAACAGGTGGATGATTTCGTGACGCCTGGACAGTACGCGGCAACACCGCGCCGCCTAGCCGCCTTATACGTAAGTCGATTTTATTCTTATTTATTGACTACTTTTGTCCCATGTTGGTCTGGGACTTAAAAAGAATGTGCCAACTGTGGTTCTTGCCTAGCATGTCGTAGAAGACGACTAATGGTGTATCGGGTTTTGGGTATGTAATTGTGTGGGCGACAGGCTAGCCACTTGTCACTACTTTTGACAATTTTCCATCCAACCCAGCCCATTATCCCACGTTGGTCTGGGACTTGAAAAGAATGTGCCAACTGTGGTTCTTGCCTCCTAGCATGTCGTAAAAGGCGAGTAATGGTGTATCGGGTTTTGGGTATGTGATTGTGTGGGCGACAGGCTAGCCACTTGTCACTACTTTTGACAATTTTCCATCTAACCCAGCCCATTATCCCACGTTGGTCTGGGACTTAAAAAGAATGTGCCAACTGTGGTTCTTGCCTCCTAGCATGTCGTAAAAGGCGAGTAATGGTGTATCGGGTTTTGGGTATGTGATTGTGTGGGCGACAGGCTAGCCACTTGTCACTACTTTTGACAATTTTCCATCTAACCCAGCCCATTATCCCACGTTGGTCTGGGACTTAAAAAGAATGTGCCAACTGTGGTTCTTGCCTCCTAGAATGTCGTAAAAGGCGAGTAATGTTGTATCGGGTTTTGGGTATGTGATTGTGTGGGCGAAAGGTTGTCACTACTTTTGCAATTTTTTTTATCTAACCCAGCCCAGTTTTGTATTTGGCTGAGTGTGGTTAAGGGGGCATGCTGTCCCTTTGACTCTGCCTACCCCTTCGGGGATTGTGGGCGCGATGTTATGTATATATTTACTACCACCCCGCGGTTTCACCCGCGTAGTTGCCGTTCCCGTGGAAATACGGGCAAAAAATATAAGCCTTTGTTAGTTGCTGATAATGTAGCTTTGTGTTGGTGAAATAATTTTTATAAACGGTTTAGTGTTTTAAGCATGAAAGCGTACAAACTCACATTAGCATGTAAAAGTATGAATTTTTGAGAGAAACTTGGCTTTTTTAAGAGATTATCCGTCGTAGAAGAGTAAAGAGGCCTGGTAACTTAATGATTAGGACGTGAGCCTTCTATGTAACGGGTGCTGGCGGAAACGCGTCCTTATACCTCTAGATTTTTCGAATCTAAATATGTATTTTACCAATGTGTCACGTAGGGGAGAAAGAGAACAGACCGCTTGAAATAAGAAATTGGTACCTTAGAAGTGAAGTCATTGATGTACCTATGTTAAATTATTCAAAACAATATTTAAAAAATCAGCTAATTCCTTAAAATGTTGTACTTAATATTAATTAATTCGTTTGTAAAACAGGATAGAAGTCTAACACCTATTATGATATTTATTATGAGTACATATCGGACTCGTAACATAAATGATATGGCCGTACCTATAGGTCGAGATTAAAACCTATATAGGCAACAAGCAACATAACATTTTCCTGCGGTTTCAGTGAGTGGGATGCATGAAATTTCACTAAAATCATTTCTGTGTAACGAATAAACACAAGTTAAATTTGCATTTATAATTTTAATATGGCTGTTATTCCCACAATGGCTCGGTGAGAACGCTGAGTAAAATGAATGTCTGATGCTAAACACAAGCGATATTTATTTTAGCTTAAGTTTTAATTTGGAAATTCTTATTTTTCTCAAGTCTCACTAGTGAATAAATTGGAATATATGTATTTTATTTACAATATTAAAACTTCTCGTGTTTTTTTTTCTTATTGCAGTACATTGTTACCTGCGATTAGTATTTAGGAAATGACGTTTGTTTACGTTAATTTTGAGTACTGTAATAATAAATGGATTTAGTCTCTAAGACAGCGAAAGATTTTGATTTCAAGCCTCACATAATTACTTCTTACCCTCGGGTAAACATAGTTTGATAAATCCTTAAATACTAAGGCATATTACAACAAATTACTTAAAAGATTTCCTACTCATCGGCTATATTGTTGGGAAATACCGAAGCAGAGAAAATCGCTAGTTCAAAGATTACTGTCATTCCAATTTATCGTATAGACGGAGGAATGCGACCTTGTATGGGTTTTTTCTGAAATCTTTGTGTGTTTTTAGTTTACATGTACGTTTGTGTGTTAGTTATTCGTTTATTATGTCTTTGAGATAGTTTCGGTATGAGATCATTGAAAGTTAACGACCAAATTTGCGAGTAGGTATGGTAGTTAATCCAGGAGTAGAGATGACGTACCTATTTTTTTGTAGACGTGCTAATCTTCTTAAAGTAGATAAAACTAATGAGGTTATCAATTAAAGTCCCACAAAATGTTTGTTCCATTCGTCGTAATGTCACTATAACATATTTTATTTTAATAGGATCGTGACTTTTGCCTTCTGTACAAAGCCTACTTTTACAGTTAATAAACAATACTTTGTTTTTATTATATGTTTAATTCCGACTATAAACTGTTAGTGTACCTTACAAATTAACGTAGCTTTAGTGTTATTTATTTAAAAACAGTTTACGGCGCGTAATGACTACACGCGTGAAATGTTGGTACCATTACAAAATGTTTACGAGTCGCTAGAAATTAGTTGGAGAAACTCGTAAATTTCGGCGGCTCTTTAAATAGTCGAATAATCTACCATGAGGCAGATGGACTTCGTCTATCTTCTAACTGGTGACTACCAGGTAATTCCTTAATCACATCTGCCAAAAAATCTTAACATCATACCGATTGTATTATTTAAGAACGTGAGGGGTGCATAATAGAAACTTTTAAAATATTGATATCAATGCAGACTAAAATAAATCGTGAGACTTTAACGAATACTAATTTTTTAGCAATACTATTTTAACGTTCCGCGTATTGAATAATACTCCGAAATTTTGACAAGCTCGATGGCGCATTCGGTAGTGACCCTGCCCCATGCGCCAAGAGTTGTGGGTTCGATCCCCACCCAGGTCAAACATTCTTGTGAAGATTACTTGTGTTTGTTCTGTGTCTGGGTGTTAATATCCAATATTTAAGATATATTTGTAATACCACTGTTGTTTCTGATATCCGTAACACAAGTGCTTAAGCTACTTACTTCGGAGTCAGATCAATGTATGTGATGTCGTTGAATATTTATTATATTTATTTATTATTATTATTTATTTTGTATGACGACGTCAGAAGTGGCTTAAGTATTTTTTAATTTACGAGTAAATGAGATTAGCTATACAAAGGTGTTTTCTTATTGATTTAATTGAATCTTAGGTGGAAAAAATGACGTCACTAATTCCGTTAACATTTGGAATAAAAAAGAGTCATGAACACTTTTTTTTATCGTATGATCGAATCATCTATATTATTCACAGAATGCATGTATGTAAATATTAACTACGCAAAAGGCCACATGTGTATGTACGTATCATCATTTATTACTAATATTTCCTCTAGTGTTACTCGTTATCGCGTCATTACCTATGATAATATTCTTATGATAACAAAGCTAACCAGTACTAGTGTGTACTTATCAAATAAACACTCGGTGACTGGTATTATGCATCATGATCGTAGGTGCCGTGAGAATTGGGATCGCGCCATATGGCGCCATGTGGCCAACGGCTAGGGTTTACGAAGAATATGGTCGTTGATGTTGCTTCATCGCAATACGTATTATAAAATAAAGTGGGGCACTGCTCCCAAAACCTGCAATACTACGGGTTTTTAATTTTTTTCTGTATTGTTTAGAAAAAAAATGTCGGCGCAATGACCAGTTCGTATGTTGTATTTGTATGAAATTCGTGGAAATTTCGCCTTTTTTCCTTTTCAAACGGGGTATACCTATCATGTTTTAAACATACAAGTAGACCTTGAATACTTAACCCAACCTGACCAAGGTTACACGTATGCTCTTATTCAATCAAATATCATCAAAATGTAGATATCCGTTCATATAGAAACATAATAAAATTAAGCATTGGTATATATCCAATTTCTGTATCCAATGGATTGTAAATCACTCGTGCGTAACAACGACTTAGTTACATCTAATACCAACATTATCCATATATTAGAGTATCAAAATCCAATTACATATTTTTATGCGCAGAAGGTTCGTCTGATATTGCCCAAATTCATAAAAATGAAATCTGTTCTAATACGCTCGTAATATGACTAGCTATAAGCGAACGCAATGTGAACCCATTGAACTAAGTTTAATTGTATTTTCGTAAATCAATTAAATTAAGACCCCACATGGGTTTCACGTACAGGCATAGGTTTTCGTGAGGCTAACAATAGTCGTATTAAAGTTTGGAATTACCTTTGGAAGTCGTAATTAGCGTTTAACTGGAATTAGCCGGCTCCGGGCCCGCTGATGGAACGGGATAACTTCCAAAGCCATCATATTATCGCGAGAAGTTCGTTAATGGTGTGCCATGTCGATTCCTCTGCGAAAGTTGTAATCCCGCGTGGATTCTGCTAATACTGTGTATAATGTTTATGCTACAATAAAGCTCGTACGCTGGTTTCATTACGTTCTTGTGATACTTTGGCTATTGTGTAGCCTATTGTGTCATAGGCTACGGGGGCCGCTTACCATTAAGTAGACCGTATTCTCACTGGCCAGCTTAGTGGTATAAAAAGGATAACAATATATTTGATTGCATAAAATCAATTATAATAACGAATATGAGTTCAAAGCCTAAATATATGAAGGAACCATTTGATGATTGTAGTAAAGCATGAATGTTTGGCTACAAACATTAAGATTCAGAACACATCCTTCGAGCAAAGGAAAAGAAACATTTCACATGTAATGTTCCAGCGGGAAATTATACTAAAACTGTTTCCTACCCATGGCAATATGTTGCATCTCGATAAACTGTGGAGGAAACGCCTTTAGACGTTAATGTTGTTGGTTCCTATCTTACGAGCACATCTTCACTTTGCTAAATTGCAACTTCTGTGCTAATTGGGATTAGATTATCTTAATCTTTTTCCTTTGTTTAAGCTGCAAGGGTATTTAAACTTTCTACTGATTTACACTAAATCTTTAGCTACCTAGAGACATGATTCGATTGAAAGGCTACTGGATCTGGTCTTAGGGCGAGTAGGGATTACGTGGAGCGACACGACAACATTGGGTTATATTTAGAACGGCCTCTTATATTGACTTGTATTTCTCGCTGTTGAAATAAGACGTACTCGTTTATATATTTCTTTCTGAGCAAGACCGCAGACGCGAGGGGTACAAACATCATTATTTTAAAGTGGCGCGCGACAGACGATTGAATTAAACCTTTGTAGTATCGTACCGTATCGTAGCCTTTTAACTCGCACTTAGTTAACGAGAAAAATTTCCATGGAAACCGCCACTTAATTGCTACGGTACCGGTACGGTAAAGCTTTGGCCAAGTTTATTCTTCACCTGTGTATTTTATAAAGGTTGTGTATTATTTACGGAGGCCTGTATCAATAAAATATGAAAGACGTAATGAAAGACGACAAACAAATGTTAATTTGGTATTAACGTGGCGTGTTTCGTTTGTATGGAGTAAAGGGATCGTTATTAGTATGTTTAATATTTCTACGGAAATATTGTAGGAAGCTGTGAGTATATGTGAAAATACATTATTTCTTCATTCATTATTATAATATGGTCATATCTGCCTTCTGTCCGCTAGAATTATATGTATATAAGTTGTCAGCTATCTCTAGTCCTATATTTGATCATGATACTTCTACCCTAACATTATCCATTGTATTTTTTGTAATTGCAATCGAAATCATCTTCCGGGTAAAAAAGTTGAAAAATCACAGTGGCACACTCAAATTACTAAACAAGACGATAGGTTGTTCCGCACATCCGCCCGTCGCGACCGCTTCAAACCAAATGTTACCCTTATATTTCAATTCAATTACGTAGGTCGTAAAGTGCGCTAACTACCTCACCGACATCGCCGCCTCGGAACGCCTTAAAAACGAAAGTCGCACCCGAAACCGAAATCAAATCACGTAAACACTAACATAATTCCTAGCGCCGAAATTTGTGTTCCACCTATACAACGCTTTAATTAACGCCCTCGAAAACTACTTAAACATAAGTACAAGTAATTAAACGGCAAATTAATCTCGGCTAAATCAAAGAGTGCGCGCCGTAGCGTGCCGTGCGGATAACAAATCTGATTATGAGTAACTAACTTGCCTCCACGTTTACGAAGACCGTCCAGACCGAAGAAACCACACGTCTGTAAAACTTCAAAGGGCGTTTGTGTTAAATGATTAGGTAATACGTAACAAGTTTGGTGGTATAATATATTTTGACAAGCTCGATGGCGCATTCGGTACCTACCTTGCTTTATGCGCCAAGAGTTGTGGGTTCGATCCCCACCCAGGACAAATATTCGTATGATGAATACTTGTGTTTGTTCTGTGTCTGGGTGTTAATCTAATATTTAAGTATTTAGTAATACCACTGTTGTTTCTGATATCGTAAGTGCTTAAGCTAAATATCTCGGAGTCAGATCAATGTATGTGATGTCGTCGGATATTTTTTATTTGTTTATGTAGGTCTTCTCAACATCTACATTTTCTCTTAGTGACCTCTGGAATGAAAATTCGCTTTTCGACAACTTTTTAACAGTGGTGAGATCTAACAGTGTTTGTGGTTTTTACGAAAAATTGTGACTTACAAAATCTCAAAGAACTCAACAGTGGAACGTGCCTTCCGGCAAATAGATGTGTCAGAAATATTTGAATTTCAATTTCCCTTACCTATTCGTACAACTTAGGAAGGTGGGGTTCAGAATTGTTGCTTTTTCGCTTATAATAATAATATAACCGTCATGTTGGTTTGGGACTAAAAAATAATGTGTCAACAGTGTTCCTTGCCTAGCATGTTGTAAAATTCGACTAATGGTATATCGGCTTTTGGGTATGTGATTGTGTAGGCGACGATCTAACCACTTGTTACTACTTTTTCACAATTTTGCATCTAACCCAGCCCAGTTTTATTTTTGGCTAAATGTGGTTAAAGAGGCTTGCTGCCCCTTTGACTCTGCTTACCCCTTCGGGGATTACGGGCGTGAAGTTATGTATATATCTATACTATTATTATAATTAATTATTTTAATATTATAAAGCTGAAGAATTTGTTTGTTTGTTTGCTTGAACGCGCTAATCTCAGGACCTATTGGTCCGATTAAAATAGTTATTTCAGTGTTAGAAAGCCCATTTATCGAGGAAGGCTAAGGCTATATATTCGACAAGCTCGATGGCGCATTCGGTAGAGACCCTGCCCCATGCGCCAAAAGTTGTGGGTTCGATCCCCACCCAGGACAAATATTCGTATGATGAATACTTGTGTTTGTTCTGTCTGGGTGTTAATATCCAATATATAAGTATATATTTGTAATACCACTGTTGATTCTGATATCCGTAACACAAGTGCTTAAGCTACTTACCTCGGAGTCAGATCAATGTATGTGATGTCGTCGGATATTTATTTATTTATTTATATAACACTAACCATAACACCGGTGAAACCGCAGGCACAGTTAGTGTATTAATATAACCTACAAGTGATACCGTTGTACCATTATTTTCGTGATTAATGATTGATTTTACGCATTTGAAACATCAAATAACCGTTAATTTGCGATGCCCGCACATCACAATCAAGTCTAATTTCATCAGTCGAGCCACCAACAGTAACATTTTCCGCTCGATGACACCTTAAGGGTTGTGTACACAGCCGCAATATTGGCAACTTGCGACTGAAACATCTACCGTATCGGAGCCGCCGCGCTTCCGGCCGTGTAGACAAACCGCTTTAAATGCCGGATATTGCCCTTGTACAGGCCTCAAATCGAATTTCCTTAGATGTCAATCTATTTTGTGTCGTGGCGTTCGTGTTTAAGAAATGACGCTTAGTTCTACGTTTCCATGTGTGCGTGAAAGGTTGAAAGCGACCTCATATTTCGTTCATAAATATCGGTTTCTGGCTTTCTTAGCTTCAACGACAATATATGAATAGGAAAACGTCATTCTTTTCCTGTCCATGTTAAGTGAAAATGCGAGCTCTGACTATACAAGGCAATTTTAATGTTAATATTTAGGTATTCATTTACGATAGTATCTTTTGAGCCTCTAATTCTTCCATCCCCTTGGGATAATCGACATTTTTATGTCGAAATAGGAGTAAATCCTTAACAAAGACTTCGTTAAAGAGACCGGGTTCTTACGCCTATTTGATAGGCAGGACAGTATTCATAAATAACAGGAAAATTCTGGGGGAGTAATTGGAAATTCGACCTATTTCTCGGAGACAGGTTGCGTTGGAGTTGATTTGCAGAGAGGGCTATATTCGACATAAATTCGTAATACGTTTATATTATTATTATTAAACATCTAAAATAATGGCGGTAGGTTTATTAATAGGTTTTTATATAAAGTATCCAGTGTGGTGGTCATATTTTGTGATTAATACTTTATTTATAAATTATTTTACAACGGATACAATGCCTATTATTTTTTTCCTTGTCAGTCACAGCCGAATCAATGTCCACATTATTCCACTTTCTACTAGCTTCGCAGCGACGGAAAACGTCCTGAGACGTGCACCTTGAAATGACTATGGATGTGTAATCCATATCCAATTTATCTGGTCATTACGATGGTCAGATCAGTCGCTTCAATATAAATCACCACAATCGCTTAATAGTATCGTGGTCCAAGCGGAACTCGACTAGAAACGGGATATGACGCTAGGAAGATAATTACGTTCATATCAATGTACTTTCATACACGAATGCAGTCGCAAACCAAATCGAACTCTGCTTATATTATTCTTACTTTTCTAACTGTTGCCAAATCCTCGCAGAGACGTCGAGTATTTTTACAACATTTCAGTTAAAGTATTTATTTAAGCACTGACTGATTGTGTATACAAGGAAAACAAATTTGTGAGCAACAGTGCGCAATCAGGGGAAAAGAAAAATAAATGGTTTGATGGTGGGCCGGGAAAGGAGGCGAGCACAGTGGACGGACGACGGAATTTAATGGCGTGCAATATCGCGGGCGCGTTATGACGTTTATGACGTCACGCTATATATACTTCACGCAACGTGGATGTTGTGTACTGGTGTTATTACTTGCAGGCTGCTTCGGAGGGACTGGCTAGAGAATTGGGTTCCGAGATATTTACTGCATCGAATCGTTTTGTATAGATTTGGCAATTTTCTTTAATGTTTTTTGAGTCCCTTTGCGGCCGCTGATATTAAGTGCAACCACTGACTTTCCTATGAGGTTGCCTGTTTATTGAATGATTTTATTATATGAAAAGTTGAATTAGGAGCAGAATATCTTATTTTTGCCAAATGTGATCTGTAATATTAGCGCTTATATTACAGATGGTAAATTATGTCCATTGATCGTACCACTTGCACATTTAGTGATCAATATTTGGCCTACATCTTAAAATTGCATCATTCCTTTGATAACATTTGATTATCCATTACCATATCGCAATATCACATTGCTTAACCAAGTTAACATTAGCAGTCAATCTCTGCTAATGTTAGCTTGGTTACAAACGAGGTTCAAAAATAATAAAAGTTTGAACACGCGTGAAATTATAATAATTTAATCATACATCCACTGTTATTGCTAAAGTTTACAAGAAGAAACTAACGTATGCCTCGTGTTGTAGTAGAAAATTGAATTTGCAAATAATTTAATGGACGTTAGGCTGCCATTCCATCAGAGCTGTGTGATGTAGGTAGATGGATGCGCGAGGAAATAATTTCATTTCCTTACACATACTCCGCAGCTCTGTGGTGGAATACAGTTTTGCGATGCGAGGTCTCGTGATTTTGCCCCTGCATAGAAGACAAGCGAGTGGCGTGCGAGAGATGTGCGCGGAACAAGACTATGATGACCTTTTATTTTTTTTATACCAATTAAGGTGGCAATCAAGCATACGGCCCGCCTGATGGTTACCGGTTACCGTGGCCTATGGACGCTAGCAACACCAGAGGTATCACTCGCGCATTGCCGACCCTGTAAAAACCTTTTCACAACCTTCTTGAAGGACCCCATACTGTAGTCTCGTGGGAAAACCTCGGCGGGGAGCTCATTCCACAGCCTAATTGCACGTGGCAAGAAGTTTCTTTGGAAAGTACGCGACCGTTTTGGCTCCACTGTATGTGGATGGATTCCCCGTCGATGGCGAGCGGTGATTTTCGCGTTACGGCTTCGCTATGCATAGAAAAAGTAATTGATTCATCTCTTGTTATGAAATTACTTACAGTTTCTTACCAATATACATGATGGATGGATGTACGTTATCAACGCTTCTTGACTTCTTAAATTCTGACTAAATAAAAGGTCAACTGAAAGAGCTTGCTTAAAAACATACAAACTAACATCGTAATGTAAATTGTGGTTTGCAGTCGAAATCTTTTGAAGTATTAAAATGTTTCCCATATTACATAAATCGTATAAAATCATGTACTTATAATGTTCGAATTTGGATTCTTTAAAAAGCTTTATAAACCTAAGAAACATACACACTTTTATTCCGAAAATAATTGTGATATAATGTTGCCGCTCTAGATACACGAATACACGGTTCCCAGATACTTCTGGGAACAGTTCGGTACTCCGTATGAAGGGCTCCCGTGTCAGATTTATGCAACAGGGACGGCTCCAAGTAACGAAGAATTATCCCGCACCCGGTGACAACTTTCGCCCATTTAAATAAGTACATAAAGGTATTACTTTCGGGCTTATTTGCCGAGGGCAGGTGGAACTTGGCCAGGGCCGTCGGGTCGGCCGGATCAAACGGACCGCGACTCGCGCGAAATTTAATAATAACAAGAATGACTCGCTCAGCGTTGCTACACTTTCATATTGAGAATTCTCGACGTTGTTTTCCCTCGTAAACGTTACAGGTAAAACATATTTCCGAATGCGAGAGCGGTTCATGAAGAAATTGTAACATCTCCGAGCTTGTTGGAATATTGGGCGGAATGTTTGTTTCCATTTCGACATCTTGAATGTTATATTTATTTTTTCGTTCATTATTATGAAGCCCTTTTTTTGGTTCTTTCGAGTACATTTCAGAGAATTCCTTCCTAGAATCTCTGTCTATTTCATACGAGCCTATTGTATATATTTAATACAGTGCGAACCTAATATAACGAACCACAATATAACGATTTCCTTGATTTAATAAATTATTCGTAATCCCCTTAAATTGTCCATAAGAGTCGAATGTAAAATATATCTTTATATCGCGTTTTTTTTTTTCAAATAACCTCTTTATAACGAATTTTGTCACCCCAAAACCTTTATATAACGTTGCCACCAATACATGACCCTTAATCTCATAGTATTTCATTTTGACACGTTTTTTTGTGAAACAATCATTTTAACGAACCTCAGTTTAACGCACTACTTGATATAACGAATATTAACTTGTTCCCTTTTAATTTGTAATATCGAGGTTGCACTGTATTCCTAAATAAGCTTAGTAGTAAAATTGAAAGAAATATAATGTTAATGTTAATTAGTAACGTTTGAAATGGCTTTATTTTAGCCCCTCCGCGTCCCAAATAACGCGCCGCTCGTAGCTAGCTACGCCGTAGACGCGCTTGTCACGTAGCGCGTCTGTCCTGCTGTCAAGCCGTCACTTATAATTTTCATTGCCTACACCAGTGGCTTGCAAACTGTTTTACCCTGTAGACCCCTTATTGTTATTTTTTGTTGTAGATACCGGGGGAGTTAGTCGGGCGGAAAACAATTTTGTCGAATTGCATGGAGGTAATTTAATAAATTGTTATATTAGATCATAATTATTCACAGAATGAAGAGTTTTATTTGTGTCCATAGAAATATTACTGCATAATAATCATTTATATCTATGGCCTACATTGAAATACTTCATTATTGAAAGCAATGTTTCAATAATGTAGTATTTCAATGTAGGCAGGTAATGTATTATAAGAATAAAATTATTTGATTGAGGTTGTCACTACGTCCATTACATATTATTCGTATTTATTTTATTGCAATGGCGTCATATCATCTCTGGGACCCTTGCTAACATCTCGTAGACCCACAAGTTTATATTCTCCTTTCACATAGCTCTGGTACGCTTATAGGTACGTCGGTAGAGGCGACAGTGACGTAGACCCCTGGGGGTCGAGATAGACCCTTTTAAAATCATCGGCCTGCACTAAAATAAAACTTCTCGGAACCATTTTTCTCCCGTACTGTGATGCTTTTATTGCTGTGATATTCAATTAAAACCGGCTAACAAGATTTTCCTTTAGTTTTTCGTCTCAGGCCGGGCTCGTCTGTGTAATTTTTTATGCGGCGGAAATTAAAGTAGGTTGGTGTAAAATGTTGACCTTCACTTTTAAAGTAACTTCAAATGAAAGGGGCCCTTTGAATTCGTCTGTATTTATTCAAGTTCTTTCAGTTAAGACTTTATAAGAAATATAACTATGATGTCTTGTTGTGTTTAACCTGAAAAAGCGTTTTTACATTTCAAACTCACCCAACTGTAACTTAAGGTCTGTGTTAATATTTCATGTGTTGGTGGATTCTATGCTCAAAGCAAAATATCAACAGTTAATTAATAATGAAGCATCTCGAGTGAAACCAATTTTCACCCTCCATAAGGTCGGGGAAACGTTAGGGTTGGTGTACTTTTAATATATGCAAATATATTCCACTAGGTGTTACTTTGCTGAATTTGTAATTAGCCTTAGGATTAGAGGGACCTTATAAAGTAGATGTAGCTGGGGTAATTAAACATTGGTTTTGTTTAAATTAAGCAGAGAATTCACAGTCATGTGCTTTTTAAAAGCTTACACGGTAATGTTAATGTGTGCGCACCTTTTAAGTGAAATTTATGAAGCTTACTTGTTCGTATAATTGTCGTTTTTAATGTTCTGGTCAGAGGCAGAATTAACAATAATTTATTTGTGTAGATATACATTATAATACATTAGTCTGATTTCAAAGTAAATAGCTTTTGTACTTGTAATTCAGAAATCTGTGATTGATGATTATACCTAGGGTTACCATTCGTCCTGGTTTCCCCAGATTTGTCCTAGTTTAGAGGGCATTTGGGGAGCATCCGGGCGGGGCTTCTTTGTAGTCCGGGCTTAAAAATGTAAAGTCTTGGGCCACCCCGACACAATCACTGTGCCCGCACGCCGCAATTAACCGACTAACCGACCCGCTAAATTCATCATCATTTTCAACTGTATTTTATTACACTGACTATGTTAAAAAAAAAAACGTTTAACATGTCCGGGTTGGGTTGCCAAATTTTGGAGATGGCAACCCTAATTATACCTAGTCATTACAAACCTAAAAGTCAGCACGTGTCTGATTGTATCTAGCACACCTAATTTATTATTTATCTACAAAATTATGTTTATATAGTTTCTGACGTACATTCACTTATAGGGATTTTTACTTCGGGTAATATAATAGTTCTTCTAAAAATCAGTAACATATCGAATACCCGCCGAATAGCGGACGGAAACTTCCAATATAAGTATAATTTTATTCCCAACTTCATAAGTTTTTATCGTTCGTCCCCCGGGAACGTTTTATATTTCCTACATAAAAGTAAGTCGTTTTTTCCTCCCAATATTGTGCAGCAACGCTTCTTTGGTCGACGGTCTCTTGCCGTCGTCTTTGTTTCGTTTTAACGGAATATTATACAATAAAATTTATAGTATTATTAAGCCTCGTCTTAGTAGAGGGAACGAAGTCAGCTTACGCTATGGTCCTTTTTTTCTCGGATTATGCTTATAGATTCGATTGTAGTCAGTATGTCTATACTGACTGACTATACTTACTAAATACCCGTTGCATCGAGGGAGCGTAAAAAAGCGTGACCTATTAACCAACCCCTCAACTATGGTTCTTATAGGGTTTAGGCCATGATCCTAGATTTATGCCACCTGAACGTATTAACCCTCCAGAAGATACACAAGTCTTATAGAGAAATAGCCCCATGGTCAGTATTACTTATCAATAGTTATCTGAACTACTAATAGTTTTGAAAATCGGCGGCACAGAAACAGCACATGTCCCTGGATCCATCACAGCTGAAATTGTACTGGGCCTAACTGAATTGCCGGGTCCGGCATTGCAATCCCTACTCTCGGGTGTTTATCACCGTCCTTAACCACTGAGATACCACTCTTATTAATTTAGTGAAAACGTATTACATATTTTAAAATCTCTCAACTACATTTGCCGCGTATTTTTAGCGGTAACCTTGGCAATTAAATCCATGGCGAGACGTCTGGAATTTTCGTCTCATGTACTCGCAAGTACTTTAATAGTTAGAACTACTACTACTACTACTTTAATACTGAATACAATTACTGCTACGGCCATACTATTGTATTCCCACGTATTAATTTGAAATCTTTTATTATTACAACGATCAGCTTCGTTATCATTAAATAAGTTTTAGTGAACTTTTTATCCAAACTTAATTATATATTAATTTATCATTCCTTCTTGGTTTCCGAAACTGGAGATTATCTTTTATTAATTTACAAACAAAGTTATTTTGTTCTTGTAACATGGATTATGATTTCTTTTAATAGTCTTTATGAAAATTACTTCATCATTTTAAGCAAAGAAAAAAAGAATATCGTTTGTATTTACGTCGACAAGACATAATTATTCTGTTAATAACATCGTAATATCATAACAGTAAATATAATCGGTCTGGTCATTAAGGAAGTGATGTTATTATTTGGCATTTGCAGTACACGATTCGTAAATGATTTGTCAATGTCAGCTTATTTCTGGCCGCCAGGGTTATCTTCGGGCACAAATTACTCTTTTGACTATATGTATATTAAAATCGTGGACTGAATTCCTAAGTCCCATTTAGGGATTCCCTCTTTTCTCTTCGTTGTATTTTGGGTCATGAACGTGTTAATATTTAGGGTGAGATGTTGATTAATTAGTTTGTATTTTCAATTTCGACTGCCTCGTTGGTCTAGTGGTAGCATGCGCCGCCTAAGGACCAAGAGGTCCCGGGTTCAAATCCCGGGTCGGGCCAAAAATTTGTGGCTGGGTATTTCAATATCCAAATTACTCAGTAATAGCCCGGAGTCAGGAAGATGGCGGTTTAATCATCCCCGTGCCTCGGAAAGCACGTTAAGCCGTTGGTCCTGCGCCTAACCTCTCTCCGGTCGTGTCGGATTGCCGTCTCAACGGACTATGAGAGTGAAGGAATAGAGAGTGCACCTGTGTTAGCGCACACATTTGTGCACTATAATATCTCCTGCGCAGTTGGCTAATCCTCGTTGAGATTGGCCGCCGTAACCGATATCGGTTAGGAGGACATTATTTTCAATTAAAAGTTTTTTCTTCTTCTCTATACAAGAAGGTGTGTTTGATCCATAGATTTAGAATGTTTTGACTACGCAAAAGATACATAAAGCGTGGGAGCGTGAAATCCTGCTCAAATTCAAACCTAGGTACCCAAAAGGTTTGATTTATACACCTTTGTAAAAGATGTTGTTGAAAAGAGTAACTACCGAGTTTCTTGCCGGTTCCTTCTCGGTAGAAGCAACATTTCGAACTGGTGGTAGATTAATTTTATTAGTTGATTTTCTTGTTGAATTGACGATTTATAAGTGTTTGTTTCAAACCTCTATAAATAAAGAGTGTTTTGACTTTGACTTTTGACTTTAGAAGACTATTCTAAGATACGATCTTTTAATACAAATAATAACTATTTCAACATCAACTTAGGTTTCGTTATTATTTCGTTATTTAAGTACTATTCACTTATAGCCGAATTAAACACATAAAGAAAATTATATAATCTTCAGCTCAAATTGAAATCGTTAAATTGGAAATACGTTTACAATTCAATCTAGATCTCGGGAGTATTCAATCAAAGTACTATCTAAATGTAGTATCTTAAAAACAATCCTAAGACTGTTTTTAGATACATTTAACGGTAAATCTATGTATTTATAATAACATCTTTTTAATATTGTTTCGTACCTATTTTTCAAAAAGACTGAAATGTAAAGATAATTCTACTAGAACATAATAAGGTAGCGACGGTAAATACGTCGGAATCGAATTGAAGTCCCCGGGGTCGTGCTTGCCATGAACTCAATAGTCCCAGATAATTCCATTTCAATTCCTCCGCGATCAGCGATACGGGTTCGCTTTCGAGAACTCACCTTTTCACACCTTAACCAAAGCGCTTTAAGAAATTCAGTTACGCAGGTATTCAATGCTATCGGGTATGTGTAATCAGATCTTATGCTGAAGTAGGCGTAGACAAACGCTAGATCCCGGCACGTAATACCCCAATAGTGTAGATATTTCAATCTAAAGGCCTTTGTTAAGGATAGTTCAAGTGGATTGTTAATTGAACCCGAGTCTTGAGACATAATATTGTTAGATGTAACTGATACACTTACGAGTATATTGCTTGTTTTTAATACATTCTATTAAGTTTATGTGCCGTGTAATTTAAGCAATTATGCTAAAGAATTGATAAAACTCTTTCCATTCTGGGCTTTATCTGGGATTATCTGATGTGGAATCTATAAGCATATCAAGGAATATGCAGAAATGGACGTCAGGTGATAATAGTTACATGTACTTGAAAATACTCGTAGCTTTCAGTTTGCAATCGCCTAGTTTGTCGTTAAAGCTTAGTTTGATACTCGACATTTATACTTATCGGCAAAATTGGTTTAAGACGACCCAGACTAATATTCATAACGGTCCCAGCTTCTCTGATAAAATAGTTTATCTATCAATTCACCGGGAAAGTTTCGGGTGTTTGAAAAATGAATGTGTTATTCCGAGAGAACTTTCAAATGTTATTCGTGCGTGCAAATTTAGATTCCCGTCCGAACCCCAAATCTATCAATGAGCCTATATCCAGCGTTCGATTAATAAAGCGGATGTATTTATTTATAAACGCACCCAAATGTACTGTACGTTATAAATAAAGGATACGTTTCAGCGCGCCGCGTGGCCGGTCGCACCGTGGGAACACCGATTTGTTTAGCTAACCGAGCCCTCTTGTAAACTGACCTCGTGCCGATAGCGCGCCTTACTATTTGCTTTACTCCACGTTGCTTATTTTAGAGCGTGCGTATTCGCGAATTGCTAAAAGTTTTACGGTGTAACGAACACGTCTTAGGAATGCGTGTGTATACAACGATAGGCAGCAGTGGTTATTCCGTACTTGAAACGGCTTCATGTATTATATTTTAATACACATAGCAGGAAGTTTCGAGTTCCCTGTTTACTGGCCTGAACTTTCTGTGATGTTTCGGTGCCTTGTTGGCTCATCCAATTTAAAATTTATGTCATTAACTTCTCTGGGCTGACAGCCCTTCCGCATTCCTGCATCGGTGTCAACCTGCCATGTCCATAGCACACCGGCAATTGTTCTTCCTGCATGACTCCCTAGGAAGTCGATTTTGTTTATCCCTCTATGTGCTTTAGAATTCACCTCAAAACGGCAAAGCTATTTGTACCGTTACCTTTCGATAAAAATGTCATAGTATATCTTACATACAAAAAAGGTGCTACGAACTAAGTATATTCGAAAGAGCATTCGCTACAACGCAGTCACGTTTTCCCCCCATATTTGTAGTCTATGGCGGCACGTGTTTGTCGCACAATGTGTGTGTGTATTGAAGTGTTGTTTTACATAAACGTGGGACGCTTTTCTGCAGCTATGCGCACGATGGAGATGAGCTACGTAAAATTTATAGTTGGGATCTGAAAGAGTTTCTTTAGTTTAACGCATTTATGTCTTACGTAATACTATTAATGTTCTATAATTTTGATTATCGTTGAATGTTACGTTAAAGTGAAACAAATGCTTACAATAAGATTACTTAAAAAAAAATATATATTTTTAGACATGGCGCACTCTACACAGTTATATAGGTATTAATTTCTAAATGACCGTGCTTTGGAAAATGCCTTTTAAATGCTCACTTCACATCGGATGTCAAAATATGCCTTCCAGCAAAATAGATAGCAATTAGTGATTAAACGTTGTCGCCGGGCTAGGGGCGGGCGGACGTGCGAATTAGTCACGGCATCGCCGAGCCGCCGGCCTTCGGAAACGGTATAATGCCGCCGCCCGTCACGACGTCGGTGTGTATCCGCCCTCTGATTGCCCACCCGCGCCGATACCGTACTGGCCGTAAAGTCGGGAGAATATAGTAATTATGTATTGTACGCCCGCGGGACATCCAGTTTAATGTTCTTCTACATAAAACAAATGACTTCACAATTTTCCATCTAACCCAGCCCAGTTTTGTTTTTGGTTGAATGTGATTAAAGAGGTTTGCTGCCCCTTTGACCCTTCGGAAATTATTACGGGCATGATGTTATTATGAAATGAAATGAAATTGTCTTTATTTACGTAGGCTTTAATAAAGCTCTTATAAATTGTTAGAACAAGATCAATATCTATGTCTACCGGTTCAAAAAGTCGATTCTACCGAGAAGAACCGGCAAAAAACTCAACATATAAAACAAATGTAGATCTAGTTTGTACCTGAGGAAGGATGACATTCTCCTTAGGTGAACTTTAGCGTCACTTCTAGCGTCTTCTAGCGTCATTTACAAAAGCGGAGTTCTGGCAATAATTATGGAGAATTTGATATTAAAATAATAAAATAGTGACCCCCTAACGCTTATTTAAGCTTCATATAACCGCCTTAAGTTTCTGTCAGCCTAACGTCAACTCCTCATCTCTCCGCACCAGTTTTGGGCGGACTGTTTATTTATACTAATATGGGATTCATACAGAGGCCCGAGACAATATATTTTGCATTCACTTAAAAAACGTTTGTTGGTGTACTACTGTATTATGAAAGTGTATATGATGATAACGACACCCACAAAAAGAATGCAGGAGTGCCGACATTTGCAAAACGGAAACGTACGCACATTTCACAATAAAAATGTAATCGTTCAAAAGCACGTCAAACTGTGAACAACCAAAGCTCATCTCTTGCTGAAATCGACCTGGATCATGGAGGATTTAAAATAGGATAGAATATTTATGGTGATGCATGTTCACAACCCTGTGAGATTTATATCGCCTTACGCGATACATCGCGGCATCGTCGTGCGAGATTGAATCCGCGCCGGTAACACGGTTTGATGCCCGACGTCTGGTGAACTTGTGCGTGTGATTTATGTAAATAGATTACGTTCAGCCAGATGCCGGCTCAGGATGTGATACCTTCTGTGTAAACATTGTTTCGCTATCAATTTCGCTATAGTGACAGCTACGCGTCCGCGTTTCTATCGCGAACAGTGACTGTTATTGATCACGTCAATGAACAACTTTTTATCGGCGTCTTTCTTTTTTTTTTATTAAACTTGTGCAGTCGTAAACTGGCTGATCAAGAGAACGCATTTAATGCGCGCTAATTTTTATCGCCAATAAACGTGAAAGTGTAACGGTCTTTTAAAATTTCATACCCTGGAAATCGTTGCTGACGTTGACATTATATATTGATGACTTTCGGGCAGCAATTATCGCAGGCATCAAAAGAGATGAAAGAACCCTTTTAAGAGTTGTCAAGTGCTGCCCTAAAGTTATCTCGGGAAATGTAGGTTCATAATAAAGTATTTTTTTTTACAGGGGCGAAGTTTTTCCGACCTCGTCGAAAGTTTGCGGTTGAATATTGAATACCGACCGAAACTGGAAATCATTATACACCATTCAGTATCCTTTGGGATTCCTTTGGGATGAACTGACGAATAACACCCATCTCATAACTTTAAATTAAATACAAAGTTCTTGGGGTCGCTCTCTGGTGGGTGTTTCATTGTTTGGCTCTGCATTCCATTAAAAATTACCGCCATCAAACAACGAACTGTAAAGTATGAATCCACTTAGCAATATTGCAGTTTTTATGGACGTCGTAACGTTATTATGATATCACAAAAGAGTCTGATTAAATTGTGAGCTAGGAATGTTGCTGTGTGATTGTGAAAATTAGCACAATCAGATAACTTGTGCACTAGCGTGCCGGAACAAAGTTCCTTGTGATTTCTTAATCAGCTTAAGTATTTTTCTTTTTTTACATCAAATTAATGAATGTTACATGTGGATGCGTAGGTGTATTCTAAAAATGTTTAGCTAAAAAGCAATGCTCGCATTACTTACTCAAATCCAAGTCTCTTATATTCCAAATACAGACTGAAACCTCTTATCCCCAATCTTATACAGATTGTGTATATAATGACTAGGTCTGGTGACTGCTACTAACAATGTAATTGAAATAATCTGTCATCATCTTCAAGCTCAACGCCCCTTTCTGAAGCTAGAGCCTCAAAAAAAAGTCGAGAACCTCAGCATTACGCAACGCAAGATTTGTCCTGATCACGACCGCTTGCATCACGGAACTCCATCTCCACTGGATAAATCAGTAATAGTCTGGGACCACGACCAATCAGCTCACTGCAGTCCACTCCCATTCCTTCCGAGTGACTAAGCTGTCGGAATCTATGAGCGTTGGTCAACTCGAATCCTACCCATTCAATGTTACGTTGTTAGGAATAATTTATTCAAACCTTTTGTGTCAATGTTCGCTGTGATACATTTTATAGAGCAGGAACAGCATTTGTTCGTTTATTTAGAGCGCGCGCTTTCGACACGGTTCTTGGTTCTGAATAAGCCGTTAATACTTAGCGGTCATAAAACACAGAGATTGCTCGCCCTGGGAGACTCCGGCCTCACAAGATAAAGTGCAGTGTGGCATATCCACTCCATGAAGTTTGAAAAGGGAATGTGCCCTGTGGTACGAACATAAAGTTCGTACTACTTTTAAGACGAGTAGTTAAGAAATCATAGTGGATTAACCCCCCAAACTGGATTATTCTACCACCTTCAAATATGTATGTGTGTTATGAGCGGTGTTCAAATTGCGTTACGTCAGCAGTATCCTCAAAGTATATGCTTATTTTATATATATAGTTATTATAAAACACATATGACTAAATATAAGACCTAGTATAGTAGTTTGTTTGCTACGCCAGAGGATGCAACAAGCTTAAACTTTCGTGGTTAAAATTTGCGGCACTGGCACTTGACATTTAGTCAAAGCAAAGCTGTGGTGTATGTATATCGATCGTGCACTAGTGTACATGTATATTATTTTTCGCGTTTGTTATATCAAGCACAGTAATACAGACTTTACTGATTCCTCCCTTACTCTGTGTTTCAATGCAATATTGTGCTTTATAACTTCCCCTAGCTAACTATATATGTATATCTTCAATGACAGTAATCTCGCGTGTTATGACGTCGTCGTCAGATAATATAACTTTTTATGATTCTAATAGAACGGAACTAACACTTGTTTTTTTATGGAAACGAGTTACCTTCCGGTCAGATGTTTTAATGTTTTCTGAAAAATCTACTGAACACTGTTTTTGTTCTTCCATCGTTAACTTGATTTTAGTCTGTTGAAATGTAAATTTGATTAACTTCCAAAGCTTCAAAAGGGCTAATAGTTTGAAACGGTTTCACAAAAGTATTTTTTTTATATACTTTCTCAGTGCCTTTAGTTCCACAATGGCAGGTGGTAAGCGAAAGGTAAGGCAGAATTCGAATAAAAACGAACAAAAGACTATTTTCCGTCGTCGAGTTTAGTTTGTTAGGCTTACAACATACCTAAATCAGTTTGGGCTCAAAGAAAACATTTGTTCAAATAGAAATTGTTTCCTTACCTTAGCGAAATCATATTCCATCCTCGCTTTTTCTAGCATGTACGAGTATGTAGAGGTATTCAAACGTGGAGGAGAAGGGCCTCGTGACCCTGCCGCGGGCAGAGGCGTCGCCTGTAATGAACACATGTTGGTTCCAGTGTGAGCACGGGTCAAGTAAGCCTGACCTACTAGAAGTTACGTGTACTACCTACGACATTTAGCGCTTAGTCTCTAAACACGGGAAGCTGTACGAACATTTGACACATACATTTTTAACCTCGTTATTTACTTGAATTGAGAATGATGAGGTGCCGAAGGATATAAATTACTCAATATCCAACGAAATGCATATTTATTATTTTTTATTTATATTATACTTATCATTACATTTGCTTAAACGATTCCAAAGTACGTAGCTCAACCACTTGTATTATAAGAAAGTACATAGAATCAACGAACATATCACAAGCACTAAGATCCGATATATATATATATACCTGGTTTATCAGTAACTATTTGTCCCAAAACGGAGTTCGAACCGGAATTTCAACTGATGAAAATTATTCATGCAAACTTCGAATATAAAGCTCGGAGCTAAATAATTTAGACGCAAAATGCAGCTTTTATCTAATGTTATTCGCCGCGAAGTTCAAGACTTTAAAATTGCTGTTTAAAGCAAATGCATGCATAATGCATCTCCCGTGTATGTGGGGTTGGTATATCGGTGCGCTCGTTACCGTGAACCCGGGATCGCTCCCCAGGCACTCGCGTCACACTCGACTTGCGCCACTGGCGACCTCCCGGCTGTTGGTTAAACTGCAAATTAGTATCTTATTTCAAAATATAACTACAATATATTAGTAATTGACTGTCGGCCATCCTTATGATTAATTTCTTACTTCACTGATAATGTTTGAAGCTAATGCATGTATATTGCATCGCTTTACAGCTATATCAGTGCCTGCGCTCGTTACCGCCGCGCTCAAGATTGCTCTCCAAGCTCTCGCGTCACACTCGACTCGACCCCGAGTCGAGTGTAAGTCCTCCACACTGTCAGACCTGTCGATTAATATCTTCATTCACAGATGATGGTTATAGCAGATGATGTGTAGAGGTATTTGGAGCTATATCACACTTGATTAGAGACCTAATACGAGCGAGTATTCTCCAGGCTGTTAGCCTACATGCCGATTAATAACCTATTTACAGGTTATGTTTGAAGTTTAGTCTAAAGTAGAAGCATAAGTGCTATATGGCTAACCTCGTTACCTTAGTGAACTCAAGTTTGTTCTACAAGTATAATACTTTACTCGTATCATATTAATCTAGGCTCTGCATCGAGTGAATCTCCAGCGATCTGTTTCATAATTTGTAAAATGTCTTATCGATAGGTCTCAATATTAGAGCAGATGTGCATTAAGTTCAAAGCTTGTCCTTGTTTGAGGCAGTCACCCTTGACTTTACTCTTAAAATATGCTTCTGCTTTCTTTTGTTTTGCGGATCGTGCTTGAAACAAATGTTGTAAATAATGTACCTATTGTATTTAGGGTGATTCGTCACCCCGAATTCAAGATGGATCTTTGGGCACTTACGAGACACTCCACTCGGCCCTGCGGTGAGCGAGCGCCCTCTACACAATCAGTCAACCTGTCGATTAATATCTTGTTCCACAGATAAAATTACGGAAAGGTCGCGTCTTGCCTGATTGAAAACTAAATGGACTTTTTAATATCAGGCTTTCGTTAGCCCATGATTGAAATACTTTACTTTATAGCAGCAAATTTATGGAGTAATCAATCGTAATTGGAAACTTGTATGTCTGTCTAGTAAACTCAACAAAACCAATCACTATTGGTTACTAGTTCATTAAACATGACGATATTTTTAAGATGAAAATTCTATTTGGATCTCTGACGAATATGCTAGTCATCTTTCACGATACATTTACGATGATAAAATTCGCTTTGCAATTAATAGATAAAATGCACTCGAAACCCATTATTATCTCGCAAGAAAATGGCGTTAGCGACTCTGTCGTTTGAGAGGAATGACTTTTATTGTATGCAGTTTCAGGTGAAAAAGTATTTAAGAGTCATCAATCATTTACGCGACTTCGGCTCGATGTTGTTTTCTCCCTTATTTAAATACAATATTAATACGTTTACTTGAATTGTATCTCGATTTAAATACATATAGAATGAGTATGAGTATAGTAAATGAGTAACGTATGATATAAAGAACGCAAACTCAAAAAAACTAAAAGAATGGAAAATGTTATGTAGAAAAGAGAAGTGTTTAATGCTCGCTTAAGAGAAAAGATCTTAGTTAAACAAACGTGCCCTATTTCAAGCAACCCCGACGTTCAGAACAGCCGCTTCATGCATGACCTTTAAAGCGGTGAGCATATCATATCTTATGCAAGCAATAAGCAGAACATTTGTTGCCCGATGAATACCCGGCTTAACTAGCTCAGACACGTGGGAGCAAACAGAACGCCCCGATATGAATCCGATTATGAGCAAAGTTGAGACCGAACATTTGCGAGTAACAGTGTTACTCGTTTATAGTTCAGATAACGTCCATTCAAATATGTACATATGTACTACGCATTCGTTAGGTAAGATTAAATGTTGTATGAAAAAACTGGCTAAGGTTGTGTTAGTCTTGCCGTCTGACGATTCCATATGTCTGTAGGATATTTTAATTCGTTTGGGCTGTTTCATTACTTTCCACCCGCATACGAGTATGATCTACCTAAGCAGGAAAGACTTGTGCCTAACAGTATTTTCTATGTGGTAATATATTTTAAATTTATCTTTGTACATTCGTCTAAATAAGTACAAAACAGAAACCACATAGAAATCTAAATTGTCCTCCTAAATTTACAGGGATATATTGGAAATAGAAACCACCTGTAGGTATAGCCGTTCTAGTGGATATATATAATATAATTAATCATGCGTTATTTATGTCGCTTGCGTGTCTTGACAGTTAGGGCACACTTGCTATTATTTGATTCCCAAAAAGTAACCTGCTTAACAAATATTCTGTTAAATTTTTATTCAGGTACTTTTTCGATAAATTTTTATTCAGGTTCAAGCCGAGTTTTAATTAAAAACTCCTATTGGTACCCTTTAGTGCGGAACTCTAGAAACAGCATATCGCTTTTTGCTAATGGATTATATCAGGATGATTGATGTGGTGAATATGAATCTGTCCGAATTCAAAGTCAAAATGTTTGCATGCAGATGGGCTTTTGCGTAGATACTCTGGATTCAACTTTTCATTTCGCATTTTCCCATTGCCGTAATCTCCTTTCACGTACCCTTGTCAATCCCTGTGCTCATATCACTTTGTGGGTGACTCTTGAAGCAAATTCTGATGAGTGAGTGACTTAGGAAATCTTGTTCGCATCGGTAGTTCATATTAATCGATAAATCGTCTTCATATTTGCTTGTAGTCGGGTATTATCAACATATAATCGTCATCGTAAACCGAGTATGCAGACGGGCTATTTTGTTCTTAAAATTAAGAGTTTTAGTAGTTTTTTAAGTAAACATGCAGAGAGGCGGCAGTTAGTAAGATTGTCAATTAATTTGTAGCAATGTGGCGAAGGCATATCCAAGATTTAAATGGGAAAATGGCACGTCTACCGATGATGGGAGTTAATATGACACGCGTACGTATTTGCCATTACTGGCCTATGGTATCAAAGGAACGAACACGTCTTTTAAGGTTATTTAAGAGGTTCGGGTTCTATGGTATTTTAATGTTCTTCGCCCACCTAAGTCTTCCTGAGCCTGTCGAAAGTTGCTTAACTTGAAATAAGGGTCGAAGGCATGAGTCACCAAACCACCGAGTTCCTCGAACCAATAATGCACGGTAGGTAATAATAACAGATGCTACCGTTTGATCCCCCACGTCACTGCGAAGGCATTTTTTAATTGACATTCAACCGGATCGCCTCCGGATTTTTGTTCAAAGGAAAAACCCTCTGTAATGCCACTCGTGATGCAAATGCCGAAGGAAAAAAATAAGTTAGACTAAATCAAGACTTACTTTTCATTAATAATCGGAAACGAATAGAACTTTCCCGGTGTTTCGGTAAAGGTTAGGTAATTTTAACAGCCTATTTTTAGCCTATTCATTTTATTGGCTCGATGGCGCATTTAGTAGTGACCCTGCCCTATGCGCCAAAAGTTGTGGGTTCGATCCCCACCCAGGACAAACATTCGTGTGATGAATACTTGTGTTTTTTTCTGTGTCTGGGTGTTAATGTCTAATAATTTGTAATACCACTCTTGATTCTGATATCCTTAACACAAGTGCTTAAGCAACTAACTCGGAGTCCAATCAATGTATGTGATGTGGGATATATATATTTTTTTAAATTTAATTTAGGGAAACTAGACTTTTGGCTAATATGTTGCTTAAGGAGTACATTGCTCCTTGAACTCTACCTGCCCCTTCGGGGATTGCAGGCGTGGCGTTATTTGCTGGGACTTTTAGACTTTAAGAAGCACATAGTTTCGCAATGTCCTTTTCTATTTACTTAATTTTGTCCATCCATGGGAGGGAGACGAAAGCTGTCCGCTAAAAGGTTTTAGAAATACTATAACAACAGTATCTATGCATATATGTATAATAATGAATTACAAATTAATGAATAATAGGCTCATACTACCTTAGATCTAAATGTTAACATAACATCACGACCATAATCCCCGAAAGGGTAAGCGGAGTCAGAGGGGCAGCAGGCCCCTTGAACCACATTGAGCCAAAAATAAATCTGGGCTGGGTTAGATGGAAAATTGTGAAAAAGTAGTGACAAGCTTGTCGCCTACACAATCACATACCCAAAACCCGATATACCATTAATCGCCTTTTTCGACATGCTTGGCAAGAACCACAGTTGGTACATTATTTCTAAGTCCCAGACCAACATGGGACAATGGGCTGGGTTAGATGGAAAATTGTGAAAAAGTAGTGAAAGTGGCTAGCTCGTCGCCTACACAATCACATACCCAAAACCCCATATACCATTAGTCGCCTTTTACGACATGCTAGGCAAGAAACACAGTCGACACTTCTTTTTTTTTAGTCCCAGAATAACATGGGACCCCAAACCATAACGGGACAAATGTTAATAAAATCTAAATCTCGAAATGTTATTTAAATTCTAAAACGTAGCAAATATAAGTTTAGCAACAACGGATCCTACCCTGATCTTGGCGCGACACTGACTTGCCTAGTTTTTACCATTCGATTACTGTTGCCTTTCAAATAAATTGCTATTGAGACCTTTTACATCAAATTACTCTTTTTATATCGACTCGTAACCCAGCCAGGTAATTAAATCGAGTCCAATGTCACTTCTATCTTTATTCTTTTAATAGTAGAAGCCCAATAAATCAATAATATACCAAATTATAATTGAAAGTTAGGAGTAATTCTGCTAACCTACTTCCATAGCTCAGCAGTGACCCAAAAACGTTCCTTGGCTTCTGAAACGAAGTTTCGCCGTCTCTTGCGATCTTAAGAGGTTTCCTGGCAAACATTTTTGCTAAGATCTCTCGCAGTTACTAAACGTTATATTGGCAAATAATATTAGCTTTATTATGGCTTTTAGATTTTTTGTCAGATACCTTATTTCGAAATTGGTTCGTATCAGACAGGATACATAGTTATCTAGCCGACTTTGTGGTTTAAATCCGCATATATATTTTCAATATCCAAAGGCACGTGCTCATTTGTGCCAACACCTCCGCCGCGACCTCACCCTCCGGGCTACCTCATAGATTCAGTAGGTACACAAACTTAATATTTTATGAGATTTCCCCGCGAAGGCAATATAAACTGAGTGAATGTTGGCGTAATGACGGAGTGCCGCCATTGATCCATTGTGGCGGGCGAACAATACCCACCTGCCTGTTGCGATTCGTGACCTTTGCCGCTCAAGGTCCCGCTTCCCCAGGGAAACGGCGCTAATTAATTTACGAAGTGTCATACAGCGTGTCACTGTGATAATTATGTTCGCGCAAATGGATTAATTAAATTGAATTGAACGTGTGTTTTAATGGAGTTTGTGGCTGATAGTGGGTAGGGCGCGCGGCCGCATCTGTCTCCGATTGTGACGGGTTTAGCTGAATACAGAAATGTTGTTTGTTTAATAATATAACACTTAGGTTCGGGGTTGGCAATTATTTCTGTACATTCTGTATACAAACTTGAACATCTTAATACTGTTCTTTTTTATTTTCTTTTCTGTTACTCTTCCGCATTGAAATCATGAAAGGGATACACATGAACATTGACGCTGACAAAATTCCTTTGTGGTTTAACGTTGTTACGTCGGATAAAGCGTCCCACTTTAGACGGCAGATTTAGGAATGTATTTTTGTGACATTTACTATATTCCTTTGAAAAGAACGCATTAAATGAAATTGGAAAAATTCCCAAAACATCTCGGCCCGTATTTAGATTTATTGTAATATTCGTCGCAAGTTTTGTCAATATTTGAGATGTTCAAACATATTATTTTGTCTTACTTTCATCTTATTTAAGAGGGACGCTTTTCTCGGACGGTGTAATTAAAAGTTGCCTCTACTATTTACCTACTTTTATCGCCTTAGTAACTTGCGTACCTTTTGTTCTCAACTAGCCAATTACCTTGAAAAAGTTTCAAGTGAATTGATAAAGTAAATCCAAGTTGGTTGGCAGACTGCTGATCCGATTACTGGCTAAGTAATACCGTCTTGGAGGATTTGGGTCAAAATGTTTATGTTGGGAAGCAGTTGGCAACGCAAAAGAAAACCCAGTTCTGTCGAGCCGGGCTGATTGTAATGATGAGGGATTAAACTGACTTGTCGACCAGCTATAATACTAAAAATAGCATACTATTAATATAATCATTACGCATATCCTCTTGTTAAGTATAGCGGTTTGCTGGACGGATGCGTGACAGTCAAGCCGGTTCTAAAAACAAGAAGACATTTTTGTGTACCTATTTTTAATCGCTTTATAAGCTTGACTTGTAACAGTTTGTATAACATAGTATACCTTCGCACATCAATTCATTTCTTAACCAAATTTGTACAGTACAATATTCAACTGACATACAAATGTACGATTACAAATCGGTCTGTATATAAATGTTACTTTGGTAACATAAGGGTCAGTTTCTTTGGCTTATGTTCTGTATTGGTCGGTAATATACAGATAGCGCGCGAGTTGAATGCAGTCGGGGCCAGAGACGAGACATACCTGAGCTCTGGATTCAACTCGCGCGCTATCTGTACCTAAAGTAATATCATCGATACACTTTTTTCGTAGTTCTTTTTTTTTTTAATTTACAACAGGATCATACGAGTGTGATAGCGCGCCACAGGGTAAATAATAAGAGTCTATGGACTATCCAAAAATCTCGCTTCTCGCTTATTGCTTCTATTTGCTGTGGTTGATATTCCTCCCCTGCATACAATTTGAAGGCGCGTGCAGATGCAAATTTAAATCGGTGCAGCGCTTTGTTATGTAAAATGCTTTCTGTCAATTTTTCCCCGAGGAGGAAATGGCAGCGACGTCAGTGGAATACGTCTAGATATGGACTGACATTGTCACTCGCTCACACTGTTATTTACTGTACTATTTTCAACCAACAACAGCAGTACCATAAACAGCCAGCTGATTTTCCCAGTGAGGAGTCGTTAAACTCTTTGAAGCATTTACGTTTTGACAGCTGATTAAAAAATGTCTCGATTGACGTGACATGGAAATTCCTTCATAAAGAATGTGCTGGTATTAGCTAGAATGTAGACATTAATCTTGTTAAAGTGATTTTACATATATCGCATATAATCGCAAGTTATAAAAAGTGTCCAATGCTTGTATGGTTTGTGGGTGGAAGAGACATTATAATGGCTCAATGTATTGTTACAAATAAAGGTTCTAGTCTATACATACCTTTACGCTACTTTTAATTCCACCAGATGACTGCACCACTTCAAAAGTCGCTGTGTACAAGCCCTAAGGTCCGCACACTCCACTCAAGATCGTAATTGTGTAGAATATTGACATAATTACGCGCCAATGGTGCCTTGTTTGCGATCTCGAAAGAGAGGAAGTGTTGTTTATTGAAAACACCCCTCCCGCCACCCCCGCCCCCCGTTCCATCAGCCTCCCCTAAGATCCATGATGGATGGCGCTCGGTAATATTATTTCTTAGGTTCCATTAAAAATCAGGTCGACGCCATAACACGGTGACTTTTTTTCCCCCGTACCTCCTCTTTGTTACCGCGGTTGAAACAAATTCTGCCATAAAGTTTTTACCAGTGAAATGGCTTCTTTCTCATTTCAAACCGGGAATATGAACTTTTTTATTTTAATTATTATGAGTATTTCAGTTGGAGTTTTGTGAATTGTATACGCAAAAACTTCTCGACTAGAAAATATTCCGTAAGTGCGCTATCGCACTCACAAAATAATTATTAAATTAAAAGTATTTTTACCAATGTTAGTGTACATTGGTAATCAAACCAGCCGTATAAACAAAGTCTAAACCTCAAGGCACGCAGTCAATCAGGCGGCGGCGCTATTTGGCAGTTTTCGGAGTTCTTTGACTAAATCTCTCAAACGATAGAGGATTTCGTTACCACTACTCATCTCCGTGACACATATCTTTTCTCACCGTCGTTCGTTTACACTGTGAATAATGAATATTCGTATTGTTAACATAAGCCGATATGAATATCACACTCAATGAATTTCTGACAGTCTATTTATATAAATTGTCCGAAATTCAATGTATGCTTTTGAATAAGCCCATTCAGAAGCATTCAAAGTAATGGGTATACCATACCATCACCTCACGGCTATATTTTATGTTAATTCCATACATACATACATAACATCACGCCCATAATCCCCGAAGGGGTAGGCAGAGTTTAAGTGGCAGCAGGCGCCCTTTAACCACATTCAGCCAAAAATAAAACTGGGCTAGTTTTTTTTATCATGTCAAGCCAATTCGATTTTAAAATATCTTACAACTAGCCTGATGTCGTAATCGGTAGTGACCTTGTTCCATGCGCCAAGGCTTAATTCGTACCCAGGATAGACATTCGTGTGGTGAATACATTTGTTTATACTGTGTTTTAAGTATATTTGTGAGACTACTATGTATTGATTATCCGCAACACAAGTGCTTAAGCTACTTACCTCTAGATCAAATCAATGTATGTGATGTTGTCTAATATTATTTACAAAAAAAAAATAGTTCGTTGCTGGCAGAAATTCGTCAAACGAAATGTCAGATTAGTGCAGAGGACGATTAATGTCAGAGGCTAGTTTGTGACATAGTTATGGTAGTAAGGGATGTACGGAACTGGTGTTCGCTTTTATATGCTCGTGTTCGCGCACGGCCGGTTTTTATTTCGTCTCCGGCCGACCGGTTTATCGGGCGTTTAGTTTCGGTCGCGCAGTAATCCGCGCTTATGCGCGCAAACAGTCGTAATGGACGGCAAACATCATAAACATTGCTCTGTTTACTGCGCGCCGTCACAACAGTGTAAATTACAGTGAGAAATGTGCGCCCTGACCTCGGGCCAGCACGTGGCCCTTCGCTGCCAACGCTGGACTTGCGTATGCGTAGCGGCTTTACCGCGGATGTTACTGAACTACGCGAGTGACGAACTGTGAAAGGACATCTTGATAGTATAATTCCCATATTCGTTAACTTACATATATCTTATGGGGTGTTACATAGATCTATTGGAAAGAGAGTCGCCATATAATATGTAGAAACATCAACGCAGTATTTAGCCCCGGGTACTGCAACAGTAAACTATAGTTAGATGACATAAATTTGACTGATACATAAACTACATTTTGCGTGCTTTACATATTATTTTAATTAGGAACTACTTTACTGTATGTTTTCTTTACTGCCCTGAATTTTCTACCGTGTTGCTAGGGGGTGGACTGAAATGATGAAATATTATTGTATTGTTGTTACAAACATTCAATATCATATTCGCCATTGCTGGCTTAACGTAACGGCTTAATTCTATAATACTTTTTATTTTCTGTCCCTAAACTGGAAATTACCAGATTGTATGTATATTTCATGTGGAATTGTATTTTAAACCATGAGACTAACCTAACAAAGTATTTTCATATTTTTTTTTTAATTTGTGTTTTTGCTAATTGGTTTTTTTGACCTGAAGTGATGGCCTATAGATGATGACTCTTAGTATAGAAAAATATAGTCTATTTCTATTTTTTTTACACTTTCAATATGGTTAGCCTTCTTTATCCCTATTGTCCAAATCGTACGTAATCCTTTTTATAAACGTCTATAGGGTACTATAGACGATTATAAAAAGGATTACGTACGATTACATTCGATTTCATATATTATATGTAGGCGGTTGCCTACATTTATTATATAAAATACCTAGACTGTAGAATCTTGAGATGGAAAATTAAGAAAAAAAATCGTAAAACGTAATCATATTATATAATTCAATAATTTGGCGCTCCGTGGCAGCGTAATGTGATTTCGCTGTCTTATTTTCGTCTGCAACCTTTGGGCCGTTCTCACGCGAAAATGCAATAACGGGTCATATAGCTCCAACCTCGATGCGAGTACGCTGTGTGATTTCGTTCAGCACGAGTGTAATCTTAAGAACAAGGCGCACTCTAAGGAATTAAAACTGCTTAATCTTAATGAAAGTAATCTTTAAGGTCTTTAATTCTCTTAAAGTAATGTTTAAGGTCCTTAATTCTCTTAAAGTAATGTTTAAGGTCCTTAATTCTCTTAAAGTAATCTTTAAGGTCCTTAATTCTCTTAAAGTAATCTTTAAGGTCCTTAATTCTCTTAAAGTAATCTTTAAGGTCCTTAATTCTCTTAAAGTAATCTTTAAGGTCCTTAATTCTCTTAAAGTAATCTTTAAGGTCCTTAATTCTCTTAAAGTCATCTTTAAGGTCCTTAATTCTCTTAAAGTAATCTTTAAGGTCTTTAATTCTCTTAAAGTAATGTTTAAGGTCCTTAATTCTCTTAAAGTAATCTTTAAGGTCCTTAATTCTCTTAAAGTAATGTTTAAGGTCCTTAATTCTCTTAAAGTAATCTTTAAGGTCCTTAATTCTCTTAAAGTAATCTTTAAGGTCCTTAATTCTCTTAAAGTAATCTTTAAGGTCCTTAATTCTCTTAAAGTAATCTTTAAGGTCCTTAATTCTCTTAAAGTAATCTTTAAGGTCCTTAATTCTCTTAAAGTCATCTTTAAGGTCCTTAATTCTCTTAAAGTAATCTCTAAGGTCTTTAATTCTCTTAAAGTAATCTTTAAGGTCTTTAAATCTCGGCTAAGCAACGCAACGGCGTATAAGTACTAAGCTTTGCGACTTAAATATGAACAAATTCTCGGAAGTAAATCTTGTTTATTTAAACACATCTTATGTATGAGCTATTATTCTCATCATGAACGAGTTTCTCGGTACATCCGGCTTACGTATTTTGAGATGGCGCCGCGGCCTGATTGATCAACATTAAATTTTGTGCACATGTGTTTTGCAATTTAGCAAATGTAGCCACTTATCTAATAATATATCTGGTAAAAGTCACTGAATTGCCGAGCTCTGCTGGGTTTTTGTTAATAGTGTAACAAGCCAAAACTTATAACAAGCTAAAGTTGTACTTACTATGAGATCAACTTTGAAATTGAGAAAACCTCCACACATTTTGATCAAGTTGGTATTCAGTTTTTCTTGTTTTGGCAGACTTATCCTTAACCCGATTTGGTATTTTTGGCAGACTTAATATTGGAACCTGAGATTACGTTTTATTTGCCTTCCGCCACTCGACCCGGCTTCGATCAGTTTAAGGAACTACATATAAACCTTCCTCTTAAACCACTCTATATATATTAATGAAAACCGCATTCACATATCTGGCGTAGTTCGAAAGATGTAAGTGAACAGACTGTAGCGGCGAATTTGTTCTATACTATTTAAAGAGATATGTTTACGATGTAATGTACCTTGCAAACATGCAGGTTGTTATGGAAGCGGTTTACGTAATGACGTGTAACGATTTTGTTGCAATTTTGTAGTATGCACCCACCTCGTGCTCTCACGTCGAGTGTCGGTGCATGCGTGACATATCGAAAATGTGCTTCGTGATGTTACAGATTGCATTACCGATAGTATGACATGCATACGCGAGGAAATTGCAGCTTGATGGATGTTGGCACTGGTGAACGATTGCCGGTATGGTGTGTCCTTTATGATCTTCGATCTAGTACACTGACGCTATTTGAGTGCGGTGAAATGATTGACCGCTTTGACTTAATTGTCGCAATATGCTTGTTTATTTAATAATGTTTCTATAATACGGCTAGAAATAAAGGAAATATATAATTTTGGTGAAGATTTGAAATTTGTTGTCAAATTAGACGCAAGTCTTAAAACTGTCACACATTATATCTAATGTTTAAAAATATACTAATATAGGTTTTTAAATTTCGAAAACAATATTTTCGCTTAGATATTGCGTGATTTCTTGTGTGAAGTTAAATATTTATGATCGAATTTGTAACATTATAATGCATATTTCATGTTCGTATCGGGCCCACTCATTTGTTATCGTAAGTGAGCTTGTGATATGAACGCGTGTCAGAATTATATTTTATGAAAAATTACGAGCTTGCCCGTCACGCTTAAATATTATGAACGGACTTGAAACTATATTGCATTAATGTTTTTTAGCTATTAAAAATGTTTTAATGGACCAATCTGATGAAGACAGTCTTCCTTTTTCAATTAATTAAGTTTTGTTATGTCTCTGTGTTAGTTGATACAAAACAAAAGACGAAAAATAACAGTCGAATTAGCAGAATGATAATTATTGTTTTCATTTTCTACCTATTTCATGTTAACATGATCACGGCTAGCAATTGAATATCCCTATTTCGATAGTGTTTTTTTTTATATTCCATCCGAGTTTATATCTATAGCTAAAACGAAAACCGCACGAGGCAGCCGCAAGAGGAAAAAAAGCACATGTCAAAGTTCGATACAGTATACCATATCTATTTTGCAGAATTGGGGACGACCACACTCGGGGCGAAGTTTTATTATTTTTTTTATCTTTAAACCAACCCTCGCCCGTTGGGAGCGATACCACTTTCCACGTGGTGTATTTTTAAAACTGTAGGAAAGTTTCAAAAGTTAAAGCATTAGTTGGAGATAACATAATTCTGAGCGCGTGTGAGTGTTATGGATGTGTGTGTTTGTAATGATTGGAATTACCTTTTTTATACTTAGTTAATTGTTTAGTCCTGATTACAGAGAAACTGCTGTAAATACATTATGCGAGAATGTATAATGTCACCACTCATTTTAATGCATTCTTAATCACACCTCACTGTTAATGCATATATGTCATTTGATATACAGCGGCTACCCATTGTAAAAAAAAAAACAGTAGAGCTAAAACACACAAACATTTTTAAATCACACGTGTGTATAAGCCGGCGTATTTTTTGCATTATTTTTTGTTAGTCTTAATACGCAAATAAAGAGTTTTCGTTAGCCTCAATACGCCAATAAAGAGTTTAGGTTATAATTACTTTTGTTACATCGAAACGTGTATTCCATTTTAATATTTATTGCCTTATTATTACAGGAGACAGTCGCGTTTGAACTTTTCAGCGTTATCAAAGAGACGCTCATGAATAATACAGCAGGCACGCACTGTTATCTCCTTTCATTATTTCATTTCCAATAAGTGAGAGTTACTTTAAATCTACTGAGACTTTGTTGGCGGCGACGTTGAAAATTCTTATTCCTGAGAGTTTTCCTTTTAAGCAACTTGTTTTATTGACAAAGTTATTGTTGCCACGCTCAACTTTGTGATCGTAAAAATCGCTTCTCATTATTATTTTCTACTTTGGTAAAGATGGCCTTTTAAACGTTTTATGGGGACGACACAAATGATTACGTTTAATATAATTTTGTATTAGAGGATAAGACGTTTCTAACAAGCGAGGATAAATTGTGTAATTAGATTTGGAGCAGTGGAGGCTAGGTCCGTTTTAACCTGATTTTGGGCTCCGAAGATTTTACTCGCGGGAGGATCTGCAATCAGATGGGTGGCCTTTATAAAATACTTCAAATACGAGACGTATCATATGCGCAAAGACTTTATTATCCTTATTACTTTTACCAAAAATCCTGTTTATTTGTCCCATGCATTATTTCAATTTTATTAAAGGCTGGTCTATCGATCAGAAATGTCTCGTTTGCCCGCCCCTCCTAAAGCCAAACTTAGTAAATTGACAATGCAGGGAACGGAACTTTGACTATACGAATAGTTCTAAATTGTTAAACTGTCAAAGATGTTTCTTTTGTTTTCGGTATCAGCATTTATTCTTCTTTTCATATTAAAATACTTCTGCAAAATCTCATTAGTAGCCAAAATGATGCTTTTACTACATCCATTTTCAATCCAGATCTTAAAAGAGGACATGCTTTTGACAGTTTTTCATAACATTTTTGTAATTTTTAACGTTTCGTTTATTAGGACACAGTATTGAAATATTTTGGCATTCATTCATATTTAGACATTTGTTTAGCTTTTCTCTTGACATCCATCGTTCATTGGTCGGAATTTGTGCATCTATCAAAATGTTTATTACCTTTATAGCATAGTATTGAAAAAAATATGTCGCGTAAAATTTACTTTGAAACAATATACTTTAAAAACGAATTCGGGAAGATTCGCTTTATCGAGATTCGTACACCTCAAAAATCTGTACCTGTGCATACTTTTCATACTTCAACCAAATGAGTGTTTGCCTTTATTCAACGTCAGTCACTTCGAAAATCTCAATTCATTTAATTAAATCGCCATGATGTTATGATGAAATGGATCTTTTCTCGCAAAAAAATGATATCGTGCCGAAACCATGTAAATATTCACTAGCTTCTGCCCGCGGCTTTGCTCGCGTGGTCCATCGATGAAACATAGCTTATGTTTTATTCTAATGTATAATACTACTGTAAAGTTACTACTAATACTATTGTAAAGTTTCATTAAAATCCATTCAGTAGTCTTTGCGTTAAAGAGTAGGTATCAAACATCCATACAAACTTTCGCGTTTATAATATTAGTAAGATTGGCTTGTACAGTCGATTACAAACGTATAATTTGAAACCGTCTCACAGCGAATGTAACAAGGTAGGTTATATAGTATACGATTTTTTTTGTGTGCGAGTGTAGGAGCGAATTCAATAAAAACGTTATTATGTTTGGTTCGCGGAGTGTTAGGAATGCCTCGCCTCGCGTCAACCTCATTTTCGCGGCAATCTTGATCAATCTTCGCATTTTCCGCGTCCATACACTCAACGGCGGTTTGAAACGTATTAGATATTTATTGGAGGAATTATAAATCCTCCGCACGTACATATTCGATGTCATCTGGATACCTAATGTGAGTGTAATGAAAACACGGCGTATCAAAAGATGCTTGTAATAAATTCAAGTCGGTATTATTAATATACATTAAACACCACCACGAAAGCTAATGGGATTCAGAGCCATCGAAAAATGGCGTACAAGGATTTGATGGTCGTTAAGTAGATAAGTAAATCAATTCTCTACCCCACTGGGCGTCGACTTGTCCTAGTTAGAGACGAGATAAGTGGATCCGATAAACAAATTGAGGAAGAGGTAACCTTTACATCTGTGACACACTTGGATATCAATTTGACATTATAATAGGTTAATAGCGGAGACAATAAACTAGCTGTACTCTGTCTAATGTCATTAGATACAGGCCAATTACTCGGTTGTGTATTATTAAAACGATATTTTATACCGAAACGTCTTGCTCGTAAACACAATTGGTATATTTTAAACACGACTCTATGGAGCTGGGTATACAGTACAGGCATACAGTTTATTGCGAGTTAGAATTTATTAAAATAATAGTTTCGGCCATATTTCAGACCGAGTGCGGTTGACGGTGCTATAAAACATTTACGTTCAGACTTTGCATTTAGTTTTTCCAACGGTAATTAAACTTGCATATTATTGCTTAGTAGACTTACATTACACTCGTATTCGCGAGAACTAGAGTTATAATTCTCTGTATAAGCACGAATGTGCTGTTATGGTCTTCCATAGACCTTTATTTATTTTAGCGGCTAACGCTTATACGTAGGCGAGACAGGCTACTGTTACTTTGTACGTTAATCTAGCGTACAAAGTAACAGCCTGTCACCCACAATTTAGTAATTTATAATTAATGCCGAAACTGAAGACTTAACTTAATTTCGTGTATCGGGTGCCGAGTGTTACTAAGTTTGACACGATGTTTATCGTCAACGAGAAATAATTTCCTACTAAATCCCAACTACTTATTATTATTTTCACAGAATTGGTAACACTAATAACGAGCTTAATATTATTGTACTCGTGTTCGTAAATAATAAATACCTTATTCGTAACAGCAGCAATATTCCCCTAATTACGTGGGTAGGATTAAGGAAATCATCAAAGCATCACACGGGCCTATTAGGATCACAATAACGACTGTTTCGGTAACTTTTCCGCGTTCGGTGGAATAAGGCGAGTTGCACAAAGACGGGGGAGTCCAATCAGGCCTGGGCACCGCTCAATCTGAGGGAATGAGATATAAATGGGAAAGTAAACAAGCCGAGGAGGCGGCCGCTCTTGTCCGCGCGTGGAGGCGACCACGATTTTGGATAACGGGAACAATTGCGATTCTTTTGTGGCGTTTGCTTAGTTCGCTGGTTGAGCAGAATATTATTGTGATGTGTGTCAATCATCACATGTATGCATTCTTAATTTCTTAATATTTATTTGTTTTGTAAGGTAGATATATTTACTCTCCATTTTCTTATTATAACGTACTCCAAATTTTTATAATTTTTTTAATTATGTTTTTTATGGGAAATAAAGATCTTTAAACTTTTAACTCAACTAAAAATGATGTATATTTTAATACCTAATCGAGCGAACCGAGTGGTCACACTTCTATTTCATTACAGTCTTAACGGGTAAGCTATTAAGATTTATAATACTAGTGTCTTCATATCAAGTCGTTAGTTTTAAAGCCTTCAGGCTTAGTACTGACATCAGGGCTTTGCTTAAAGCGACGTGGTCATCTCCTAATATAACTTTAAAATTAGCATCAGATTAGAAAGTTCGCTGTCCACTGGTCTAATTTACATAATATAAACGTAACCTCACGCCCATAATCCCCAAAGGGGTAGGCAGAGTCAAAGAGGCAGCAGGGCTGGGTTAGATGGAAAATTGTAAAAAAGTAGTGAGCTAGCTCGTCGCCTACACAAGCACATACCCACAACCCCATTCCTCACCAGTTTCCTTTTACGACATGCTACACAAAAAACACAGTTGGCACATTATTTTAAAATCCCAGACCAACATGGGACAATGGGCTGGGACAATAAATAATTTATATGTTAAAAGTGTTTAGCAAGGAATGTCCCGTGGGGTCCCCCGGTTGATGGTGTTCGCAGGGGCGCGTGTACGCCGACCGAATTCGATTATTCGCTCTCCCCAGCCGGCGGGCGCGAGACGCGGAACTTAGCAATTATTGTGTGTCGGCTCATATCAGTGCGTGCGTCCGATAGTGTCCGGCCGGGGTCCTGTACCGCTCCCTACACTTGATGGAACCTTCGCGTCGTATACGTTCCGCTTTGTCCACTTCACAAATTGCGTCGCAGTAGGAAGTCCTCGTTCGCGACCGGCAGCAGTGGATATAATAGCATTTGTGTTTGAAAGGAATTGGATGCTACAATGTATCTGTTTACCGGCCTTTTCAACATTGTAACGAACGGACGAGAGGTAAACACCGGAATACAAGGCGGCTTTAATCCTATTTCCAGAACTCACATTCCGTTCCGTTAAACTTCACTGCAATCGTCATATTAGAAATTACCCGTCGAACGAGTGGAAAGTTTATTTTGTGTCATTGGTATTCGTAGATAATATAAATATGTTTAGATGCGGCTTATCAAAGCGTAGTCTCTAACGGAACATATCCAATAAAATACATTTACTGACGCGTGCCGACTACGACTTCGCATTTACAACTATCGGAGCGCCGCCCGATATCGAATATAAATCCGTAATCAGCACATGTTCGCTCCGCTGTCGTGTTCACTCTTGTACCGTAAACAGCTGGCTTATCAGTGTACTGTTCTTCAGCGATGTTTTCCTCCGGCGAGCAAACGACACAATGATTGATGCCGCCGTTAATTTTCCGCGCGAGAGCCGCAGGTGTTACTTAACCCTCAGGACAGTATCGGTCTGAATTACCGGCCTCTATACGCTCCGTGTGGCTACTGCTCGTTACAGGGACGCATTTGTCTAAGGCAGTGCTTCTCAAACTTGTTATGCTATGGAACCCTTTTAGGAAGCGGAGTATTTGACGGGGGGTAATAATCGACTTTTAACGGATTTTCCCCCCGGAGTTATGATATTTATGATCAGTACCAATTTTCGTGGAACCCCTAGAAAGGCTACACGGAACCCCAGGGTTCCGCGGAACACACATTGAGTATAGCTGGTCTAAGGGAACTGCTGGTAATCAGTAAACAGCGATGCTTCCCCCACCGGGGTGCAAACGAGAACATGATTGATATCGCCGTTAATTTTTCGCTCGAGCGTCTAACAGCAGGTGGCGCTGAAATACAGTCGCATAATATGTAGGTACAGCGATATAAACGGGACATTTATTTTCAGTCTGAAATGGGAGCTTCCTCAAATAAAATTAATGATTTCAAAATAAATACACCAGGAAAGTTAAAAATAAAAAAATAATAACAATTCCAGTGAATACAACCCACACGCATGTATGTACAAACTTTAAATATGCAGTGTTTAAAATTAGCTTCAGAATTGGATTAAGTATTGAACATACAACAGATAAGTCATACTATCCCCGTTAGCGAGCGTTTGCTAAGGCACTATCACATAGTCTTACCGGGAATAGTATGACTTATCTGTTGAATGTACTCTTAGTTATATTATAAACTATATAATATTAACTATATTATTTAACCGCCTTCTATACCTTAAATATGGCTCATTTAACGACTGCAACAATAGAAAAGCTAACAGCGACAGCATTTTTGTCAGCTGCATAGCACTACCGAGCATCTTACTATCTTACGTATTATCACCACCATCCTCAAGCGTGGTCAGTGGGGGCGTGAGGCGATCAGCGCCAGTCGTACTTGCGATGCGTCCATGCGGTGCTCGTAATCGGATTAGCAGCGCCGTCAGCGGTCACGGCGGCCGGCGAATTGCGCCCGATCGCATTAGGTCACACGTCTAACTTAATCGTACGTGGACTGTTGGCTAGATCTTGCAACGCGTTGTGTTACTACCAAAGTTGGAGAGCGCGCTTCCATCGTTAATTCGTTTTATACATAGCTACTATCATAAATCTTCGGAAGGGGTAGGCAGAATCCATGCAGTAGTGAGTTCTTTTAGTAAAACATTAAATCGACTTATGTTAAATAACAATAATAATAAAATAAATCCGACGACATCACTTACTTGATCTGACTCCGAGGTAAGTAGCCTAAGCAATTGTGTTACGGATATCATAATCAACAGTGGTATTATAAATACATACTTAAATATTGGATATTAACACCCAGACACAGAACAAACACAAGCTCAATGGAGCGGTGGTAGCTCAATGGTAAGGACACGCGCCTCTTAACCGAGGAGTGCGGGTTCAAACCCCGGCATGTACCTCTAGATTTTAAAAAATCTATGTACATATTTATACCACTAGCTCGACGGTGAGGGAAAACATCGTGATGAAACCTACAAATTCAAACAACTTTGAATTTGTAACCATGATCCAAAAATTGTCTGGTTCCCCTATCTTAGGGTTACGAAGGTCAGATCGGCAGTCGCTTCAATGTAATTACCAGACTCGCTAAATCCTGGATCATGGTCTAAGCGGACCCCGTCTAAGCACGGGACATAACGCTAGGAAGATGATGATGACACAGAACAAACACAAGTATTCATCATTCATCATCATCAAATGTTTGTCCTGAGTAGGGGTTGAACTCACAACTCTTGGCGCATGGGGCACGGTCACTACCGAATGCGCCATCGAGCCGGTCAAATAGGAAATTGTGAAGAAGTATATAAGTATAAATAAATAGTTCATCGCCTACATAATCACAAAGCCGATATCCAATTAATTTAAGTAATTTGAGTTTGATAAAAAAATCTTGACATTTTTCAATTATCTCATGATATAAAGCCGCCCGCCATCTATTCAATAATACGAGTTGTGCTTTTTTCTTTACTTTTATCTGACAAAGTTTCCTATAATTGCTTACTTTTCTTCGCTCACAAAGCGCTTTGATCGGCGGAAACTTTTGCTCTTTTACAACTATTCTTTTGTATTGTATCTAATCGGCCCATATACACGGCTTAAGTGTAGAATATTGCATTGCAATAATAGTATTAGATGTTTGCTTAAGTTAAGGTATATGTAATACGTAGTATATTATTACTCTGTGGTAATACGTATGTAGTGCATCAGTTTGTTTCGTCAGTTCCATATACAGTTAGATGCTTGATTCTACATGGTTGTCGAGTAAGCGAATTTGATAATCGCATTGAACAATAGGTACATGGCCTGCACAACCTCTAAACTACTGCCAACGTTTGACTTTGTATTCGACTAGCACACGTAACCAAAACTTCCACTATAGTTAGGGGCTGAAATCTCTCAGCGTCTGTGATGCTCGCCGTAATCCGATTAGTCGAGACACAGCCATCTATGTATATGCGGCTCTTAGATAGCGAATTGTTATCGCTTTAGGTCATACGCATACCATATTAGAGCGACGACTGGTTTATTAACTAAACTCGACTATTGAAAGCGTAATGCTCGAGCTTGAATCCCAAATGAATGCCTTAGTTAAGATGTTTGTGATGAAAGCTCAATATAATTCATTCAACAGATATTGCATACCAATGATCTGGTTTCAAAAGACATTCCCAGTAGTATAAGCAAATTGTAGACGAGCAGTTATTGCTCAAGATTCTCGGAATAGATCCAAGTCAATTTGTTAAACTTGTATTCTATTGTGGAACCGTTAGAAATTGGCTTCTTTAACGCATCAGACGTCGCGAATCGTCGCAATTCAAAAAAAATGTAATGCAAATATGTACTAATCAATATTTGTATTACATTTCTATTTTACAATGAAGAAATACGTTGTATACTAATGTTATTATTAGGATCCCCTAAAAAAAAAATCTTTTAGCGAAAATATTATACCCAGAGATAATTAAGAATCAACATTATTCAAAATGGTCAACCTAATTTCGCTGAACATTCTCTAAGAAAATAAGATATTGTAAGGAAAACCGTCTATTTATAAACTCATTTCACCGCTGGCGCCTCAGGGCTTTGCCCATACGAAGATATAAGTATATTACCAACGTCCCCGTATCTCGGACTCGGTGAAATTACACGTTTGCTTCTTAGGGGACTAGGTATATAATATTTGCTTCCACTTTTCTCATATCAGTGTCACTAAGAGAAAATATTCGATATATTGTTATTTGAGAATACTGTTGCTGAGTCGGTATCAGTTTTATAGATAAATGATACTTATAAAACCTCTGTATTTGCTACCTTGTCTTGAGTAGTCTTCGAATTTTCTTTTTAGTAACAATGTTTTTTTTTTTACCACATTACCTCTCTTTTCTCTTTCAGTTATTTATTGAATGCTATTGTAATTACCGTGAAATGTAGTATGCAGTTGACATTCCGATGACATTACGAATCTTTATTATCCTTGCGTGACCCTCTGGCTCACGTCTCATTAATTATGTTTAACGTTGACAAATGGTAACAGTATCGTTTGGTGTTGTTGCAGGGCGGTGCGGCTGCGCAGCGATAGACCGTGCCGGTAGCGCGCACCCTGGAGTCCCACAAGGGCCCGCGTGAGTACCTAACTTTTATTGGATTTGTTTTATTGTGTTCTCTGGCGTGACGAATATATGATTTGATTGTTGTCACGGAGGAAATAAAGAACTACTGATCAACACACGTAGTTACTTGGAATGGATTTTCATATCGGCTACTATGGCTACCGGCATAAAGATTACAACCCATATCTAATAGGCTTTCATTTTCACTCTCGAATTTCTTTTTCTATGAGAATATTATAAATAGTAAGAAGTATCAGCCATAGCAGCTTGACTTGAATACTTTTCTATTCGGAAAAAATAGTTAGAAGTACCATATCGTTGGAATCCATGTAGGTAATATGATTATTATGCCTTCACTTTTGCTCACCGTGTGTGTGTAAGACAGATTTACTTCTGCAGTCTTCTCTATGTTAAACTTAATAGCCGGTATATATCCAATAGGCTACTTTACTCATGTTTTTTTTTTAAATAGTCCGTAAATTAATTAATTTATCAAAAAATATTGACTTTTTTTTTATTAAATTATTACTCAAAAAATTACAAAAATACAGTGCTTCAAAGATATGAAATGGGGCGCTTAACGTCACTTTGATGGTGAAATTTTACAGACCTAGTGACGTGACGAGCTACTTTATCGCGCTGTATTTTCATAATTTTTAGTTTGCCTAACACCCGAGAAAAAAACGTAAGTAATAGTTTTTAGTAATCTCAATAATGGACTACATAAAAAATCAGTAAACTATTCTATTGTAAAGCTGTATTAGGCGTTACTACTAGGTTATTGCTATTTATGTTGAACGTTGTGTTTATGTTAGTGGTGCGGAGGCCGCGGCGGCAGGATGGACGACGCCGGCAGCAACAAGCAGCGCCAGGCGACAAGAGTATTCAAGAAGAGCTCGCCCAATGGAAAGGTAATCGAGAACTTTCGATGTTTTGACAGTAAACTAGAATATTATTACTCATGCAATCCCCGAAGGGGTAGGCAGAGTTCAAGAAGTACCTAATAAGCTCGCTCAACTACATTTTAACCAAAAAAAAAGGAATTGATGTGGGTTAGATGGAAAGTTGTTAAAAAGTAGTGACAAGAGGCTAGCTCATCGCCTGCGTGATCTCTAACCTAATGCGCTATCAGTCGCTTGTTACGACATGCTAGGAACACAGTTGGCACATTCTTTACGAGTCCCCGAGCATTGTTCCCATAACGTTAAATGATTAGTAGTGCTGGGTAATTAATATCAAATGTTAATTGTGATCCCAAAGGTTAATTGCTAATTATTGCTATCAATTATTTTTCGTTCACACAAACTTATTCGTACAATATAAATCAATTATGCCTTTTTATTTACTTACAGATAACAGTATATTTAGGGAAGAGGGACTTCGTAGACCACATTACACATGTAGACCCGATTGGTAAGTGCTATTTATATCTTATTCTTTCTTCTTATACATAAAAATGAATTGCTATCCGTTAGTCTCGCTAAAACTGGAGAACGGCTGGACCGATTTGACCGGCTGATTTCGATTTTAAAATGTTGATAACTAGCTTCTGCCCACGGCTTTGCTCGCGTGGTACATCGATAAATCATAGCCTATATGTTACGGGTGTATAAGCTAAATTATTGTAAAGTTACATTAAAATCCATTCATCCATCCATACTTACAAACATATTAATAGGAATCTTCTAGGGAAGTTTTGTTCGATAAGAAAATGTGGAATCATTGCGAGGAAAACAATAAAAGAAAATCCAAAAACGGGGCGTTACGAAGTGCGCCGGGGCAGCTTGTCGCTAGTGGTTTAATTATAAGAATTCATCATTATTAGTTATTCTTAACGTGACTTCGATTCATACCCTTCTACATGTTCAGAATAAGAAACAAATATTTTTAGGAGCAGTTACGTAGTTCCAAACGGTACGGAATCCGATACAGATTGAGACTCAAGATTTTTTTCATATAAGCACCAACACATGTAAATAAATGGCAGTATAATCTCATAAAAATAGAAATCATTTTTGTTACCTTTACTCGGTAGACCTTTCGTCTATCTACACTGTGGTTTTTTATTGATAAATGTTTTCTGATAAATGGCCCTCCCGTTTTCTTGCTATAGCGGATCTTTAGGGGACCATTGTTAAAAACTTGATTCATTATAAATGTGCACGGCATCAAACTGCTGTTTAAAACTGAAAAGGAAACTATTTGTATGTGAGACATGCATTGATAACCATTTATATATCTTCAAAAGTCAGATCAAAATCAAAAATATAAGGACATTCACTACATTTCCATCGCAGTTAAAAACTTGAGTTATGAACCGAATCAAGATCGAATTGGTAGACTGATGGAAGTAGTCCTGGCTAGAGATAGTTTACCTGCTGTATACAGGACCGATGCTCAAGTATGAATCAAGTTCGAAATTAGTTTGAGCGCTAGCCAATTTGCATATCCTTATATCGATTAAAGATGCAAATTGGCTCTTGCTGTCTTTTATTGTTGTTCTTGACCATAAAACATTTAAAATTTATGGGCGTGTGGCGACATGTTAAGATATTACGTGTAAGAATGGGAAATAATATGCTTCATTAAAGCAACGCCTGACAAACATGTCGTATCTACGGATACGAAATAAATATTAGCGTACTTTTTTATAAATTGTACTATGGTATGTAGACGCCTGATCTTTACCAAGTGGCGTACTATGAAGACATGTCTTCGAGGGCTTTCATATGCATTAAATTGTTATAGCGTAGAGGTGACATTTGTTAACTGTTTAAATAGATTGATTCTAAAAAGGAACAAAACAACAGGAGCGCTCTCGTGCGTGTAATATGATCATTGTAATGATACGACACAAACTAGCTGCGCATTGTTTAATTGTTTCTGCGAAATTTGCCATCTTATATTAGATTAATGGCCAATGGCCATATGACCTCCCTAGGGGCTAAAAAGGCTTTTAATTGCTTACTTAAACTGTGTGTCTGTCCTTTGTATAAAGTTTCAAGTACTTGTATATTATAGTTTCAATCAGTCAGCTTTACTATTTCTTATATTTATTCTGTGCTGCCACTAATCACCGCCGCGGCGCCGCTAGCTCGAAAGCCGCTACTCAGAGTCAGTAACATAAACATAAACAACATAGCATCACGCCCATAATCCCCGAAGGGGTAGGCAGAGTCAAGAGGGGGTAGCAGGCCCCTTTAACCACATTCAGCCAAAAACAAAACTGGGCTGGGTTAGATTAGATGGAAAATTGTGAAAAAGTAGTGACAAGTGGCTAGCTCGTCGCCTACACAATCAGATACCCAAAACCCCATATACCATTAGTCGTGCTTTACGACATGCTGGGCAAGAAACACAGTTGGCACATTATTTTTAAGTCACAGTCCAACATGGGACTATGGGCTGGGTTAGATGGAAATTTGTGAGAAATTAGTATTTGTATTTAGAATAAGTATTTTGGACGAAAACCAATTAGACTTAGACGAAAAAATTATAGGTACCTAAAAATCCATTAAAAAGTAGTCCAAAAACGGGCGTGAATAAACGGGAGGGAATTATGCGGAGACACGATCCGCCGAGGTCGGTGTAAGCCGCAGCTCCCGCGCCCACCGCGGCGAATATGATAAGAAACCGTACTTGCCTAGCCATCACGATCGTCGTTGATCCGTTGATCTCTGACTTACCGTTGAATTTTTTTGATAAAAATCGTAGTAGTCTATTGATATCTTCCTATGTTTGTGAGGAAATTGACAAAATAGCAAATATAAAAAAAAAGTGGTTATGATTCAATTCAGACGTAGCCTGTAGATTATTTTCGTATTTAGGGTAAGGTTGTAATCGTCGTTATTAAACTAGTTATTGTAACTTAAATTCTGCCCTATCTACTTAAAAATTAGAAATGTCATATGTACGTGGGAGCTATATATATAGTCTCATTAGCACCCACGTTCACAAAGCTAAACATACGTAACTCCACGTTGCCACATACTCACGTCGCATTATTCCCATTCCAGACGGGGTGGTTCTGATCGACCCCGAGTACGTGAAGGAGCGGAAGGTGTTCGGGCACGTTCTGGCCGCCTTCAGGTACGGCCGGGAGGACCTCGACGTGCTCGGCCTCACCTTCCGCAAGGACCTCTACCTGGCCGCCGAACAGGTAATCAAGATAACGGTAACTACCTCGTACCTCTCCGTCACCTCGGCGCTGTGCATGCGCTCCCGGTATATGCATGGGGCAGTGGACTCCCAATGTTCAACCTCTGCATTGCGGACTCTGTGTTTCTAGCATGCCTTAAATTCATATATAATTTTCAAATACATATCGTATAACATTGCGCCCGTTATCCCCGAAAGGATTCAGAGGGGCATCAAACCCCTTTAACCATATTTAGCCAAAACCAAAACGGGCCTGATATAGATGGCAACTTTAGAAAAAATCATATTGGGTATTAAGTTTGACTCTGCCTACTCCTTCGGGGATTACGGGCGTGATGTTATGTTTAGGTTTGACGTAGATATAACTACTAATATTAATTTACGCTATGTATTTACGCACTACAGATAATATTGATTTGGGTTTGGTATGAATTTATAATTTAGGTATTAATTGAGGAAATATAGTTTGGTAAGTGGTATTCGTAATATATGCATATTAATGGTTACTTAATTGTTATATATTGGACATGTTGGGCTAATTTAATACACTAAAGTCAGGCTCAGCTTACTCTAAGACAAAAAATTTGCATGCTTCATTAAATTTTACATTTAATAATCATGGAGACATCAAATCTCGTCATTTTATTCGGAGTTGGTACTAATCATCTACTTGTCATCATCTACTCAACTATTACCAAAAATAACGAGCCAACTGTTCGCAACCCCCATTCATTCGTCATTCGCTAGCGACCCGTCAAGTTCAATGTGTCGAGCGATAGCCACTCTCCATCTGGGCGATTGCTCACGCCACACGTACCCAACGGCGCAACAGGCTCGCTCGCACCATAAACATGGGCGGAATCAACAGGTTTATGTAGGGCCTCGCGTATGGCCGCGTGCCCACAACAACCACCTATAATAAAGGGCCCACACAACGTGTGTGCTACATTTCTAGACAGAACTATCTTCGTCGTATCCGTATGGACAATATTAATCAAAAAGTAGATTAGACGTTTCATTAACAATTAAGTCTGATTGAATCTTAATTATAGCTTAATCACACATAATTTTTGACATGTTGAGTTGTGGGTTCGATCCCCACCCATGACAAACATTTGTATGATTTATACTTGTGTTTGTTCTGTGTCTGGGTGTTAATATCCAATATTTAAGTATATACATACTTGTAATACCACTGTTGTTTCTGATATCCATAACTCAAGTGTTTAAGCTACTTACCTCGGAGTCAGATCAATGTATGTGATGTAGTTGGATATATTTAATATTTATTTATAATTCATTAACACAACACGCTCATATAATAATAAACATATAGCTTAATTATGCTTGCGGTGTAATTAATATTAATAAACCTAATTATTTGAAATTTAAAAACGAATAAATTATGATTGTTACATTATTTATAAAGTAACCTCTCGCAGCTATGTGAGTCACTCACTAGAATAGATATTAATCACTGGTACATTTGCAATTGGTACCAATTTACTGCGAAGTATATACAAAATAATGTATGCATATATGTAGGTACTAAGTGTGAAATATTTAACAAGGCAATTGCTTTTAGAAGGTCGTTTAATTTTACTAATAAATGCAAAAGGGTTTGGCGTAATTAGGCTTTACGTGAAATTTTGTTTACTGCCGTCTGTCAGGAATAGAATAGCCTAGTGAAGAATTAATTATTAAGATATTTAAGAACGTAATTTATGTTAACGGAAAGAATACTCTCTAACTATGGGATGGACATGCGTGTTTCGTATAAACAAAAAGCTTTATTTAATAAATAACAAAAAATACTAACTAAACTTCACAAAATGTAATAAAGCACAAAAAAAATGCACTTATCCGTCAGCATCAACTTAAAACAGTAAATCGCTTGCTCAGGACCTCACCTACTCTAACTCTTGATATCAGCTTGGCATCGTGTCCTTATAAAGTCAGTTAAAAATTATGTCACCTGATCGATCGTGTTTTGTTTTTTTCCTCAATTATAATACCCTCCGATGATCACAATGAACAGCGTCGTCGTTCATTGATCAGCTGACTTCAGTTGAACATGTTTTGTTTTTTTTCCTCAAATATACTCACTAACGTACAAGATAAAGCGCGCCACCGCTCATTGATCCACTGACTTAAGTTGAACGTCTTTTGTTTCTCTGATCTACTCTCCAACAAACACGATGAAGCACGCCGTAGTTCACTGACCTCCCGTCTCTGGAGACGGATCTAAGGATCAACTGGCTGAACGTGTTTCGTTTGTCCAGATCTACCCGCCGACGAGCACGGTGAAGCGGCCGCTGACGCGGCTGCAGGAGCGGCTGGTGCGCAAGCTGGGCCCGGCGGCGCACCCGTTCTACTTCGAGCTGCCGCCGCACTGCCCCGCGTCCGTCACGCTGCAGCCGGCGCCCGGCGACACGGGCAAGCCGTGCGGCGTCGACTACGAGCTGAAAGCGTTCGTCGCGGACTCGCAGGATGACAAGCCGCACAAGAGGTGGGTCGGGGGTGAAGCGTCCTAAACTGGCTATGCGTCAGGATTTTTAGTATTTTTAGGGTCATTTCTGGTGTTTTTTACATATCAAACATCTAATTAAATTCTAGGAAAAAAAAAGTCCTTGTTGAGTATAAAGACCATTATAATGTCCAGAGTCCAACCTAGATTAATAAATCCTGCAATAAATGATAGTATTTATTCGATACCATCTATTCGATCGACGAATTTCCTTATCAAGAATCAATCAGCTGGACGTTACTCAGAGGCGTAGCTATCGCCGTATCAATGATATGGGGCCCGCGCTCTATAGGGGCCCCTAAGTTTGAAACGTCAACATTTGTAAAAGTTGTTTACAGCGATAATATCGATCATAAAAAGCACTCGTCAATACATTTGATACGGGGCTCACTTAAGATTAGCTACGCCACTAACGTTACTTTTAAAGGCATTCAAATTTCAGTCCTCTATGCAGGGTTTATTTCAGTCATGTCGTGGGCTACATTGAGAGTATAATTTTATCAGATTGACCTATTGACAATTACACAAGACGCGGTTAATATCATACTTTTAAGGCAATTATTTATAAAAGAAATTTGGAATTGTATTCGATCACAGTTCCATAGCAGCATGTATGTGGAATTTAATGTAATATGTTGCGGTGTTTCAGAAATTCAGTCCGGCTGGCGATCAGGAAGATTATGTACGCGCCGAGCAAACAGGGCGAGCAGCCCTCCGTGGAGGTTTCCAAAGAGTTCATGATGAGCCCCAACAAACTGTACCTGGAAGCTTCTTTAGACAAGGTTCGTCACTGTTCCCTCGATGTTATTGAATTGAAAAACATATAAAGTATACTTCCGTTTGAGTGCGTCACATACCTTACCCATCATGTCCAAGGATTGAGAATCGTAGAACAAAAGTTATCCGTTTAGCAGAGCCGCATATACCTTAGATGTCTTATACAAAGAGGTATTGTGTCCAAAGTTGAATATTTTAGACAGTAGGATTCAGTCCCATGTTGGTCTGGGACTTGGCCCATGTTAATCTGGGACAAAAAAAAAGAATGTACCAACTGTGGTTCTTGCCTAGCATGTCGTAAAAGGCGACTAATGGTTTACTGGCTTTTGGGTATGTGATTAAGTAGGCGACGAGCTAGCCACTTGTCACTCCTTTTTCACAGCTTTCCATCCATCCCAGCCCACTGTCCCATGTTGGTCTGGGACTTAAAAATAAAATGCCAACTGTGGTTCTTGCCTAGCATGTCGTAAAAGGCGACTAATGGTATATCGGGATTTGGGTGTGTGATTATGCAGGCGACAGGTTAGCCGCTTGTCACTGCTTTTTCACAATTTTCCATCTAACCCAGCCCGACTTTGTTTTTGGCTGAATGTGGTTGAAGGGGCATGCTGCCCCTTTGACTCTGCCTACCCCTTCGGGGATTATGGGCGTGATGTTATGACTGTATGTAGGATTCAATACTAAGAATAATTAATTTTGCGAAGCGTTTAGTTCAGTTCCTAATTTTTATAAAATTTATTCAAATAGCATTCACCACTTACTTGGTCTGGACATATTGTCCAGAACAGATGCTATTCACAATATTGAAATTGTTATTAATAATGAATGGCCTATTAAGCACTTAGCAAAAAAATAAATAATGCATATTGGTAGAACGTTCAGAGCTAGGACAAGATTGAGGTTTTTATAATGACAATGTATTGACTAGTTGTATTACCTTCTCCAGGAGCTATATCACCACGGCGAGAACATCGCCGTGAACGTGCACATAGCGAACAACTCGAACCGGTCGGTGAAGCGCATCAAGGTGTCTGTGCGGCAGTTCGCCGACATCTGCCTGTTCTCCACCGCGCAGTACAAATGCACCGTCGCCGAGGCTGAGAGCGAGTCAGTACACTTTGCCTTATACTGGATTGAGTGACACGTAGTAGTGTGGTGAAGACCCGGCGTCAAACCCGTGAGCGAGTTCGTACAAGAGTCAGTACAGCTTACCTTGTGCCGTATTTAATGACGTGTCATAGCGCGGTGACGTCTGCAGTACAACTGCAGGCGTCGAGGGCGAGTCAGTACACCTTACATTATGCTATATTGAGAGACCTAGTAAGGCGGCAAGTCGTCGACGTTCGCCTACAAGTACTCTCAGGCCAAGAGCGAGTTAGTACCGCGTGCGTTGTTTTACCGTATTGACGAACGCCTAATAGTTTGCTAGGTATCGGCATGGCAGATCGTCTGTGCTCTACTGGTCAGTACAAGCGCGCCGCAGTACACCTTACCCTGTACCGTACTGAGTGATGCGTAGTAGCGCGGCGAGGTGCCGGCGCAATCTGTACTGATGAATTGCCATCCAATTAGTAGTATTTTATCGAGATATTATTGCGGTCCGTACATTTCAGTATTATGTAGTTGTAATATGTCGAGTTGCTAATTCAAATTTCAATATTCAAGCTTACCTCCAGATGAATGAGTCCATGTAATATAAGTACAATAAACGGCTTTTAATCTGCATCCCGCGGAAGTGCAGTTATTGTTACTCACTCAACAACATAAACAGAAATCAAATAAATCCAACATTTAGTTACTTCAAAATAAACATTCATATGTATCATGTGTGCGTCATAATTATTTATAATATCAAAATACATATGTAATTATAATTACATACAATGTATCTAACATTGTATTTATATATTTATATATGACAATTGTGGTACGTTTCAATGTTTATATTTTCATGTAAATGTTTATTATTCGAGTTTCCTTCATTCATTTGTATTCATTCTTCCTTATTTACGTAACTTTCATGTATTTAAATTATTAGCCCACATGGGCTTCGCGATTACGTTGGCATGTTTGACGCAATATTTTTGATACAGGCGGACTAGAACGAAGGCGACGAGAGTATTTAGATTCCCACTCATTAAGATGTTCAGTAAGAATTTAAAAATGCAGTCTCTGTAAGTAAACATTTGCGTGTGAGTGCATGCCCTGTGTACGATGCGTGCGCCGGCCGGGCGACGCGACGCAAGCCGGGTTTTATTTGTAACTAGTCCCGGTATCGACATTACCGTTTCCCGTTTGTATTATATTCCTTAATAATTTAATATTGAATAATATTATTATATTATATGATTAATTCACGTAAAATGGCATCTCGTGTTTTTTTTAGAAATAGAAATGCCCAATTCTTTGTTGGTCTGTTACATATAATCGCACTGTCATTCTCTAATGTTTTGGAATGCTGTTGTGAAAGATTTTCTAACAATGACTTTGGTGTCTTTTGGCTTTAGATTTTACCCTCGCAAGAAATGTTTTTCAAATTTCGAACGTGCGTATTGTGATTATATGGCTATTTTTTTATTTAGATATTTAGTTCTACAGTATGGGGACATGATATTTGGTATTCGGTTATTTATTAGTTGAGACTGTTTATATTAAGTCCTACGCAATCAACAATGATAACGCCAATGAGAGTGAAAGTCAATTTAAATCATATTGAACGTTACGCCATTCTCTATCCAGCAGTGTATCTTCTCCGACAATTTCGTAACAAATAATTTATGCACCCGGGGCGAGCGCCTACGCATGACTCGAAACGCGGTGCTTATCAGGACTTTCTTGCATCCATTCAGGGTCTCAGGGCCACAGGGCCCTGCTGTAGTTACGGTACTGTACTTCAAGGGTAAATGTATAACCCAGTTAATAAATGGCCTGTTGCGTTTTTCAGAGACGGGTGTCCAGTGGGTCCCGGGTTCACGCTGAGCAAGGTGTTCACGCTGACGCCGCTGCTGGCCAACAACAAGGACAAGTGGGGCCTCGCGCTCGACGGGCAGCTCAAGCACGAGGACACCAACCTCGCCTCCAGCACCTTGTGAGTACACGAGGCGGCCTGTGCGCTGTCGCCAGTCGCCATGAGTCCCGGGTTCATGCCGGGCATAGTTCACTGTCCATTGAACTACCCGTCTCGAGTAACTCGCTGATAGAAGACTTATCTGTGGAAGAGTCAATGACTAAGGCTGGGGTCAAACGAGTGCAATTTTGAGTTGTGAGCCGCGTTATTTCGGTCGCGCAAATTACGCTGCATTCGAGTTCATACATTTGGTCCGTTTGATTCACACTGTCGCTTAAAAAATGCGTCGCACAACTCACAAAATTACGCTCGCCTGGCCCCAGCCTAACACTAGCATGGAGACACCACATTTGACTCCTGGCAACTGTTAACGACATGTCCACTGTACTATGAACTAATTGTATTGGCCAAAGCGTGCATACTATTCGTTCACATTGACATTCACAATTTGTGCGCTAAAAATCTATAATACAAAATTTCAACTTATTTTTGGAACATGTTGCTTGCGTTTAAATGTATTTTGTAAGCAATTTTAATGTTATTTATATATTAATGTTATAATGATGAATTCTTTTCAGAATTGCGGATCCGTCGCAGCGTGAAAACTTAGGTATTATAGTTCAATACAAGGTCAAAGTGAAGCTCTGTCTCGGGCCGTTGGGCGGGTGAGTACACTTATTTTTTTTCATTCGAACAAGTTTTGTGGAATAGTACATGTGCGGATATTAGGGTCCAATAGTAAGCTCAAAACAAATATACATTACATTTAAAATTGCACTGTCAGTATTTAGGTTTTCGCGCTACTTTACTTTAGTCTAACGTAGCTTTCTTCGTGATAGTGTTGATCGTTGCAGACAAGATTTCCTCACAGTTAGTCTGTTGGTTCGGCCCCCTTTTCTGTTATCTCTGCGCTGCACGAAATATGTGCCTTAGATGATATCGTTTTATATGTTATATTGGTACGAGCGTACAATATGATGATATCATCGTGAAGCTAGTTAGTTTGTTACGATTATTAAATGAAGGAGTATATTTATAAAGAACATGCAATACATCCGCAGCGACCTGAGCGCAGAACTGCCGTTCATCCTGATGCACCCCAAGCCGGACGACGAGCCGCGCGCCGCGCCGCCCGCGCACGCCGCGCCCGCCGACCAAGACCTCATCCAGCTCGACCCGCACCCGTCAGTACCGCCGATATCGTCCTTTTTTTTGGGGAAACTCCCACGAGCCGTCACCCTCTGCTCAGGGAAGCAGAGGGCGGTGTGTCGGACTCGAACCGACTAAAACCCCAACGTGGCCTCCAGTGGCGCAGTCCCGGAGGAGCCTGTATCCCCACTGTCGGGACTATACGACTGCTCCTCCGGTGATGCGCGTGCCGCGCTACGCGGCCCACCTCGCGCGGCGGTGGTCGATGCTGTGCAGCCCACGACAACAGTCGTCGGATGCACAGCACCGAGCACGCGCGCGCGTCGAGACATGCCAGCCCACCCAGCATGTCTCAACCACTCCGCCCAGGATTCAGACGCCGATCATCCCCGTGACCGGCGTCGTGGGCCCACTCTCGCGCTGTGCCCTCTGCTAAGCCAGAGGGCACGCGGAGAGCGTCTCGTCAGAGGGGGCCGCCTTCCGCCCGGCGACCCAAATTGAGGGCAGAGCCCTGTCGTCACGGAGGGAGAGGAGATCCCTCCGCGACCCACCACAACGCAGCGCAGTGCGCCCCTGTTGGGTTGCCGAGGATAGGGAGGCGAGCAACGACACACTCAGCTCTTCCTCGGCAATCCTAGTCCGGCCGCAGGGGGCTGCGGCCGGTGCCGCAACTGCTCGGTGGGAAATGCCGAGCAGTCGCAGCTCACCTCGGGGTCTCTCTTAGCTTCGGCCCTGTCCTGCACCAGGGCCTACTAAGCCCCCCCGGTACGCCAAACCGAAGACCCCAGCGGGGGGGACCGCCAATATCGTTCTACCATAACAACTTATTTGTTTGCTCTTCCTAATTTTATAGTCTGTTAAATTTGTAGTTCATGGTAACTTAAATCTTACATTTTTGCATTCAAGGTGCTGTTTAAAATCAGGGCATAACATATATGATTTTTTCTAATTTATATACGCTTAGCGGTAAAGAAAACATCGTGAATTGCACACTTAAATTACTATAGATGTGTAACCGTAGTTTAATTGTCTAGTTCCATTAATAGTAATAAATAACCAGACTCACTTAGTCCAGGGTCTTGGTCTATGCGGACTCTGACTAAACACAGGACATAACAGTCCTATTTCTAGTCTCCTAGTTCTTAGTCTATAAGTAGTCACTTAGGGAGTAAAAATTGTTCTAACTAACAAGACCAACAACGTTTTCTCCACAGAGACGAAAACGGTCAGGAGCAGGACGACGACATAATCTTCGAAGATTTTGCGCGACTGCGGCTCAAGGGCGCCGAGTCCGACGCCTGAGCCGGCGCCGGCGTGCGCGCGTGCGCACACAGCGACCCTGCCGCACACACTTGGTCACATCCGAACACGGCGACTGGTAGAATAGAAATAGACTTGATCGACAAACCATCACCTCACACTTCAGTTGAAAACGTCACGTCGCGAAGAAAGATTACAATATATACGACGGCGAGACCGAATTAGTTATTGTAAATTATTATTATCCGGCAGATGGCGGAGTGACGGTCCGGCCTCTCCACGATCGGCTCCTTTCGATCCGACGTTGAAACGGATCGACCTTGAAGCGTCGGACCTCGGCCGCGTATCTATATTTTATTGTAATAAATGAACATATAGTTTTAGCTAAAGTAATCAATTTGTAATATAACGAACAGTTTTCGCGCAAACTCGTATCAGTAGGAAGCCGTTCCCCTCGCCGGTCGAGGCGTGCGCACCCAGCACGTAGCGGTGAAGACGATCTGTCCATGAACACTTCATCCCTGTACAGTGTATAATGTGTTGAGAGGATTTGACTATTCACAATATATTGGTCGCGCGCGCCCGGCCGAGGTGCTCGCTCCCATTGGTATACATGTTCACGAGTCGGGGCGTCGCGCTCGCGGGGCGGGCGGCTGTGAACCTGCTCGCAGCGTGTCCATACGGCATTCAGTGTTATCAGGCACGTGTACAGATTCAGAGGAAATTACGAACATTTCGTGACGCGCATCGCGTCATAGGTACAACGATATCGATTGGGCAGTTGACACTATAATTCAATTTACACATTTTTTAATCGACTAACTTTCTACTTAATAATTTAAAGCATGTTTTGTAAAAACGAATTATACTTTTGAATTATTTGTAAATAGTGCCAACATTCCTATTGTCATAAAAAACAATGCAAAAACAAATAGTCGTTCTAAATTTGAAATGTTCGTACTCGCCTCGCTGCGCGCACCCGTGTCGCGCACGCCCGCGCACTCCGCGCAGCTCCGCCGGCCGCGCGCCGTGTTAGCGTACATGAGGAAATTTTATATTATATTCAATGTATATTGTATGTGGAAAATTATTTTAATAGTTGTCTATTGATCAAATTACGCGAGTACAAGATTAGTTCTCTTATTTAGCATATACATATACACGTTACTACTAAATCACGGGCGACCGATAATTATAATTTGTCATTTAATAGTACAATATATTCGGCGACATGCATTTAATAGATTAAATTTGTTTCGCACGGCCATGGGCAAGCGGATGCACGCGCCGCGGCGCCTATGCCGACGCGGGAGGGTTCAAAGTGGTATAATCTGTTTTGCTCATGGCTGTGATATAATTTTACTTTTGACGGTAGTGGTGTATCTCATTGTTGTTGATGTTTACGTACGGCGGCGCTGAAGTCGCACCAGCCGCAAGCCGCGAGCCATAATACTGCGTTTCCACCAGAGAAGTTCGAGGATGACGGGGGATATTTTTTGCTAAGAGCCAATATAATCACTTAATTTACCTAGCCCCACTCGACTGGGCGAGCTCTGGTGCAAACATAGCCTAAAGCGGCACCTTTACACGGAGGTCCTCGCTTGAAACGCGAGCGTTTGTCGACGGCGTAATCACAATTCTGTAGTCCTCTTGTTTTACGAATAGACGCATTACGTGCCTGATGTAACAATTACTAATAAGCATTACTAATAAATACTGACGACTTTTTACATTGGAGTCATTTTGGTACAACAAGGGAGCTGGATGTTTCTGGAGAATTACCTATCTAATGCACCTGGCAAGGGAATATGAGTAGAATCTAAAAATATACTACTTACACGATGATATTCAACAGGGAAGCAACACGCTTATGAAAATATATTACAATCGCAGCCCTTTAAATATTATTTATGTAATTGTGTAGGCCTCTTGCCACAAGTTCTATAGAATAGGTAAATCTCCGCTATGCCTAAACATGCCTTATTACATATAAGTGAGAGCTTGATTTAAACTTGTCTGAGGAATAGTCGAAAAGTGAAATCCAAAATAATGGTGGCATACATTTGAAAATTATTGGGTTACTCTTAAGACAGAGTTTAAACTTGTTCCATTTATTTTGTAACAAGGCTGAAAGAGTTTTAGTGCAGGTAACAGTATAATACAGAAGGGTTACTTTCCGCCTGTGGCCTTCAGAATTTAGGTAATTCTCTAAGCGGATTATTATGCTAAAATTGTAAATGTTTAACTTTTGACAATGTTGCACACATTTTCAGTGATGCAATATTTTATGTGGGTAACTCACGTCATTGTATCGAAATCGTCACTGCGTTTACTCGGTGACACAACCGGTGTGTACTCGTTCAATACCTGTTGTAGTTAAATTTAATATCAGAGCGTAAACCGTCAACTAGAGATTTGTACTATTTACTCAAGGTTATTCCCATTTGATCACACAACATTCGAGGAATCTATCTCTATGGTCCAATGGGGACAACCTGAATTTTCGGGGAAAGTTTATCTGTGGAATTATTACCTTTAGTACAACTTTTTACATATGATTTGAACTATAAACTGTTTTCAATGCATGACAATGATGCGTAAAAATGCAAGGCGGCCACTACTCGCTTAGTAGTCGTACAAAACTTAAACTGAACGCGCGGGACTAATATTACTGTCCACAATAACTTCTGTGAACAAAATGAACCTGATCAATTGACATTGAAACAACTAACAAATTATATTTTATTGAGTTTCAAGGATCTGAGTATTGTGCTATGCACATATACATTGCATTAAATATCATCCTCGCGTTCAATTAAGGCTTTGTCGGTCACGTGTCGTCGATAGATTGAGTCCGTCGGTGGCTCAGCCACTTCACATTGCGTCTTATGATTATTATACTACGGTATGCGTTAAACTGAAAGGCTGTTCGAAGACAAGGTGAACACCGCCACACAATAGTATTAACTCGTTCAATTGAACTTTGGCAGACTCATTTATATTTACTGTGATCCATACTATATAGGCTTTTCTGAAGATAAGGATATGACTAGTGAATAGTGATTCCTAGGTCCAAACGTAATTAACATAGAATATTTTTGTTTAAAATGTATTCAAGTTATGAAAAAGCATGTGTATTTTATAGTGTCGCAACAATGTTACATAATGTCACTAGTGGAACTATAATAGTCCCACTAGGGCACCGCACTAGGATGAAATCTTATTTATATATATACATACATTTATAGGGTAGTACTCCTTTGCTGATGACAGGCCTTTAAGTTTGGCGCGCACTATATTTGTGACTACGTACATTTGTTTGCTGTACAGTTAATGATCGTGTACATTTTGTGGCATGTTTTCTTGTAAAGTAAGCTTCGTAATGCACAAAAATAACTTCCATTGATTTATAAACATGTTATATAGATGTGCCCCCAGCAAATATTAAAAGCGGCCGTATTTCTCATTTTATCATTGTTTTTATCCCGTTTCTTATGTCGAAAGATTAACGTACAAACGTATCATTGCCATTTGTCCAGCGGCTCAAATATACATATAGCTGACGCACATCTATAATATAAATCAATATAATTTACTCATTATTATAATACCTCGGTGTTAGTATTGGGCTTTTACATTCTATTAGTGTTATAGATTAGAAGATGCTATGCTATTACCAATAAATATTTTCTACTGTCTTCTAAAGTGTTAGCTATATGGACCTATCTGTCCGTTTATTTAAAGACGAAAATATAGGTCTAAATATTTTTTATTATTTTTTTATCTACTATCATAAGGTAGGTATGCAATTGTCTGATTAATAAAGCTGAGGATAAATGACTACATGCATTCGAGTTGTCCACCTGGGGCCAGAATATAATCGCTCGTAATTTATACCGAGGTCCTATAATATGACCGTTTACTATTTTTACAAACAATGCATATTCTATGTAGTTAATGTTTCCGTTGACATACATTTGTATTATTATTTATGTATTTTTAAAATAAGTATTAAATGGTAATAAACAACTTTTAATAATGAAGCTAGTATCAAAATAGTAAGACGCATATTTACAGCTATTTACAGCCAACGGGTATTGCTGGCGCAATCTTCTTTGGCATAAAGCTCAATTTCATTTTGTAGTTAACCTTAATGTTACAAATCGTTTAACAAAACCTTGTATAGAGCTATCAAATCAATATATTTTAGTAACGAAATAGATTATACATATAAACATTTTATAGATAAATTATGTATATATAAAAACAAATTAAAATGCTTATTTATATGATCACAACGCATTTATCGCTGCACAAACTCATTTAAAAATTAATTGAAGTTTTGTTAATCGATCTGCAACGGTGCTAATTTATTTTCAGAGGCTACCTTGTTATATTATTTTCCAGCGTCTGTTCAATGATTTTCAATATGATACCGCTTGGCTGTAAACCGCATGAATAGTTACATCTCCACCCTTCCCATAAAAATAAAGTAAATGGCCGGGTAAAATATTGTTTCAAAAGGATATTTAATTCATATTACTGTTTTATGAACGCATCCATTTTAATACTATTGTTTGCCACTGTGGCTTTAGTGTTAAAATATTTGCCACATGCATAATGAATACCTTACATGCCTTAGATACGGTTGAATATCAATAAACCTTGTTTATCTGGTTATTAGTTAAAAATTTGCAACACACTGCTTTGCTCATAGTAATACCAAAATACAAGGTTAATGAAATTTACATAATTGCGTTTTTGTGACCAATGCGATGCGTTGCTATACAAGGTAACTTTCTTTCAGCAGTTCCAATAAGCAGTAATAGGAATGTGATGTATTTTTCATTGCAGTTGCCTGTCGCGCTCATACTTTGGTGTGGGATTTGAATAATTTATTGGAAATATTGGGATGGAACTTAGGCTATGTTCATAAAAAGTAATAATAGAGAAACTATGACATTGTTACTGTCGTACTTTTTTCGATTTTAACAACATTTATTTATTTTTTAATGAACATGAACACTGCGGCAATCTTTAACGAGATCGTATAATATGATTATTTATAATTTTACCAAGAAATAGCAAGCCTTGTTAAAATGGCATCAAATATATGCGGGCCTTCGTTAAAGGGCCACGAATTTAAATGTGTTGGTGGCATTTTTGTCGAGGTTCTACATATTTCTGGTTGCGCTTTTCCAAGAACAGTAATTGCCTTACAAGGTCCCATGCGCGGCCGGCCAGCAAAACTCTTACACCCCTAAACGCAGAAAGAGCCACGCGAAATACAGCACTACACACTTTTTTTAATTTTACATCGAAATCTTTTTGATGTATACTTTTTCAATAAATATATTAATCAAATATTGAGTATTTTATTTTTTAATCTTCATATATCCTTTTATTTACATTTGCATATATAATTCGTTTCTTTTTGCATGGAAAGAAAAGTTTAATTCTATGAATAAGAATATTGATTCAAAAATATCAGTACATACATACAATAGGTATGGATTTTCTGTTCGAAAAATACTAACTTGTGCTATGGCATAATAAGTGACAAAACATTTGAAGAGTGAAATAGAAATCTAATAGTACTATCCCAATAAATGGAAAACATACTTTACAGTGTAAAGTTAACACACCGCTCTATCCCGCGTGCAAAAATTTGCCAAATTGCACGTTCAGAAATGTGTAATAAAAGACGTCATCTAGAAAAAAAAAACAAGTGTCAAGAATACTGTCAGTCAATTGTCATTTCCGCGTACTCAAGCTTTCAGGTTATTTTGTAAATGAAGCTATTTTATTTTGTGATAAAAACAGGTAAATCTGTACGCAAACACTACCAAAGACAATTTAATTTAGTGTTGTAAAAAAATCACACTTTATTTTGATAGGCAAAATATCCTAACACCGAAGATGTAACAGAAATCGGTACTTTTTATTACATGTAGTCCTAGGGTTTTAAGTGTAAACATGAGTGCCAGAGGATTGTCAAAGAAGGAGCTTGAAGAGCTCCGTAAAAAGGAAGAGGAGGAAGCAGCAGCTCATGTAAGAACCATTTATGTACTCACTTTGTTATACAACAAGATCGACATTTTTGATTACATCTTTTATGTATAAAACATGTTTACAGTATGTTTGCAAATTTATACCAGGTACCCTTATAATGAGGTTTGAAGGGTTGTTTCCTTATTATTACATAACCTATAATTAATTCAAATTTATCAAAAACAATATTTTAATAATTTGTTTACATTGCAATGGACGAAACGAAATTCTTATACTTGCCTAGTTTGCTATTACATTTTTCCTCTTGCCTCTCGCTGTCATACCGTGCGGACGTGTTGCTGCGCTCTTGAATTATATTATTTAAAATTTAAATCCGTGCCCGGAGCCTCCGAGTTGTGCTGGTGCTGCGCCCCGAGTATTTGGAGCCCCATTAGCCGCGGACTGCTGAGATTGGGTAAGCCGATTCTTTTTGTTGGCCTCATCGGACTTGAACCGGCGCTCCGCGTGTTTTCTGCGTGCCGACCTGCGTGTGTAGCCACTGAGCCAGCGATTCGCTGAGGCGCCGCGACGAAATTTGCAACCTGTATCGGACGAGAGACTTGCTACGACCGTGTGCTGTGCTACGACGGACTCATACGCTACGAAACGCTACGGCGCTGCAGGTCAAATTACTACGTGGTAAAACCTAATACTGTGACCACAGATTTTGAAATGCCTAAAACACAACGCTCCCCATTATTAAACAAATCTCATAGCGTCTCGGACTCAAATGTAGATAAGGTGGAAACATGCGACCTTACGTCGTCCACGTTTGCTAGCCAGCGTCAGAAAAGAACAAGAGACCAGGGATTTGAGGTTGAACTACAGGATTTTAAAACAGAAATTAAAAACACTATAACATCCCTAATGTCAGCACAAAAAGATGAATTGAAAAAAATAACCACAACTCAGCTAGAAATCAAAGAAACAAACAACAACATAGAAACCTGTCTTGCTTTCCTTACAGCACAGAATGAAGACCTAAGGAAAAAGCTAGAACAATTAGAAATTCAGTCAAAGAAAGACAAAGAATATATCGTAATACTCGAAGATAAGATTGAAGACTTACAGCGTAACAGTCGTAAGACTAATATTGAAATTAAAAATATGCCAAAGGTTCCCAAAGAATCAAAAGAAGATCTGATAAGAATGGTACTATGCTTGTCTAAAACCGTCAACTGTGAAGCAAAGAAAGAAGATATTAAGGACATTTATCGTGTGCAAGGAAAAAAAGGCTCTAATACTAATTCTCCTATAGTAGTTGAACTGTCTTCCACTATCCAGAAAACAGACATTCTGAAGGCATGCAAAATCTTTAACATTAGGCATAAAGAGAAACTATGTGCAAAACATTTGGGTGCAACCAAAAGCGAAGATACAGCTGTATTTATCACAGAACAGTTAACAGCCAAGGGTGCCAGACTACACTTCGTTGCCCGTGACCTTGCAAAATCGAAAGGGTACAAATTCTGCTGGACTGCTTTTGGTCGAGTGTACCTTCGGAAAGACGAAAACTCGCCGATTATTTTAATCAGAAACGAATCTCAGGTCCACAATTTAATGTCAGCATGACTAGATCTGGTAGCATTTGAGTTTATGATGATTTTAAATAGTTGTATCACTCCTTCCATTACTTTGATTTCATTCAAAAAGTGCAAAATTAATTGTATACTATACCAACACAAAAGCATGAAATTACACAATTACACACACACATACTTTATAGATTTTCAGACACATTGCGCACACATAAATATAACGGAACAAAAATTCGTAAATAAAAAGAAACACAGAAGCTTCTCAATCATTAATGATGAATAACTCGCTATCAAATTTGAATAACATAGACAACTTATATTTGGCCCAGGCTTTTACATCCCAAATTCATAATCTCAGTAAAATTGTAACCGTTAGTAAAAATGATTTTACGATTATCACGCAGAATATCAGAAGTATCTATGCTAACATAGATGACTTGGAATTGCACTTAAGCCAATTCAACTTTGAAATAGACCTAATTATCCTAACAGAATGTCGACTCAACCAAAACAAAAATATCCCGCAACTAAAATCATATACAGCTTACCAAACCTGTAATCACCTAAACCAAGCTGATGGAGTTGTTGTATTTATTAAGGAAAAACACAATGCAGTAATCACAGAAATAATTTTAGCCAACGCATCTAGCTTAATGATAACTGCAAATGATATAACTATTATTGCCATTTATCGATCTCCATCCACATTAAACAAATATTGCTGGACTGCATATGGTCGAGTGTACCTACGAGAGCAAGACACATCTCCCGTTATAGCAGTAAAAAGTGAATCTCAATTAAATAACATGATAAAGAAAACATGACTAGATACCTGCATGCATTATGTTTTACAAATAATAGAGCTTATAGCTTCTAGACTGCAAAAATGTTTTACTTATATTTTGTTTACAGTTTTAAATCTGCCAACTGTCTTTGCAACTCCCATTATCAAGTTTACACAAACAATACACACACACATACATACTACAAAAATACTTTCAAAGTACATCACCATAGAGAGTCCTAAAGCGTTCAAAATAAATAATATGTTTTTATATGCCGATATGATCAATGTTGAAATAATACTCCGCTCTTATCATAACATTAATTATGGATAGTTCTGTTAAACAAGTAGAAGTAATAGACGAAATTCAAATTGCACAATCGAAAATAGACCAAATTCAAAATATTTCAAAAATACGGAACTACGTTAAACCCACAGACTTCACTATAATTGCACAAAACATTCGAAGTATATATAAAAACTTTGATAGTCTGTGTGTATCCTTGTCTAACTTTAACTTTGAGACCGATTTATTAGCGTTAAGCGAATGTAGGCTTGACAAAGATAAGCCAGTTCCTCATTTGACCAACTACACGTCGTATATAACTACGAATCATCTTAACCAATGTGATGGAGTAGTCGTTTATCTTAAAAGCTGCCATACAAGTAGTGTCAGGGAAATTCAATTAGCGGATGCGTCTTGCTTACAGGTAACTCTACCCCATTATACAATCCTTTGTATCTATCGCTCGCCATCGAATACGGATGCCGACAGATTTATAAATTCTTTGAGTGCTCTTATAGACCCTATAAAAAACCAGACAAATATTATCATTACCGGCGACATAAATATAAATATCAACATTACTGAAAAAAAGGATAAAGACAAACGGGAGCGTACAAATAGGCTATCATATCTGAATATGCTTGCGATGCACGGTCTCCTTCCTGGTCACGTTCTACCCACAAGAGAACAGAGTTGTTTAGATCATTTCATATTAAAACTTGATAGCAGTGTGTTTTCGGCATCTATCATTGTATTTGACACTACTATAACTGACCATAGAATGATATTTTTAAAATTAAACAGTAAAATTACTTGTAGGCAACATACAACGGAATATAGGACAGTCACAAACTATGAAAAAGCCTTACTGTGTCTAAAAGAAAGTAAACTGGACCTTCTTCTTTTTTATAATAACCCTGTAACGCTTACTAATGAATTAATAACTAAGATACAGCAGAGTCTTCTTGATAACACTGTCACTAAACGTGTATCATCTAGGGATCGTTTGATTAAGCCATGGATTACACCTGGTATTTTAAAGTGCATCCGAAATAGAAACGACATGCAGCGAAAGCTAAAAGCTGACCCGTTTAACGACATTTTAAAGATCGCATACAGAAGGTACCGTAATTTTTGTGTTAACCTTATTAGAAAATTAAAGATACAGTATGAAAGGGAACTCCTAGCAAAAAATAAAAAGAATCCAAGAACTTTGTGGCAAACAATAAATAATATAACTAGCCGTAACAGAAACAAAAGTAGTAACCTAGAGTTGCTGCATGCAAAAGATACCCCGCAATCATCCGTGGATCACGCAAATGTTTTCTTTTCAAACGTTGGCAGGACTTTGGCTGAACAAATTCCAGCGGTATCTTCTTTACAACAGCCTAATTATTGGAATCAGTCCCGCAGCTCACCAGTCAATTCGTTTGTATTTCTGGATACTGATCCTATAGAGGTATACAAGATTCTCATGACCCTAAAATCTGACAGCGCACCGGGCTGGGACAATGTGTCCACTCGGTTCTTGAAGCTGGCGAATGGACTGGTGGTTCCAGTGATCTCACATCTAGCTAATTTATGTTTTGAACATGGTGTTTTTCCAGCTGCATTAAAGAAGGCAATAATTACGCCCGTATATAAGAATGGTGACAAAAGTGATGTATCGAACTATAGGCCAATATCAGTCTTGACAGCAATATCAAAAATTGTAGAGAAATTAGTAAACAATAGATTGATAAAATATTTAAATAAAATTGACTTTCTATCAAAACATCAGTACGGTTTTCGACAAAATCTTTCGACTTTGGACGCAGTTAAAGCATTAACCTCACATATTGTGGAAAATGTAGACAGAGGACGGAAATGTATCGGGGTTTTTTTAGACATTAAAAAAGCCTTCGATACTGTATCGGTACCCATTCTTGTAAAAAGGTTGGAGGACATTGGCATTAGAGGAACCGCTCTGTCCCTGTTTGCAGACTACCTCAACGAGCGCACACAACAGGTAAAAATAGGGCGGTACATTAGTGATGAAAACAATGTGGCGTATGGTGTCCCACAGGGTAGTGTTCTGGGACCTACTTTGTTTTTGATATACATCAACAGTCTTTGTAACATGAATATCAATGCAGGACGTGTGTTTTCATACGCAGACGATACTTCTATTGTCTTTGTTGGCAATACATGGGATTCTGTACGTCGTGCTGCAGAAATTGGGCTTGCTGAGGTAGCTACTTGGTTAAAAGCTAATCTTCTGACCTTAAATACAGAGAAAACAAACTTTATAGCTTTCACAAATTATAATTCAACTCAACCCGAAAACTCTTTTAAAATTTATATTCATAATTGTTCCATTCGAAATTTGTCTTGCTCGTGTAATAACATAAACAAAGTTACTGAAACAAAATATTTGGGAATTGCGATTGACCAGAGGCTGTCTTGGCATGCCCAGATTGAGCTTATGATGGGGAGAACAAGAAAACTTATATGGATTTTTAAAAAGCTCCGACATATTGCCGATCAAAAGCTATTAAAACAATTATACGTCGCATTGGCTCAATCTATCTTTGTATATTGTATTCCTGTCTGGGGTGGTGCCAGTAGGGTAAGGTTCCTTGAACTAGAAAGAGCGCAAAGAGCATTACTAAAGGTGATGAATTTTAAAACCTACAGATTTCCGACAGCCGATCTATACAAAACAAGTGATACGTTAACGGTTCGGCAGCTCTATATTCTTAGCATATTCTTAAACGTTCACAGAACTTTGCCTTATGATTGTACTACATTATTCAGAAGGAGAAATTACAACGTGGTTCCAACCCCTAGATATAGAACTACATATGCTGAGAGACAGTTTAAGGCACGATCTGCAAAGATATATAATAAGATAAATAAAATTATGAACATCCATACAAGAAATAGCTACACTTGCAAAAAAAGTCTTACAGAAATGCTAAAAACATGGAGCTATGGTGAAACTGAGGCATTTATAGAACAAAACAAACTTTGATAAAATAATATAACCTATTATTACTATTGTTATAGTTTACTAAAATTATACAAAAACATTTAATTCTTCAGAATAATAAATAAAATCTTAAATATCTAAAACAGGTGTATTAAATGCAAACAAAATGCAAACATGCATACACACACACACTCACACACACACACACACACACACACACACACACACACACACACGCACACACACACACACACACACACACACACACACACACACACACGCACCCACACACACACACACACACACACACACACACACATATTTAATTGTAGTAACTTAAGTTTGCACTTATTTTTGTTGATTCATTGTTAGTGTCATTAGCAAATTTTGTTAAAAATATAACATAATATTATGTATCATTATTTTTTTAAGTATATACTGTAATGGAGAGCGAGGATCTTCTAACACAAGTATTTATTTACTTAACAGAAATCCTCAATCGTACCGCAGAATTGTAACAATCCTGATACTGAATAAAAATATTTGTATTTGTATTTGTATTATTTGTATTTTTATTGTTCTTTGTATTATTAATTTGTGATTACAGAGTACACACAAAAAAAAGAGTCTGGTTGGTCTAATTATGAGTTAATTAATACTTTCATATTTATAATATTAATGAGCATAATATATTATGAAACTTTTAGAGGTCTATGTTTTTATTCCTATTTTCGTTATGTATTGAATAAAAATTATAATTTCAGGTATTCAAAGAGTTTGTGGAGACATTTCAAGAAGTGCCCAGCACTGCATCCAAAGTTTGGGTGAAAGCTGGCACTTATGATGCGGGAGCCAGGAGTGAGTATTATAATATTTTGTGCTTGCAACATAAGCAATAAAATTATTATTTTTATATTTAATGTGATGAGAAAGTAAAATATGATGGCTCTGTTATAGAATTACAAACCTATTCATGATAGAAAGGAAAAAAATAAGTGGATACATACAATAGCTCATATCAGCTTCTTGGTTTTATGAGATAAATTAGATAACTATTTCCGTAAATAACTGAGGTCTCAGTGTTGTGGTCAAAGTCAATGTCAAAATATCAGATGATATAAGTAAATGTTTCAAAGAACACTATAAATCATCTGATTCTACCACAATGTTGTGTGGAATGTTGTTTTTACCAGAAATCATGCAAAAAATCGCCACAGTTACTCTGGTGGTGAGTGAGTGTTCCAATAAAGCTTAAGCTTCAATAAAGTAAATATATCTATATATTAATATATGAGGCAAAAACGTTGTACCCCTTTTATAAGAATTGAAAAAAAAAAAAAAACTTTATTGCGATAACAATTATAGTTTTAACAAGTCCATTTAAGTGTATAAAACACTTGTGCCAGGAAAATCCGCTCAAAAAGCTAGAAAGAGTTGTTTAAATAATTAAGTGGATAGAGAAGGATGAGATTTGGCATAGTTAACATTTATATGGAGATGGAGTGCAGATAGCTAAGACTACAATAAATAATGTATTAGCAATACTTTAAATAAAAAAAAAAATATCTAATAATGGTTGAATTTCAACAAGAGGGCAATCAATCAACTAATTATTGTTTCTTACAGAGGAAGACACATCAGAGCGTGGCAAGCTTTACAAGCCAGTGTCCCGACTTGATGAGAAACGTGGTGGCAATGAGGCTGAGATTGTCAGGAGTCTTGCACAGCGGCCCGAGCCGCCAGGCCGCCTGCGATCCAAGGCAAAGGGACAGGACAAGAAGAAGAGCAATCTGGAACTTTTCAAAGAAGAACTGAGGCAGTGAGTATTACATTCAAATAAATAAATCCACATTTGGACTTATATACTAAACAATAAGGATACTGGGTTTTCTCTATTCATAGAGTTTTATTCATATTTATTTGTATTTCACAATTTACTTTTGACTTTGACTTTGATTGTAGCTATAAAACCCTAGTATCATAAGATTGAATAGAGGCAAACAATAGCTTTTGAATTTGGAAAAGATTTTAGGTGATGGAGTTAGGGCATTAGTGCCTTAGTCTGCACAATTTATTATTAGGATTTTAATAATGAAAGGTCCCATGGGGGTTACATAAACCTGTTACGCCACTGTTTCCAACACTCCAATTGTCCTGTGTGTCGACAGAATCCAAGAGGAGCGGTCGGAGCGGCACAAGTACAAGAACGTGCTGCGCGAGCGCTGCGCGCCGGGCGCCGAGCCGGCGCTGGACGCGCTGCCCGACGTGGGGTCCTACGACACCGGCGACCCCAACACCACCAACCTCTACCTCGGCAACCTGAACCCCAAGGTCTTGAATCTTTCATCCTATACCATCATTACCAATGGTTCCCCCTGCGTGGGATTTGGACTGTTATCGAAACTATTTATCTAATCGTACGTCTTGTGGGATTTATCGGTGTCTCCGGGATAAAAAGTACCGTTTGGTCTTCCTTAAAGTTCAAACTTTTAGTGTACTTAATTTAATTGTAATTAGTTAAGTGGTTTTGTGATATGGAATGTGGAAAATAGTGGAAAGCAAATGACGGTATATTTATATGTTCTACATTTACTGACAGAAACAGGCATTTCCGTCCAGTCTGGGCGTTGGTGTTACTTAATATATCTAAATGAGTGATATGTAAATTCTTATTATTTTTATTACCTATGAAAAATCTATTTAACATGCATAAAAAGTACGTTAACGGTTGGTGATGTCATCGCCACAATTTATGAGCTTTTCTGGTTCCCTCTTGCTGCAGATCACGGAGCAGCAGCTTATGGAGATCTTCGGGCGCTACGGGCCGCTGGCCAGCATCAAGATCATGTGGCCGCGCTCGGACGAGGAGAAGGCGCGCGGCCGCAACTGCGGCTTCGTCGCCTTCATGTCGCGCAAGGACGGCGAGCGCGCGCTGCGCTGCATCAACGGTGCGCACAGTTTTGTATTCAACAGTAGTGTAACAATTGCGGGGCAGAACCAACATCTTAACTTCACGCCATCTCTTTTTCGGAGGCAAAACCCCTGCGCTAGATCATAGCAGCATCTTAGCATTAAAAACATGACACTTTTTACATTGAGGTAATTCCATCTAATCTATATTTTACTTACTAATATTATAAAGAGGAAAGATTTGTATTTTTGTGTGTGTGTATGTTTGTAATGAATAAACTCAAAAACTAATGTGCCAATTTCAAAAATTCTTTCACCATTGGAAAGCTACATTATCCGGAAGTAACATAGGCTTTATTTTATCCCCATATTCCTACAGGAACTATGCGGGTGAAACCGCGGGGCGCTGCTAGTTAATGTATAAGAGGCCTCAAGCAATATAAGAAAAGAGATAGTTATTATATATATTATTATGTGTGCTTTACTGTATGCTGACCCTGCAAAGATTTTTCTCAGTTTGAAGTCGATTTGATGCAGATGAATGAATGAACCAGTCATTTAGTCTGTTTTAATCACATTCATGTTCGGTATGATAGCTTCGTATCCAACACACAATGTGTCACTAATCGGAGCATCACCCACGTTGGGCGCAGGCAAGGAGATAATGAACTACGAGATGAAGCTGGGCTGGGGCAAGGCGGTGGTGATCCCGCCCGTCCCCATCTACATCCCGGCGGCGCTGCAGCAGCCCAGCAAGCCGCCGCCGCCCTCCGGCCTGCCCTTCAACGCGCAGCCGCCCAAGCACCTCGCCAACAAGGTCCGTACCCATGGGCAGTTTCATAACTCATTCATATAGGTTATTTGAATCGGGAAGAGACATAAATAAATAATAAATTCTCCAGATTGACACATCAATTCCCCATTTCAAAACTAAGCTTATGCTTGTCCTATGAATACTAGGTGAACGGATAGACATACTTATGTATGTTTATAAACATCCATGACGTGAATACTAATGTCCATGTTGTCATCACACGAAACATTTGCCCCTAGCGGGATTCGATCCCGCGACCATTGGTTTCGTGGCCAGGGTCTCTGACCACTCGATCATCGAGCCAGTTAATACGCTCGCAATCTACGAAGGGAAAGGCACAGTCCAATAAGTAGCAAGCTTCAAAAAATCACATTTAGCCAAAAAAGTAGTGACAAGTGGCAAGCTTGTCGTCATCATAATCACAAAATAACTAACTAAACTTAATCACAAAATAAATTTCCAATAAACCGTTAGTAGCCTTTTACGACATGCTAGGCAAGGAACATTGTCTTTAAATGCTTGCAATGAAGGATTTTTGAAATAAAACATCCAAAAGATGGCGTAACTGTGACGTGCGGTCTTGTCACCCTCCTCATTGGTTAGTTGTCAGAACAAACTGACATCCTGTCAACAATGAGCCAATAGTGACAGTGATAAGACCACGAGACTCCCTCGTGCCATCTAGCAGATTTTGTATTTTTAAAAACCCTCATTGCGTTGTATAGAAGCGGTGGTAGCTAAATGGTAAGGACACGCGCCTCTTAACCGAGGAGTGCGGGTTCAAACCCGGGCAAGTACCTCTAGATTTTTCAAATCTATGTACATATTTATACCACTAGCTCGACGGTGAGAGAAAACATTGTGATAACATGATCCAAAAATTGTCTGGTTCCCCTATCTTAGGGTTACGAAGGTCAGATCGGCAGTCGCTTCAATGTAATTACCAGACTCGCTAAATCCTGGATCATGGTCTAAGCGGACCCCGTCCAGCACGGGACATAACGCTAGGAAGATGATTGCGTTGTATGTGCCACATGAAATTCATTCCATAAATCATAGACCTGTTTGTGCAGATACCTCGCGTGCGCCCCGGCGAATATTATCCGAGTGATCCTGAAGATCGCAACGACTACGAACAGGTAACATTTAATTAATTAATTCAAGAACTTACCTTCCTCATTACTTGTGATGACATTGAGTAACACCATATATCTTTATTATTAAATTCATCTTTGCAGATACTGTCACAATCTATTGTTAAAGTTGTGGTGCCTACAGAAAGGTAAGAAAATATTTTTTTTGGCCTATTGTCATATAGTCAAAAACATACATACATAACATCCCGCGCTATAATCCTCGAAGGGGTAGGCAGAGTCAAAGAGGCAGCAGGCCCCTTTAACCACATTCAGCCAAAAATAAAACTGCGCCGGGCTAGATGGAAAATTGTGAAAAAGTAGTGACAAGTGGCCAGCTCGTCGCCTACACAATCACATACCCAAACCTCCATATACCATTAGTCGCTTTTTACGACATGCTAGGCAAGAAACACAGTTGGCACATTATTTTTAAGTCCCCGACCAATATGGGACAAAAAATCGGTCAAAAATCATTTTTGTTATTCATATGTGACGCGCATTATCTTTAGATATAGTAGACGGAAACGATGTCGTCTCGAGCCTGTAGTACTTTTTACTATAAAATTTTGAAAAGTTCCTGTAACAAACAATATACACTGTAAGACGTATTTTGCAATGGTTGTAGTTAAATATAAAAACAAACCAATCTATGCTTACTTAAATACATCAATATCTGAGGCCTCTTCGTCTACTCAATGCGGCGGACGCCGATCGGCGTTCTTATTAACAAATTTTTGTTGCCGTATTGAATGGGTTATTCTTGAGCTCATTTATTTTTAAACTTAAACTACAGTAAAACTTTAGTATTAAAAAAATGCGAAAAAAAAAATCGATTAAAATCCCATTATTTTAGGAATATCCTGATGCTCATCCACCGCATGGTGGAGTTCGTGATCCGCGAGGGGCCGATGTTCGAGGCCATCATCATGAACAAGGAGATGAACAACCCGTTCTTCCGGTTCCTGTTCGAGAACCAGTCGCCGGCGCACGTGTACTACCGCTGGAAGCTGTTCTCCATGCTGCAGGGCGACGCGCCCAAGCAGTGGGCGCTTAACGACTTCCGCATGTTCAAAGGTCATTTAACTTACATATTTACATACCAACAAGGGGTAAAAGTTAGTTAAAGTTACAAGAGCCCCCATGATAAGCACTTTAGCCCCCATGAAATTGAAATGATTTAAAAGTAGAGTGACTATTGGTAAGCCTACATAATCACGAATCCAACTCAATACACCATTAGTCGCTTTTCACGACATGGTAGGCTAGGGCCATAGTTGGTACATTATTTTTCCGGGTGGAAGGCCCTTAGTACTTAATCGTGGTGGCCGGCCATAAACGCCGACTATAAATATTTCGCTCAGGAATTAAGCGGCCGGCCGGGACCGCGGGCGCGCCTGCTGACGGCATGGATATTATGTTATTGTATAGCTCCATAGTAAATATAGTTCCGCAACATTGTTAATAGATGGCGCCGTATGTATTTTAGATCACCTTGATGCCAATTACAGAGGCTTGAATTACTCTTGGAGCTGTTAAAGAGGATTGT
>OX596200.1:13749104-14120772 GCA_951394215.1 Glyphodes perspectalis | reverse complement strand
AAACGTAAATCGAATTCGGGGAAGGGGGTGAAATCCTCGAAGCGGAGCGAGCCGACCCCCGCTGCCCCGGAGCAGGCGCCGGCGGGGGACCAGCCGAGCACCAGTAGCGGGAGCCATAGATACAGATCGAATAAAAGTAGAAAACGTCGTCGTGTGACGCCGAGTCGCGAGAGCAAAAGACTGAAAAGTGTCGTTAATGTAATGTATAATCATAAAAAACCTGGTGAACCTAGTTCCATTAGAATCGCCGCGAACACGCTGAGTAGTGCCGTAGTGCACGTAACCGGTAGTGACAATGTGAATATTCAAACTCTGCAGTCTGACTTATGTTATAATGCCGAAGTGCCGTCGACGAGTCGAAGGGAAGCCGATAATTCGGACTCCGATGACCTGCCACTCAACCTTAGCGTGCAGAAAACGTATCTGTCGTTATAAGGTCCTATAATATTGTGATAATTGTATAATTAATTAGATATATGAGAAATGTGTCAAAGATCAATTATTAACACATTTATTTGGGACATTCACATATTATTTTAGTTGAAGAAGTTTTTAGTACTGCATAATTATGAGTTTCATAACTCCAATCCACCGATAGATCTCTTGGCACAAACTGCATCACAATGAATGTCATGGAATCGATTAGACATAACGCGGGCTATATGTATGTCCGGCATGCATACGGGAACAGGGTCTTATGCAATTATTGGACCTTCTGCCTGATTGTACGATACAGTATTATCTCAATCAGTCTGTGCTGTGACCCTTGCAAGTAGCGATGTAAATAAATAGCCCATTGTAAAAATGTTACTTTATATCATGAGATGGACTATCTCCTTTGTAATTTATACATGTATAATAATATTGGAATTATTTTGTGAACTATTATTTATATTTAAATCAGTAAGATTTCATTAAAATCACAAATTTGAATAACAATTCCAGTAGCTTCCTCTTCCTTCATGAATGTATATTTTTGTTGAGTTCATTTATTATCAATTTGCGATTGCATTCTTATTTTAAACACAGCTTGTTGCCATAGGAATGCTTTTAGCAAAGTTTATTTCATACCATATGTTACCATCACCTACATGGCCTATCAGATTGTAATATTATTTTTAATAATATCATTAGATTTTGTGTTGATATACGGGTAATGAATAAATTCTGCATATAAAGTAAGATTATTTATATCTATAACAGCTGAAAAAATATGTACAATGAGCATGAGTTTATGAATAGTTTTATATTTCTTACTTTATTCATGAAGGTCAGTATGCAATTCTTTGTGCTGTAAGCTCTGTACCAACTCGATCGACCTAGATTTGTCTATAAGAATCATTTGAAAGTTGAACTTGAACCAGAGGTCCGATTTAAGCGCAGCCTACACTAGGAGCTAGACAAAAAGATGATAAGTTTGTTTCGCTTCGTTCATATCGCTATTCCGTCTTTTAATGCTCATACTGGTAACTAGAGCTGAACTATGCCTGCGAATTTGCGAGCTGACGAACGCGACGATCTCAACAAAGCGAAACAAGTTTGTCTTCTTCACTTCCAGTTTAGCATGCGCTTTATACATAGTATCCGACTGATCGATGATAATTAATATATGGCGATCTCAGTCGATCAAGTTGAACGATTGAAAAATTATAAAGCGCATTGTTGCGAGGAATAACGGATTATCTGTGCATCAGGGGCGTGTTACAAATGTATGCGAAGCTTGCTGCATAGATAGTCGAAGCATGTGATATTTCGGTCGCGCCCTAAACATGTACAAAAATGTATCGAAATGTGAAATTGTACCAACGTTAAGTCGTCATAAAATGAAATTGTTTACGAACTTGTATTATTTCAAGTTCCTCTAAGCTTTATAGTCAGTTCATGTCAACATGTGTGATGCCATTACGCGCAAGCGAAGAGGACTGGTAAAGCTTGAAATAAATGTATAAATGAAACAAGTTTTACGTCTTTTATTTCCGTCTTTATACTTTCTAATTTCTCTGTAGTCCTTTTGATCCAGGCCATGTATGTATCTTGTGAGATTTTTGTTCATAACTCTATTACTTACCCTTGGTCACCTGCATTTTTCACCTATATTTTTTTGCTCAAAATAGTCGGAACGGGTGTATACCATTAATTCCATTAAGTATTTCTATTGATAGAAATACTGGGACTGATTCTCCCACTGTTTCCATTGCTTTAGGCGGCGGCAAAAAATAAACACGGCACCACCTCATATGACGGCGGCGTCTGTAAAAAAATTGTTATTTGTACTGTAGAGTATGTTGGAGAATTATTCACCAAAATGAAAGATGATTGATTTGTTCTCCATTTTCTTTTAATAACGAGAAGTCGTGTTTTTATTTCATTCTATTAATTAAATTCTCTATATCTCTTTAAATTTTTATTTATCAGGCCGTCGTTTATTTTTGCCGCAATAGAAATAATGGGATATAATTTGGAAAAATCGCTAGTCCCACTTTTTCTATTTTGTATTTCCATGGAAATAGTGGGATACACCCGTCGGAACTACACATATTCGCACAGTAGGTCGAACTGAGCCTAAGAGGACCAAGTGCCATTATTACTAACAAATGATTATGGGCGTAATGTTATGCATGTGGTAGGCAGAGTCGAAAGGGCAGCAAGCCCCTTCAACCACATTCAGCCAAAAATAATTACTAGATACTAATATAAATAAAAAAAATGTTTATGAAAAAAACAAAATTTAAATATTTACAATAATCAGTTAGTTTTGGAGTCGGTGCCAGCCCGCGTAATTATATACGGTCGTCATACTCGTCATCAATTCGGAATTTCGCAATTTGTTGTTTCTTGGTGAAGGGTGGTAAAATAGGTTTTGAAGATACAGAATCAATACCTAGTAGGTTATTAGATATTCACATTTTACATAACTAATTTGTATGAAATTGTTATTAGTAAGGTAATTTGTTATAAAGTGTCTACTTTCTTTTAGTTTGGCTGGCACCGACTCCAAAACTAACTGATTATTGTAAATATTTAAATACGTGTTAAAGATTAATATGTACTTTCAACAAAGCAGTCGGAAGAATTTATTTTATACTTTTTAGTGTTTGGACATTTATATAGCTATTAAGGCAGGTTCTCTCTTGTGTTTTTTTCATAAACATTTTTTGCAGGGCTTTTTGAAGTCGGTTTTTATTTTTGTTAAAATTTAACTTATTTGTTACTTTTTAGTGAAATTTATTAATAGGTAGGTAGACCATCAAAAAGAGTTGCTTTAATGAGACAGTGCCGGTCTAATGAGACTAAACACGAAAAGGTATAACAAGCCCTTAATATATTTAAAGAATTACTTTAAACTACTAATCTTTAACTAAGCAACATAAGATGATGAGTACCAGACTCAAATACTGGAATCGTTTTAGAAAAATAAATGAAACTCAACATACCGTTAAAATTTAAGGGTGGCCCTCGTTTTCATGGAATCCCAATACACCAAGACTTGGTGAAATTGAGGCTATCTCAAGAATAACACTATATGATCCCATAATATTGAAAGAATTATCCACGAACTCCTAATCATTATAGAGTTATACCTTCCATCATCAGCTCAGCAATATAATATTATGAGTAACAGACGTAAATACTTGAATAGTTTTAGAAAATAACTAAAATAAATTGTACGCGCTTATAATACTTAAGGGTTTCCCTCGATTTGCCTAAGATTCCTTCATTAGATCCAGATTTGGTGCCAGTAGGTCCAACTCCAGGATATACCCATTTGAATAAAAAAAAGAACTCTAAAAATCGTCTTACAATTCTCGAAGATATCAATATTTAAAGAATCATAAACTAATTCCTAATCCTTAAGGAGTTGTACCTTCCATCATCAGCTCACCAACATAAGATGATAAGCACCATGCGTAAATACTTGAACAATCTTAGAAAATATCTAAAACACATTATATGTGCTTATGAAATTTGAGGGTTTCCCTCGATTTTCCTGGGATCCCTTCATCAAATCCTGACTTGGTGGCAACGGGAACAACTCGGGAGTAAACCCTTTTGATTAAAAAAAAATTTTGGAAATCGGTTAATAATTCGCGGAGATATCGAGTAACATACAAAAAAAAAAAAAAACATTCATACATACATACATACATACATAATGTCACGCCTTTTTCCCATGGGGGTAGGCAGAGATCACGTACTTCCATTTGCTACGATCCTGACATACACCTTTCGCTTCTTCTACATTCATAAGTCTTTTTATACACGCTCGTCGGTTAAGGGTGCTGTTAACCTGACCTTTTGTTAATACATTACCAATCTGGTCATGGAAAGTCCGTCTAGGTCTTCCCCTCCCAACGGCTCCATTTACACTTGCCTTATATATCTCTTTCGTCAATCTTCTTTCATCCATTCTCTCAATATGCCCAAACCATCCAAGCATGCCTTTTTCAATCTTAGTCACTACATCTTCTTTCACTCCACATCGTTCTCTTATTTCTTCGTTTCTTATTCTATCAGTCAGTTTCACTCCTAACATACTTCTGAGTGCTCTCATCTCTACTGCATTTATTCTACACTCGTGCTTCTTCTGCCACACCCAGCATTCACTTCCATACATAAGTGTGGGAACCAACACTCCTGTATGAACTGCCAGACGTGCTTTCTCAGACACTTTCCGACTGTTCATAAAGGAATGCAGCGCACCATTCACCATGTTCCCCGCATTCACTCTCCTCTCAATATCACTCTCACACTTTCCATCTCTTGTAAACTTTGTTCCCAGATATACAAACTCATTCACTTGTTCTACTTTTTCACCTCCAATCAAAACATCACATTTAGTCATCTCTTCATCCCTTTCAAAGACCATAACTTTCGTCTTACTAACATTTACATTCATCCCTTTCATTCTTAAAGATTCATAAAAAACATTCAGTCGAATTGAAAACCTTTTTTTTGAAGTCGGTTAAAAATATTTATGACAAGGTACCTAAACTGGGGTAGGATGCTCGTATTAAATAAAACTCAAAAAATTCAAATAAATCTATGTATTGCATCATTCTCAATCCTAAACTATGAAATCAATAACAATACACAAGGACATAGGCACATCTATGGTACTAGTTGCACTGCTCATATTGCTAATTAGACTGCTCGCTGACACCAGAGATGACCAGTCTTGCGAGAATGGATAATGGTGGTTTCTCCCGTCGCAAGACTGAGTAAAACGACTAGTGTACATTTTAATACAATAATGCTACACTTTTCAGCTTACCTTGTACGCGTGAAGAAAAACAATGAGAGTGATCAAACAGATGATTATACGGCAAACAAAACGATAGGAAACATATAATGATCATGGGCCCATTAAACTATTACATAAATATATGTACATGGGCCCATATCCTTTCATCTATCACATAACTTCTCAATATTACGTATGTTGTTTTCCACATAGTTTATCTGTTAGCTAACCGTAAGACGGATTAGCTGTCTTTGCCATTAACAATACCCAATGGACAAGGCATGCGGGGCAGTTTCTTTGTTACAAACAAGAGCATCCACTAAGTACCTATTTTGGTACTGACAGTGCGTGTTGCTCACTATTACTCCGCAATATCTAGCCATCCAGCGTCCGAACCTAGCTGACTTTTAGGGAAATCCTTCTCGTCTATTACTATTAAATGGCGTCAATTTAATTCATGGTAACTTCAATATGATTATACATTACTATTGCGGTTTATGTAATAAAAATCGTTGTTTTTAGTATAATAATAACCTAAGTACATAAATATATTATAAAAACAATATATCAAGATAAAAGCGTGTAAAATACTAAATCCTATTATATATCCAACTAAGGACACCCAACTGAAAAAATCTTATCGAAAATTACGTGTCAATCCACTTCATTACACTACTGACGCTTGTTGGGCACATTTAAAATCAACAACTGAAATTCAGTTCTGCAAAACTGTCGAATGTGGATTAATTAATACATAGGTACTTATCTACAAGAAATAAAATATTGACTGCACAAAATCAAGTCTTTGATTTTAATTGACCAGAATCTATATGGACCCATCCATAAAATACGTGATTAATTAACTTTTTACTTCTACCGGCCAAAAACTACTTATATGTTTCAGTTAGATATTACAATCTTCAATTTGTTGATTGAGTGCTAAATTACTATAACTAACGATTCAATAAATGTGATATATCAAGGCACAGATTATATTAGCATCCGTAAACCTCCCCAATAATACGTAACCCGAGCCTCCCTTACACTTTTAATAAGAAATAAGAAGCACCTCATCTTACGTTCAAGTAATTTATGGATGATTCCTAATAAATAATACACTACCAGCAAGTTGGACCATCGAACTATAAATATAAAGCCTTGTCCCTGTTAGCTTATGTCAGATGGTCAAGACTCGCCGTTTCTGTAATAAGTACCTTAGTTATGGCAAAATGTAGAGTCCTTGTCATTAGATAATTCTAACCTGTACACAATAAAATATACTTATATCTATAAATAAACTAGTTTTACCTGCGTAATGTCTAAACGTATTCTGTCATAGCAGATTGGCTCAATTTAATCACCACAATAGTATTCAGATGTTACGCAGTAAAACTCTTCATAATTTCATTCGTAGTAAGATCGTGTTATGAATGTAAAACATGAGCAAATCGATAAATGTCGCAAGTTCACCATTGGTTAATATTTAAGTTTATTGACTTATCTTTACGTATCTACCTACCTTCAATATTACGGCGCGTTACAATAACATTGCTTATGAATTTAGAATATACTAAAACCCATACAGGAATATAAAAGAACCTTAACTTAGAAATTGCCAAGTCCACCTCTGAACTTCAGTACGAGAAAATCAATCAAAGCTTATGTAGAATGTTTTTATTATGGCATTATTGTAAAAATAGCACAATATATTTATAAAAAGGTAACTATTTTATTCCAACAATTATGTGACAAACATTTTGCGTTTTTGTAGATTTTTCACAGGAATTATTTGTACAAAGTTATTGGTTCTTATTTTTCGCCTATCTACACAAAAGATTTCAAATACTGTCCTAGTAAACTACAAAAATAGTCTACCCACCCACCAAACACCTTAACAATATCTATTTCAATAAAAAAAAAATATATACAATACTGTATTTTCAATGCTCTTTCCCTTTCAAACCCTGTATGGATTGTATAAAAATAATTTATTCCAAAACGTATCATACAAATATATGTCAGAAACATTCTATTCATATTATCCCTAGCAAATAATTTAATTAGCACCAGCGCATAAAGCCTGAAAACATTACACATCATCATGAGGGATAGCAAGCAAATTTTATCTTAAGTAACCGGAGTAGCCTGTAACAGGAACATAAGTACAGCAAAGACAAAAGTGTCTGAACATATTTATTCTCATGTCCTTGAGACTAAAGGTCAAATATGCTTAGCTACTTTGCTGACTGTTAATTTTGCAGTAATTTATATTTATTTTTGCATTCTCTGTCGCTGGCATTCAATGCTTCATATCGTAAATAACCAAATCTATTTAAGTCTTGCGTTATATAATTTTTTAAAATTTTAGCTAGGAAACTATTTTATTCTAAAAATATAGTTTCCATGTTTATTTGAGTCTGATATGATCTTTGTCCTACAATCTTTCAATATAATTAGATACAACGCAGTACACTGTCTTAGGGGCCGTTCAAGTATTACGTAAGCAGATTTATTACAATTATTTACCCCCCCCCATCCCCCTTGTCAGCAAAAGTAAGCATAGCTCTTACCCCTCCCCCCATGCTTACGTAAACATTTTTCAATTAATGTATTTTTTTTTTTATATAATAATTATAATGTTATATTTATAATTTTATTCAAGCAAAGACAATGTGAGGGTTGCCAATCGTGTAAAAAAGTAAATAACTACCGATGACGTAATCATCATCTAGACTCCCCTACCCCCCATGTCTTCGAAAATAAGCAAAGCAAAGACCCCCCCGTCCCCCCATAGTGCTTACGTAATACTTGAACGGCCCCTTAGACACCCATATTGACAAGAAGTATAGTGTAGGTTTAGGTAATCAGCAATTTAATTTCCTAAAAACGAAACAGGTCCCACCTTATTTGTATAGTGAGCGCACTGATTTAATAGTGATCTGTGATTGGTATTTTGTGTTGCAACCAATACGCAAAAGTTTAAAAAGGTATGCAACATGGTATCACCATCACCAAATATGCTATGGACTCGTGGACAGTAAAATACCTCACAGATAATGTTTGTAAATATGGGTTCAATGTGGATTTTGTAAATCGCAATTTTAAGTAGGTTGTCGGACCTTCATAGTTGCAATAATTATCATATAATTTTCATCAATGGATTAACATCTTCTTGTTAAAAATTTTAAGAGGTAGCATACACTTCTGTCTTTTAAAAAGTGTTGTATCTAATTATATCTTTGCTATCGAGGTTTGTATAACATTTGTCACACTGCACTTATATACGGTGAACGAATCTGCAACGTTATACCGCATAGCATAGTACATTAAACTATGTGAAATTGACCAGCAATGCTCTTGCACATAAAATGTTCAATGAGGATATTCTTACATAAAATATCTACCAGATGGCATGATTGAGTCTTATACTAATTATTATGGGCTCTGTTTGACATAACCCCTCAAGTCTGAAACGGTGACAAGACCAACATCACAGTTACGCCATCTGGTGTGTACATTTAGAAAACTCTGCATATAAGTTTAAATATTAGGCAATATTACAGCCGGCTACATGATTATCAAGTTAAAACATTGTGGTGAACTAGGTCAACACATCTGCCAATTTAGAGATAGGACTATAAAGAGGTTACACACCCAAAATGTGTTGACCGTACTGTACGGGGTCAATCTACGAGGGGTTCACTTCAACTACGGTGTTCATGTGCTGGGGGTGCGGCTTGAACTCGACCACTTCCTTCCACACTTGAACTGAAAAGATACATTTAGAAAAATTAATTAAGATTGATACAAATTACACATATAGATAAGTATAGGTAAATTTATGCCCATATGCATACATATATATATATATGTCGCAGGCAATTTGTATGATTCCGCCGTTTACATACGGCGTCGTCAGTTTAAAAACGCTCGCATGTGCAGTTATGTATTATACCGAAGGCTATAACTCGATCGATTGTTATAATTTCGACGTTGGTTGTTCTTCTTCAAATATATATTAACTAGTACAATACAAAGTACCTACACAACTTGCGAATCGTTCGGCCAGCGAAGCAATACTAGGTATACAAAGTGCACAACTTGCGGACGGCCACTTCCAGTGCCACCGACTCGCCCGATCAGTTCACGTGAATCTTATTCCAGTGCTGACGACTCGCCTGGCGAGTTCAATTTCTTTCAAATGTAAGCGACATCCCAGAAGACATCATTAAAATCGTAGTGCCAGTGATGTGTTAAGACATACATGACACTTAGGAGTCCAGTCCAGTATGATATACTCACTCTTCCACTGGTCGACGGGCAGCTCCATGTCCTCAAAGCTCTGGTCGTAGGGCACGGACTCGGGCTCGTCCGTCGGGTCTGCGTACTGCGCCAGGTACTCGTGCGCGAGCGCCTGCTCGGCCGTGATGCGCCTGAGGAATCAGACACATTAGCCCAGTGGAAATATACAACGATTTTTGTTTAGGGGCCATCCATAAAGTATGTCACAAGTATAGGAGAGGGGGGGTCTACGAAGTGTGACACGGTGTGACAAGGGGTGGGAGGGGACCTAAGTTTCGTGACATCACATTTCTAATAATATACCATAAGAATTTTAGATGTAAAATTCAAAAACATGTGATGTCATACTAGGGAGGGAGAAGTCTCATCATTTCTTGCTTAGCATGTTGTAAAAGGCGACTAATGGTATATCGGGTTTTAGGTGTGTGATTGTGTAGACGAGCTGGCTAGCTCGTCTACAAGTGGCTACTTGTCACTACTTTTTCACAATTTTCCATCTAACACAGCCCAGTTTATTTTTTTTGGCTGAACGTCGTTAAGGGCGCTAGCTGCCTTTTTTAATCTGCCTAACCCTTCGGAGATTACGGACGTGATGATATGAAATGAAATGAAGGTGGCAAAGGAAAATACGACCGTGGCTAAGGATGCTTGATTACCTTAAGTATCAATATCCCTTGAGCTTTTGAGTGACTTTCGCTCGTGTGGCGTACGTAATGTTCACCCCAAGTTGACCACGACCGTACGCCCAGTGCGATGGCAAACGGTCACCAGATTTTTTTATGACACATATAGGGGACATTTTCCGAATGTTAGAAAGAGTGATTTTACTTAAAGTCCCTAATTCACACTTCAATCTAGAACTACCGGCAACATTGTGATCACATACCATCACGTGACCCAAATACCAAATTAAGGTATGTCACATGGCAGTAAATGATCACCCTCGCCCGTAGGCACTCGCAACACCAGGTGAAGTTACCTGCAGTCAGGTGCAGTAAATGAAGCACTTTAAGTAAAATCGCTCTCTCTCACTTTTGGACAGTGTCCCCAGGACTCCACAATAGTTATTCCCCTCCGATTGTCAGATAGAACACTAACCGATAACCGTTGAGTTTATTGAGGCATATGTGAAACGATAATTAATGGGTAATTATAGTATCAATTTACTTAGTAAGTTTTATTTTAATACACATTATTGTGTATCCTAATGTGTCCAGGACCGCCAATAAGTTAGGCGACCGTTTAAGTACTTAGTATAACTAACTAAACTTCACGCCACTTAGTATAAAAGTATAGTATTACAAAAGTATGTTAAGGGAAGAGGAACTTGAGATCCTTATTTCCTCCTCTCAATGTGTGCGAAATGACCTTTTGTGGGCACTATGAAAGATGGTTTATGTGTGCCTAAAAAGCTAGAAATCTCGATTAAAATCAGCCTAATTAAAGCCCCATCGATTATTTCGAAAAACGAATAACACCATGAAACCGTAACTAAGCACTCGATGAATTTCAATATGTACCTACCTATTTAGCACATTGAGAATCGATAAAGCTATCAAAATGTAATCTGCTTATCGCGTATTGTTTTTGTGCATCCTAGGTACTTTACCTGCCTTATATATGTTACAGATAGCGAGCAGAATAAGTCATGGGCGTATATGATTTAGACCAAAATGCTGACAGCAAATAGTTTACAAGTAAATTGTTAGTTAATTTTTACTACTACGAATGGACGGCTCACATCAGATTTTTTAATTCAACCTCCTACCGTATTTATCCCACAGAGAACCTGTATGCAAATAAATGTCGCCTAGGGGTAGGCCAAAATCTGATCTATGGAAGCCGCCTTATATGCAAGTCATAGTGCCCCTTATATTAATTAAAATCCTTGTTTTAGGAGGGTTAAAAGTTACCGTGGGTCCCGACGAGAAAGCCAGAACATTACTAAGTTAGACAAACACTGCCAGTTCGAGAATTATTAAATTTTTATTTAATTTGCTCGTGCATGCTGGGGCCCGACTGGCAAATATAGTATCGACGCTGAACACTGATCTAGGGTAGCTGCTAAGTTGTGCTATCTTAGTACGGACATCGGCCAATGACGACAATGATGATGATGATGATGATGATGATGATAATGATGACGACTTACTTGTCAGCGTCCAGCTCCAGCATCAGCTCGAGCAGATTGACGGCGAGCGGGTTGGCTCCGCGGAACACCTCGCGGAAGTCGCGCCGCTTCAGCGTCGGCAGCGACTGGATGTACGTCCTTGCCTGCACAGTTACACTCACGTGACACCAGACTTACGTCACCAAAGGGTAACAGGACTCAGGTAGTAGGCCCTCTTTGGAAACTCGAAATTTCTAAGTGTAATTTTTAAGATTTTTAACGTGTATTTAATTTGTGTATGTTATTGTCTACCTACACTAATATGATAAAGAGGAAATATATGTATATTTGTAACAAATAACCTAAAAAATAACTGGACTATACTAATGCTATATTATCCCTGAGTAACATATACTAATATATATATTTATTACTAAATAATAACAGGGATATAATAAAAAATTACCCATGCAAAGGCGTGACGGGGCATTATGTAATATAGTGACGAATTCAATAAACATATTACTATATAGCTGACCGAGCGAACTTCGTGCCGCTTAACTAACAGTCAATCACACATAATCGGGTTAAAAAAATTGAGATGTAAGCTATCCTATCCTTTAAGTGGGATCAAACTGCACACGGTGTGCAAATTTAATTAAAATCGGTTAAGTAGTTTCAGAGTCCATCGCGGACAAACAACGTGACGCGTAATTTATATATATTAAGATTTTAAGGATATATGAATAGAAAATATTATAGTACCTATAATTTGCGGTCGCTCAATATATTTTAATGCTAACTGGTGACACCTACCTACTTGAAATACTTGTCCTTCATTGCCTCATTAATAAATATCAGCTCTTTGAATAGTTACTATGAAATTTACGAAATATAAACACTGAAATTATGTACCTACACGTTCTAATTTATAACAACTTAGGTGTAACTGTAACTTGAAAATTTTTTAAGATTCAAAAAATTTTAATTTAAACAACACGTATAATCAAAGACCACCATATTTACAAAACTGAACATTAACAAATACACTATATTTATCATTTAAAGTGTTGAAATAAATTGACGGTGACCCTGACACAATTTACAACAAGTACTTTGAAACGAAAATAAGTCTCATATCTTATTGTAGAAGAAACATCTCTGGGCTAATGAGCTAATGGCTTACTGCTTTATAAGCTAGTAATAAAATTATTTACCATATTACACCTCGTACATTAAAGTAAAATAAATGGACTAGACAAGTCGATGGATAAAACTACATCCTAACTTTATTATGAACTGTACATCGAGTTCCCAAACACATAAACAGCATACATACACGTACATACAAACACATCGTGTACATACACAAAAACGTGTATGCAGATGCATGATTCATGGACAAACAGAGACCGCACTTGCTTACATTACAATAACTTCATTACATAAATAACTCAGTAAATAATGTTTCGAATAAACATTAATCAACATTTCGTAGAATTTATATTCAAAACTAAAAGATTTATGTATGTATATTGGAAACACGAACAAATAAAAAAAGAAGGACTCCGCGCTGTCATACTACAGGGTGAAGCCACGTTTATGCATGTGAGTCAGATTCTTATGTTTACCAGATATCGGAAATCTGTCATTTGGAGCGCTTATGTAATAAGCGCTTAAGTGTCGTAAATTGCGTGTCAAATTAGAGCACCTACGGAGCTTCAGTGGCGCGGAGTCCTACCTTTTTTACTAGTCCGTGATTGGAAAGGAATTTTTCATCAAACTATATCTATTAATTAAAAAGCATTAAATTGTTCCTAAACTTAAAATTAGTGCAGGCTATTAATAATATTCAAACTATAAAAAATAAAGCTGGTTTTAAAATATTAATCGTTATTTGCCTTACCTCTTCGCTAATTATCTTATCAATAGTTTCTTGTTCGGGCTTGCCGCATAAAAACAATATCCTCGTGAGGTGATCAATGTCTGACGCACAGATGTTAAGGTTAACAAGCACCAAACTTACACAAGCGACATTTCGACAAGACAAACCACATCAATTAAAGCAAGTTATCGCGAAGCTATGTTATGGCTAAGTGACTTTCTATTACAAGGCGCGTTCACGTAAGAAGCTAGTTCCTGGGGCACATCTACCAGTGTGTATCGCTATATAATAAAGAAGCATCTATTCAATTTTGACGGCTTCGTTAGTACATTGGTTGAGATTTTGCATCAAACGCAAGGGCGGGTTCGGTGCCCGCAATGTGACAAATACATGATAGTAAACCAAGTATTTGTCTCGTTTCTAGATGTTTGTGGTACATTGTTTGATTTTTTATTTACTTTGGAATCAGATCAATGTAAGTAATTCCAAATTATATTTATTTAGACATAATTACTCATTCACAATCATTATCACAAGTCTGCATAGTTTTTATTACAAATTTCATTTAGGTAGGTAAGTAATGATATAACTAAAGAACCATTGCTTGCTTCCTATGTGGTAGCGATCGTATAATAAAATATTTAGTCCTATTAACTTTCTCGTGAAAAGCATTTCCCGAAATATACAAATCTACTTACAGAGTCTGAAGATATTTTCTGCATGAACTCCTGACTTGGGGTTCCAAGTACCTCCATGATCAAGTTCAATTGATGGATATCTGTCTCGTCCATTAAGGTTGAAAGCACAAAAGAATGTGTTAACTATGAGACTAGTTAACATGAAGCTGCGACATTTAATACTAGGGGCCATGCATTATGATGGGGATTTTTTTGAACTTTCGACATTAAAGACATGCTTTTTATGTAATAATACATGTGTGGTAGTACATGTAATAGTATTTTCATTTTCGATTTAGATATTTTTCAGGTACAGCCCTGTTCAGATTTAAATGAAAAAAATTTTGTCATCTACAAAAATTCTAGACAAAAAGTTGATGTTTACTTACCATAATCTTGTTGTTATTATATGTCGAACTACTTTTTAAATACACAATTGCCTGTGACTTAAACTACTCCCGTTAGTAACAACTAACAACTATACCATCGTATAACTCCTTCTCTAATTGATCAATAAGTGATGTTTTCTAGTCTTGCCAGTGTAGCATGTGCATAAGTGTTTGAAAATGGAATGTGTAAAAGAGCAAAAAAAACTAACATACACCTTAAGTTAAAACACAAATATAGTTCAGAAAAGGATACGGTCTGATCCAGGGAACAATGTCCTCCCTGTAAGCAGCTCCGCCATGATGCAGCCAACGGACCAGATATCTACTGTCTGGTTATAATGCATCCAGTTCAACATAATCTCCGGAGCTCTATACCACCTACAATGTAAATGCAACTACATAGTATTATGCTATCGCTAACCACAAAAATATGTTAGACTAACAAAACTGAAATCGAAGTTAACTATTATAAATACTGTGACAATCATTTACATACCTTGTAGCAACATATCCTGTCATCTCAGCTTCAGTAGGTCTGGCCAGACCGAAATCCAGAATGCGAAGTTCACAATCTTCATTAACAGCAATGTTTGAGGGTTTAAGATCCTAGAATAGTATGTAAGTGTCATTAAAAATATATCATAAGAAAATGAACACCAAACAGTAATTTTAAATTCATTAGAATTAAGTTTAAAATCAATTGATACATATGTAGAGAAGAAAAACATTCATCTAATTTTTTATAGCACTTTACATGACAATCCTCTTAAAATATTACAAGGTTTAGTCATGTTTTTGTTTAACGGAAACTTTTAATGCATTCCATTTGTATAGAAAATTTTACATTTTAATTGTTACTTAAGTTCATTAGGATAGAATTTGAATTTAAAATGAAAATCATACATACATACATTGTGAAAAAGTAGTGACAAGTGGCTGGCTCGTCACCTACACAATCACATACCCAAAACCCGATATACCATTAGTCAAAAATCACTTTAGAAAAAAGGATTTTTTAACAAATATAGAACTTTATATTATCCTAATAATATCTTTGGCAATAATTTGTAGTCTAAATTCTTATTAGAACCATTCATTGTTAATTTAGATTTAAGTAACAAATAAATTTAAATATTTGTAGTGTTTTATCACTAATCACTTATAGTAAATAAACAAATTTCCATAAATTGTATGCTATTTTGCTATGTCCTAAAGTTAAGATTTTTCTCAGAAGAAAATTTTATAATAAGGTAAAAAAAAATCTCATATTAATAAGATTCTTATTGGCTCATTAATGATATTCAAACAGAACAAGAATAAGAAAACAATGAAATAAATTAGTTGTTAATACCCTATGAATGATGCCAGCTGAGTGAATGTATTTTAGGCCACGGAGAATTTGATAAACCAAGAACTGCACATGATCGTCAGAGAGTTTTTGAGTTCTGATGATGTTATTAAGATCAGCGCCCATAAGGTGGTTCACCAAATAGACTTGTTGAAACTCTTCTAATGTCTTTTCAGGACTGAAGACATCAAGCAAACCTGTAATAAAATTGTTAGTCATCATGATCATCTAAGACACTAGGCAATGTTATTGCAGTACAAATTCAAGTGTTGGATTATAAAAGTATTTAGCTGTAATATACAAAATAATTTGAGAGATTATGCTGGATGGTTGAATGCTTGTTTATAATAAATATGTCATCATAATGAGATAATTTGACTGCAAGTTTCAATCTTGCCAACTAGAATGTGTCATAGCTCCAGAAGTTGTAAAACTTTCTATGTGAATAAAGTGTATTTTTATCCAATCTCACCAATAATATTCTCGTGATTCATATGCTTTAACATTCGAAGCTCGCGGTAAGTCCTCTTGGCGTGCACCGCCGACTGAAAGGGCCTTGCCAACTTCTTTATGGCCACCTTCATGCCATGCAATGTATCGTAAGCAGAACTGCAAACAAATTAGTTAGTATTCATTATAGACAAATATGAAAACTAGTTCCGCCTACGCAAGGGCAACGTACCGAAATGTATTAGATATAATGACAACTGAAACATTTCTGATTAATATCTCGAATAACAATAAGTATTGGCAAAATGCCTGTGCATTTCCAAAACAAATACTAACCAAACTTGACCGTAAGCACCAGATCCTACAGGCGTTAGCATTTGGTAACGTTCTGGCACGATCCATTCCGTTTTGTTGATTTCTACCTTATGAAATGGAGGCATTTTAGAGATCCTCACTCACGTTACGTCCTCACTTAGTATTACTGTAAGAATATATATTATGTAAACAACAATCAGCGTTTCAAAATGGACACACAGGTGAAGATTACAATTTAATTTCACGAAATTTAGACAAGAGAATACGCCACAAAAAGCTGCACTGCTGAATTTTGACAGTTCCCTTGATGGCTGTCACGCACGACACGATCACGAATATTTTTACATTACTCGTCTGTGTCACGAACGACAAGCAAGTCTGCATGAAGTCTGTGACAAGAATCATAAACAAAAAAACTAGATTGGAATGTCATAAATTGACATCAACATTTGGCGATATAATCGGACATATGGCCTAGTGCGATTACACTTTTAAATATAAAAAGTAAATTGTCTTGTCACTTTGACAGCACTTCGTAGGGCAAAATAATTTTATTCAGCTGGCTGTATTTCCTCCAAAGGGTATTTGTGTAATCTTAAAAAATGGCTCAAACTGCGGGTGTTAAGCCCATGGCCATTGCTGGCCGGGTGGCGCTTGAGAGAGAACGATGTCTGGGTATGACCGATGCTGAGAGGGCCTGGCGTAAGCAGTGGCTGCAAGACCAAGTTTTGGCCCCTAATGAGCCCGTGCATGTCGAGGAGTACTGGAAAGAACGCACTAACCCGATCCGCCGCATCTATCGTAAACCACTCGACACACTCTTTACCAAACTTGTGCCTGTTTTGGTATGATTACATAACTATAACCTACAGTTCTAAACAAAACAAACCTAACCTGCCGTTAAATTTTGATTTTTAGTTAAGAATCTCAAGTTGCCCCATGTTGGTCTGGGACTTGGCCCATGTTGATCTGGGACAAAAAAAAAATGTGCCAACTGTGGTTCTTGCCTAGCATGTCGTAAGAGGCGACTAATGGTTTATGGGCTATTGGGTATGTGTCTGAGTAGGCGACGAGCTAGCCACTTGTCACTCCTTTTTCACAGCTGTCCATCCAACCCAGCCCACTGTCCCATGTTGGTCTGGGACTTAAAAATAATGTGCCAACTGTGGTTCTTGCCTAGCATGTCGTAAAAGGCGACTAATGGTATATCGGGTTTTGGGTGTGTGATTGTGTAGACGACAGGTTAGCCGCTTGTCACTGCTTTTTCACAACTTTCCATCTAACCCAGCCCAGCTTTATTTTTGGCTGAATGTGGTTGAAGGGGCATGCTGCCCCTTTGACTCTGCCTACCCCTTCAGGGATTATGGGTGTGATGTTATATATGTATGTATGTAATCTCAAGTTTCCATAAATATTACATATTTAGTGAGCAGTATAATCCATGATCTTCAACAGAATAAGATTGCTATTGGCAATTATTTGGAATTATAATGCTAACTTTCTCATTTATTTTCCAGGGTCAGGATAGAGCTGCAAACTATAGATATATAACAGGGAAACTAGGATTGATTGCACTTGGTGTACTTTCTGTTCATTACTATTTCAAATACCAAGGAAATGTAAGTAATACTTTTATCAGTTATACCCAACAAATTAGCTAGTATTTTATCTGAAACATTACTAAAAGGTAATATTATATCAAGAGAAGACTACTCTCTCTCCAGCACTTGAATCAGAATATCTCTTCTCATAATATTTCATTAATAAATTCATCCATCCAGTTCTCAAATATTAAAATACTATTTTTTTTTATATTGATGTCTAGTGCCAATAGATTCACCTCCTACAAACCTGTTAAAATATCTGATACTGATTCAGATTGGTATGAATATGTTAGTAATAATTAAAAATAATAAAAGTATCCTCAAGTGTTCTTTCGTATTTCAGGACTGGACTAAGAAGGGTGGTTGGAAAGTACTAAGGACGAAGCCCATGGTCCTACCAGGACAACCAGGTTTCCCATACAAGTCTGAGCGTTGTACCGATTCCGACTATGCTGATCGAGGTTTCAAGAAGGCTACCATTTAGATAAATCATTTCAATTGTTTGTAGCTCTATGGTAGGAAACAGCAAATTATTTGTTGCTCTTTGGATTAAGACCAGGTTGATATGGATTGCTAGTGAATAAAATATATTATTTATAAATAGATTTTTATTTACAACTATGCAAAATGTATTCCTTCTGAATTGAATGCATGTAATAGTTTCATGAAATCATCAACATCCATTGTCCTTGCTCTCATTTCACAAGCCTCAACATTTGTTAGTATATCCTGAACTTTTTGTTTTATATTAAAATCTTCAGGTATTTCCTAAAATAAACAAAAGTAAATAGATTAATTGAATTTAAATTCATTGAAGACTAGAACTACAGAAGAGCTACATCAGCTGATCTTGGAATGTTATAGTAATATGTATTATTCTATAAAATATGTTAATATTAATAGTCATTTTAACATACTTTGTTGTGTAAAGAGCAATGAACTCGGTAATTCTTCTCCAATACTGCCATTGTAGTAGCATGCTTGAATGCAGCTGACAAGGTTTTATTCTTCCTCACAAAAGCTATCCTAGTTAAACCATCCCATTCAACGAAGTTAATAGGTGGCGGTGGATTTCTTGGTTCAATCCTCACAACACTTGACTCTACTTTTGGTGGAGGCCTAAAGTTGTTCTTTCCAACCTGAAATGAGTTTGTATTTAAACAATCAAATATTTCCACTAATATGTAATTTTTTTATATGTATTATTATTTACCTTCATTAACATATCCACTCTAGCTAATAGCTGCGTATTGATTGAAAGTCTGCAATACAATTTGTCCCCTGGTTTGGCCACTAAACGCTGTGCAAATTCTTGCTGAAACATCAACACTGCACACCTAAAGAAGGGTCTGTGTAGAAGCAACTTAAAAACTAGAGGTGAACTGATCTGATATGGAATATTGGCAACGCAAATGTCAAAAAATGGCAGTTCTGTCTTAAGAACATCTCCTACTAGTATCTGTAGCTTAGCTTGGTAGGGTGTTCCTTGCACACGTTTCTGAAGCTCGGCAACCAGTCTGTAATATAATATCAATGATAAAGTTAAGGTTTCATAATAATAATGTAAATAAAAAACACTACAGTGCAAACAGTTTTGTACCTTGTATCAATTTCACATGCCACCACTTTTTTCACTCTATCAAGTAATTTGATAGTCATGTTGCCGGTACCAGGACCAATTTCAAGGGCAACATCAGTTGGTCTGAGTCCAGATTTATCCAGCATAGATGTAATTATGAGCGGATTCTTCAAAATGTGCTGACCAAAATCCTTATTGAATTGAATGCCTATATAAGAAAAATTAACATAACGTATTTATTTACGTAAAAGTTTTATTTAATTATCATATCTGAAATTTTAGTTATTTACAAAATAACACATTTGTTAACCTTTTAAACTACGTACCCTGTTTTGCGATTTCATTGTGTACTCTCGCCTTTTTTTCAGCTTTAACTTTCGGCATAGTGTTCAATAAATATTGAAAAAGAAAAGCCTACGAAATATCCACAACAAATCACATAGAAAAAAATGTACCAAAATAAATTACGGCCAGGGGGTTCCAACTCCCCTACTGTGATTGTGCTACATGGAGATATGAATAAATAGACCCTACACTATTGCTGTACGTGTCACACTTATGGCACATTCCCACGATTCTCCCATTATGCACGTAGTCCTCTTGCTCGCACTAAATAAATTCACTGTGCCTATGGTTTTAGGGTCTAAATTTTTCTTGCACTGTGGACCAGTTTTGGCCAATAACGTGTCTTAACTTTGTCTAAGTAATTACCAATAGAATTTAAGCTATGTTTTAACCGACCAATAGCTTTGTTTGTTTAATTATTAACTGGCCAATATTGTGCTTCATATTTATGAATGAAATTACGGTTTTAAAATAAAAAAAAGAAAATAAATGACAAGTATGACAACAGCTCGGTGGTAACCTAAAAGCTGCTTCAAGAGGAGTCAAATTTTGCTAAGTAAACTTGCTTTATTCTTATAATATTCTGTTTTGTTTAGGAAATCCGGCCTATCACGACTAATTACGACGATAAATTCCGTACTACCTAGTGTTTGTGTAGTCTTTTGTTGTGATTATTTTGTAATTAGATTGACACCAACTTGTTTTTATTTGTATTAACTACTTATTGACTTTAAAAATGCCTTCAAAGTGTACTGTACCAGGCTGCCGTAGTAATATTGTGTATACGAGCAAATCTAGTTGGGAAGCATGGTGTAAAATATGCCCCTTTTTGGCAAAGTTACGTCTATTGCAATTCTATTACTAAATGCTCGATTTTGTCCACTTCATCTTTTGTCTGGATACATTATCGATAATAACTTGATTAACTGAAGATGTCATAGGTACCTTCTCTATATTTAGATGCAGTTAGACTCCAAAGTAATAAAGCTGACATAATTATTACAAAGAAATAATATCATGTAGTAAAATGCTTCCAAAATTATTTTCAGAAAAAGAAATTCATTACCAGGGGCAACAAGCACTATGGAAATTCGTGGAGATGCTGTACAAAGTGAATGACAGAAAGTTGAGCTCGCTCAACCAAACCGACAGACAGACAAACCACAATCATATGACAAGAAGGTACTAAAAATTTAATAATATTTTGAGTCTAATTATTATATTAATTCACAACTAGATTTGATAGGTGATTCTGACAGGGTCTGAGATCAAACCAGACAAAAAAACTTTATTTTTTACCTTTCCATGGTTTGCTTTTTCATACCCATGTCCGTCTCTCTTGATTTAACACTGTGTCATTGGTAGCACAGACACGGGGGTGGCTTAGGCTGTTGCGGTAAAAATATTTCAATTGAGCGCTGCCTCACATGCTTGAGGATTTCAAAATTGCTTTTATAATGCTATTCAAAACCAATTTCATGTACCACAATACAAGATAACGTCCACGTAGAATATTTTTGAAATCATAAAAGTCGCAAAATTGTCACATCAAGCCTGTTTTAAGTATAATATATTTATTATGTAGTTAGGAAGAAAATTGCTGAGTTATAAATCTTATATCTGAACGGATAGTTGTAACAACAAAGATGTCATAACAATTGTTGTTTCAATTGAAAAGACCTAACTGACTGATTTATCTTATTGCTATTTTATGGTGGTCCCAGGTTGCATACATTTTTGCCCATTCTCTTTTACTTAATAATTTTATCAAGATTATTTTATTATTATTTTTGTGGCCATTATCATCAAATTATGCCATGCGATTATATTTTAAACGTGATATATTTGGCGTTCTTTTTTTTGTTTCAGGTCTAAATAGAAAGCCTTGGTGTTCCTACCCAGACGTTTCCGCGTCGTATCGTCTACAACTCTGTAATCTGTATAGTGAAATACTCAAGCGGTCCATAAAGATGTCGAATACCCACTACGATTATAATAGATCACTTAGATATTTTTACATAACCTACATGCCTTGTTGAATTCGAATGTATCTATGGAATATTACTACAACCGTTGATTATTTCTATTATTACATGGTATTTTTTTGTCAGCTGTGATTTTGTGGCATTATTAAAATTTAAGAAATTGCGCTTTAGTTTTATTTTCAAATTTTTTTTTTAAGAGTTTGGGGATGGGGTGAATCTGTATTTTTAAAAAACCGGCTATTACCGATAACCGGATGATTTCGGAATATACCAATCTTTCCGGTAAAATTTCGTAATTTATCGATTGTATCACATCCCTAATTTTACTATTTTTACTACTATCGGTAGTGAAAATAGATTTATTACGTAGGTATACGTCATCGCAGCTCTAACAAAGTACGTGCGAGACGGCGGTACGTATAAGTGCGATAGAGAGGGCTGATTCATTCTATAATGATTTGTCAGTGTGACAACGTGTACATATTACTATATTGTTTATGAGTGAGTGAGGTGTAATCAGTATGGCTATTGTGCAGTTTTTTTGTATGGAGTTGGCTGTCTGTTTTACATTACTCGTCTGTGATTACGGCTCACAAAGGTAGGTAGGTAGGTACAAAAGTGACAGCAATTATGACAGACAATGTTATTGACATAAGCACATGTGACAATAGACATTATTTTTTTTAATGCAACATCGTTTTAAATGCTAGATATGACATGAACAAGCACTCGGCAGAATAGCGGGTTGGCATTTGGCTGATACCTGGATTTATTCTTCTCTCATGCACGTTTATTCAGTCATATATTTCGTCAAGATGAAAAGGCACAACTATGATTTTTTATAATTTTTAGGTGAAAATAAATAGATTAAATTATGTTTCTTTCGTTGCCTACAAAAATAAACATTTTAATAAAACAATGGAAAGCCCCCAAAATGTTATAATTTAGTTAATTTAATTTCTTGTAGAATTATCTGCTTTTTCTTCATAAAAAGATATGTAGTTGTAGTTAATTTAAAAGACGGTTCATAGTTTTTAATTGTGAAGTTCGATTAGTTATTATTACGGAACGCTTTTCACCCTAGTCACTAATCAATGACGTTTTTTTTTTCACTAGCAACTCGATAAATTTTGGCATGGTTGATCTTTACGGGACTGAGTGAAATAAAACCGTTTTGTGGAATTATTATGAAAATGGAGTGGAAACCTGAACAAGAAGGCTTACGACAAATACTAACACTTCTCAAGGAGTCTCAATCGCCGGACACAGCTACTCAGAGAGCTGTTCAACAAGTATCCTTTTCAATTTTCATGTCGATGCATTCGATCGGCGTGGATATTTTTTATGCTTCTAACCGTTTTCGAGTGTATTTAAGTAGGCCTAATAATATTTTATTATTGCTATTGACTTGTTCCATAAAGCACTTTGCATTTAATACTTCATGAATATTCTCAGCGTCGCATCTCGACGCTTACGATATCATCGATTTTTCGGACATGACACTTATTGACAGCTTTCGAAGATATTTTCTTAGCGATTTATCTCAGAAATTGGAAGAACTCAACAAATATCCTGATTTCAACAATTATTTGATATTCGTGCTGACTAAATTAGTCACTGAAGAAGAACCCACAAGATCATTGAGTGGGTTGATTTTGAAAAACAATGTGAAAGCTCACTACAACAACTTTTTGCCTGAAGTAGCAGAATTTATAAAACGTGAATGCCTATCTGCTGTCGGAGACCCGTCGCCGCTCATCAGAGCGACAGTTGGCATTATCATCACTACCATTGCCAGTAAGGGTGAACTAACCTCTTGGCCGGAGTTACTGCCAGCGCTATGTCAGATGTTAGATTCACAGGACTATAATGTTTGCGAGGTAAAACTTGTTAATGCAATGCATTAGTGCTATCTATTAAAAATTTATTATTAAATATCTTATGTATGTTTTTGGTTTCAGGGAGCATTTGGGGCACTACAAAAAATATGTGAAGACACTGCAGAGTTGTTGGATAGCGATGCTTTGAACAGGCCATTGAATGTGTTGATACCAAAATTCCTGCAGTTCTTTAGGCATTCATCTCCTAAAATAAGATGTCATGCTATAGCTTGTGTCAATTACTTCATTATGGGACGCACTCAGGCTCTCATGATGCACATTGATTCCTTTATTGAGGTAAACATCCTTGACATTGTTGATTTTTATTTCACTTGTAGTATTTCTGATATATACTTACACTCAACTTTACTTTTTTAGAACCTATTCCATCTAGCAGCTGATGAAGATCCGGATGTGAGAAAAAATGTTTGTCATGCTTTGGTACTGTTGCTGGAAGTTCGGTTGGACAGACTTATACCACATCTACCTAACATTATAGAGGTAAGCACCTAATTGGAATTTTAAATAAGTCTGTAGTTGTAGGTGTAATCTTTATTCATTAATATCTCAATACATTTCGACTTGAATTATTTCTTACAATTGCATTTGATTCTAAATAAGCATTTTACCTTGTCATTATAAATACACTCTACCTATATTCAAAAGAAAGAAAAGTTCAAAAGAAATATGTGATAATAAGAATGATTTAAAATAACTTATTAGCTTTTATTATTCACACATTAATTATTTTTTATTAGTTAGATTTTCAAAAAGTATGTTTGGTTTAGTAATCAAGTTTGTTTGTATTTCAGTATATGTTGGTGAGAACACAAGACCAAGAAGAAGGAGTTGCATTAGAAGCCTGTGAGTTCTGGCTGTCACTTGCTGAACAAAATGTTTGTCGGGAGGTAAGTTCTTTATTGAATTGTGTTTTAATTTAAAAAACCTGGTAACAACATAGGTGACTAGCTTACTAAAGTATTTTTACATTGTTTATCTCCATAGATATTGATTTATTATTATCAACATCTTTTATTTATGACATTCAGCTCAGGAACAATGTACATATTGGCTTATAATTGTACTAAATGATATATTGTATTATATTATACAATTAAAATAAAAATGTAAAGATTAACCAATTATTACTAGTACCCTTATTGTACTTACTATATATATTCGTGGTAAACATAGCTATGATCAGTTACTTCTAATAAATTTTTATAAGTTCTTTACAAAAGTTTATCTGAAACTTAAAATGTTAACTTTTATGTGACTATAGTTTAATATATATGTTATATAAAGTATATATGATATGTTCATATCTTATAGATGAGGGTAATGAGGGTGTTATGTATTATGCCTGGGTAATGCCATTTATGACTTGGTCCATAACACATACAAATGCACAATGCACATTGTCAGGTGCTGGGCCCGCGGCTGCCGGCGCTGCTGCCGGTGCTGGTGCGCGGCATGCGCTACTCGGACATGGACGTGATCCTGCTGCGCGGCGACCGCGACGACGACGCCGACGACGCCGAGCCCGACCGCGAGTCCGACATCCGCCCGCGCTTCCACAAGCCGCGCTCGCACACCATCAAACACAATGGTAAGATTAATCTTCTGTTATCACCTAATCAACAATCTAAAACCTCCAACTGCTAACATAAAATTTTTATATATATAAATTACGCGTCATGTTGTTTGTCCGCGATGGACTCCGAAATTACTTATCCAATTTTAATCAAATTTGCACACCGTTTGCAGTTTGATCAAACTTGAAAGATAGGAAAGCTTACATATCAATTTATTTAACCCAATTATGTGTCATTAACTGTTAGGCAGAACAAAGTTCGCCGGGTCAGCTAGTAAAATATATATATCCCCACAATTTATAATACAATAAATTACCTTTGCAAATAAATAATCCAAACAGCTAAATTAAAACAGCACTATATCAAATAGCAGTTGCTAAAACTTTAGAGAACCAAACACAAAAGTATGCAACTTTAGCGCATAACATGACTAAGTAGTCTGCTACTCTATTCTTTGCAGGACATAACAATAGACAAAACATTAAATTACTACTAAGACCTGAGTGATGCCACTGTTTAGGTTAGGGATGTTTTGTCGAATTATACAAATTTTATGTTTTAACCAAAACATGAGTTAGACAATTTAATGTGCTTTCATAATCACATTTGGTTTCACGGCCCACTATTTAAATAGTACTGCTCTATACATTGGAAAGCATATAATGATGTCGTTGCAGCGGGCGCGGGCGACAGCAACATGTCGGGCGGCGGCGAGTCGGACGACGAGGACGAGGGCGGCGCGGACGCGGACGACGGCTCGCTGTCCGACTGGAACCTGCGCAAGTGCAGCGCCGCCGCGCTCGACGTGCTCGCCAACGTGTTCGGCGCCGACCTGCTGCCCGTGCTCTTCCCTATACTCAAGGAGACGCTCTTCCACGAGGATTGGATCATCAAGGTTGGTGCACTAAAATCGTACAACTATTTCTCGAATAACAACGGGACGTTATAATTGTTTATTTGAAAAGGCTTATCAAATAGGCATCAATAATTTTTTTATCATAGTGTAGGAAAGTGGTGTTCCATTTATCATAGTTTTAGATAGTATTTTAGTTATTCAGAAATCAAGTTACGAGTAGTAAATTTGTTTTATACAATTTCAGGAGAGCGGTATCTTGGCATTGGGCGCGGTCGCAGACGGGTGCATGAGCGGAATGGTGCCACATCTGCCAGACCTTGTCCCGTACCTGGTGTGCTGCCTGGCTGAACGCAAGGCGTTGGTGCGCGCCATCACGTGCTGGACGCTGTCGCGCTACTCGCACTGGATCGTGTCGCAGCCGCACCACGAGCCGTACCTGCGCCCCGTCATGACTGAGGTGACTGCCTAGCGCTACTAGCTACTGCGCGCGCCATCACGTGCTGGACGCTGTCGCGCTACTCGCACTGGATCGTGTCGCAGCCGCACCACGAGCCGTACCTGCGCCCCGTCATGACTGAGGTGACTGCCTAGCGCTACTAGCTACTGCGCGCGCCATCACGTGCTGGACGCTGTCGCGCTACTCGCACTGGATCGTGTCGCAGCCGCACCACGAGCCGTACCTGCGCCCCGTCATGACTGAGGTGACTGCCTAGCGCTACTAGCTACTGCGCGCGCCATCACGTGCTGGACGCTGTCGCGCTACTCGCACTGGATCGTGTCGCAGCCGCACCACGAGCCGTACCTGCGCCCCGTCATGACTGAGGTGACTGCCTAGCGCTACTAGCTACTGCGCGCGCCATCACGTGCTGGACGCTGTCGCGCTACTCGCACTGGATCGTGTCGCAGCCGCACCACGAGCCGTACCTGCGCCCCGTCATGACTGAGGTGACTGCCTAGCGCTACTAGCTACTGCGCGCGCCATCATGTGCTGGACGCTGTCGCGCTACTCGCACTGGATCGTGTCGCAGCCGCACCACGAGCCGTACCTGCGCCCCGTCATGACTGAGGTGACTGCCTAGCGCTACTAGCTACTGCGCGCGCCATCATGTGCTGGACGCTGTCGCGCTACTCGCACTGGATCGTGTCGCAGCCGCACCACGAGCCGTACCTGCGCCCCGTCATGACTGAGGTGACTGCCTAGCGCTACTAGCTACTGCGCGCGCCATCATGTGCTGGACGCTGTCGCGCTACTCGCACTGGATCGTGTCGCAGCCGCACCACGAGCCGTACCTGCGCCCCGTCATGACTGAGGTGACTGCCTAGCGCTACTAGCTACTGCGCGCGCCATCACGTGCTGGACGCTGTCGCGCTACTCGCACTGGATCATGTCGCATCACTACTCGCAATACAATATATTGCGAGTTATAGTAAGGCAACCATGAATCTGCAGATTATCGTAGCGTTTTTACAATTTGTATTAAGGCGGTTTCAGACAGCGTATAAGCTCGTTTTGGAAAGTGGCACGCGCGTACAGATGCGCGTATGCCAAAAACAAGTGTATAGGTGCAAAAACAAAAACACTAGTCTGTTACCGCTTTTACGTGTCCATAAAATGACACAATGAAACAATATTATTAACTTTTTTTTTTTGTTCACAGCTCCTAAAACGGGTTTTGGACAACAATAAACGGGTCCAGGAGGCGGCTTGCTCGGCCTTTGCCACGCTCGAGGAAGAGGCTTGCACAGAGCTGGTGCCATACCTGGGCTACATCCTTCAAACTTTGGTTTTCGCTTTTAGCAAATACCAGCACAAGAACCTACTAATACTCTATGATGCTATTGGTACCTTGGCAGACTCGGTGGGGCACCATCTAAATAAGCAGGAGTACATTAATCTGTTAATGCCTCCTCTAATTAACAAGTGGAATGTATTGAAAGATGAAGATAAAGACCTGTTCCCCTTACTTGAGGTTTGCATTTAACCATTTAAATTTTATTGTTTATATATATATGTGTTTATATAATGTGATACTTGGCGTGTTTGCATAAGCAACGACGACTATTGCATTGGTTTTTATTATCCTATATTTTATTAAAAGTTCTCTTTTCAAAATTTTAAAACATCTATGTATATTCTATATATTTTCATTGAAGACATATGCACCCGTCTGACGCTCGTTATTTGCAATATGTAAAAGCAGGACTGAATAATTATTATTTTATTCATTTTTCTTCCTGTTTTGCGAGAGTGAATACTCTGAATTGGTATCTAAGAAAAACATTTTATGAGTTATCTTATTATGGATAAATAATAGATATATATATATATATATATATATATAGACTATGGAGATTATTTATATACACTATGGAGATGGTGTTCATAGTGAGAATGTATTATCACTTAAGAGGTTTATATGTTTGTTGATGTGATGTAAATCATATTATTTATATCTTTGTTATCTTTTAGTGTCTGTCATCGGTGGCCACTGCCCTTCAATCTGGCTTTTTACCTTACTGCGAACCTGTATTCAGGAGATGCGTTTCCTTGATAGAACAAACGCTAAATCAAAATATTGTGAGTATCTGATTCTGTAGTATTCAATGCTGTATATCTGAAGTTTCATTTCATTTTATATTTTTATTGAAATTGTTAGACAGTGTTTTGGCAATGTGGTTGTCATTTATTTTTTAACTAAGTTAGTAGCGAGTTTTTTTTTTAAATAATTGTACTGGATTGACTTTCTGACTAATATTTTGACTCAAGTTATATAGATAATAGTTTTAAATCATTGACTGTAGGTGTGCACGCATATGCTATATGTTACCCCCGAGCAAATGCTGCCGGTATACCTGAAGTTTGATCTATGATTACTTGTGAAGACCGATGAATCGCCTAACGTTTATCGTTGGTTGTTCGCAGGCCAACAGCCAAAGCCCGGAGCAATTCGAGGCGCCCGACAAGGACTTCATGATCGTGGCGCTCGACCTGCTGAGCGGGCTGGCCGAGGGGCTGGACGGGCACATCGACCACCTCGTGCTCAACTCCAACCTGATGCAGCTGCTGTACCAGTGCATGCGCGACCCGATGCCGGAGGTACCGCCTACGAATATGGTCGTTGACACACTCTTTTTATAGCGTCTTACTTGGACTTTAAGTTATTTCAAGGCGCGGAAAAAAAAAAAAAAAATTACTGGGGTTGGATAGCGCTAGAAATGGGAGAGATTATAGTGTAAACTAGTATTGAATTTACCGCTTCCCTGATAACTTGTGTCTATAACATCATAATCTAATTGAATGAATGATCAAATATGGTTGTTTGGAAGCCTAAACTTAAGTTTTAAATGGTCTAAATGGGGTTGAGATAACCAATATAAATCTTGCCCAGGACGCTGTTCCTGATTTTACGGTCAGACTTACTACAACCTACGTAGAACCTGTGCTGAAGGTCATTTATAGATCATAGCGTAAGGGTCAGTCAGCGTAGGATATGTATTACGTATGTAAATATATAATATATATGCCATCACACCTACAACCCTAAAGGGATTCAAGAACTAATAAGCTCCCTAAACCGCATCCGACGAAGAAAATAATTAATTGAGTTGGTTTAGATACGAAATTGGGAACATGTAAGATATGGAGATAATAATCGTAACCGTTTTATTCGACAGGTCCGCCAATCATCGTTCGCGTTACTAGGGGACCTGACGAAGGCGTGCTTCCAGCACGTCCACCCGTACATACCGGAGTTCCTGCCGATCCTCGGCATGAACCTCAACCCGGAGCTCATCTCCGTGTGCAACAACGCCACTTGGGCGATCGGCGAAATTAGTATCAAATTAGGTAAGTGCTTTTTATAAGGAGCCACTACTCCGAGAGATTTAGTGTTGAAAATTGATTGTTATGAAACAATCTTCATTTATTACCTAGACTTGTGATTTATTATTAATCTATGAGTTTCTTTTTACTATGATGTAAAAGTTTGATATTTTTTTAGTTATTAAAAAATGTTTTTTTTTTAATTTATTTCTCAATAATTTTGATATAAGTTTTCTTAGTAAGTTGATACTTATGCAATATTATCTTTCAGGTCCAGAAACATCAAAATATATTCCCCTAGTACTCAGCCATTTAGTAGTAATAATCAATAGGCCTAACACACCCAAAACGCTCCTTGAAAACACAGGTAAGTGATATTGTTGCATTCCATCAACTACACCGTAACATAATGTATATTACTTAATCACATTTGAAATTCACTAATTGAGAAAAGTTTGATATATTGGCTAGAACAGAGTACCAAATATTTATTGGTGGCAGTACTGTACTATAAAGATATGAACTTATCTATGTATTTTTGTCACAGCTTCATATTGATTTTTCATATAGATCATAGTCACCTTTATGTACTTTCTTGTTTATGTTTATAGTGAATTCTGCCAATGGACGTCATTTCAATAGCCGTTTGGTGGAACACACTATTCAGATACTTACATTATTTTCCATGAAGTGTTACTTGATATTAATTATATTTTTTATATATTACCTAATATTATATACCTACCTGCATAATTTTGTTGACATGTTTGTCTAACCCATGTATATTGTATCAAAGACATGATTTCACATTAAACAATTACATGCTAAATAGAAAGAGTGGTATTGTAATGACAAATAATTGAGTCTTGGCTTTTTAATTCATTATTTTGATTTTGGGGCTGGTAATGTAAATATTTATCGATGTTCTCTAACACCAGACGTAGTGCCAACACTAAAGTGTGTGCCCGATATGAAAAGCTGGCCTATACTGTTGTACATTAATTTTAGATATTTAATGATTTACTTAAGTATGATTTGACATTGAATATAATAAAGAAGTGGGTTTACTATTTTATTGATTGCAGATGACCAATATACCAAAATGTTGGAGGCTGCCATCCAAAGTCTTAGGCCACCTTTGAATGATATCTGATAAATTAATTGATAGAATGACCTAGCATAAATTGTTTCACGTTTTTTCTATTTATAACACTAATTTGTTGCTGTTGAATTATGTACTTTGACTATGTTTTGAATGGTTTGTTGATTTGTTTTCTTGGTTTTGTTCTCGGTATATCGTGTCGTGGCGTGTAGCGATTACTATCGGTCGGCTAGGTTATGTGTGCCCCCACGACGTCGCACCCGTATTACATCAATTTGTACGCCAGTGGTCTGTAGTCATTTTTTTTATTATTACTTTATATTATTACGATTACGTTAATATTGAATAAGTTATATTAGGTATTATTTCGATTGTGGATGGTGTTTGTTCATGGCTTATTAATATTATTCTTTTATACAATTTGTTGTTCTCGTTTAAGTTGAACTAGGCATGGAACATTAATCCTGCGTACTAATGAAACGGCCACACTTTGCTATTTATCTGACTTTTGGGGTGGTATTTGTTTGATCATATTATTTTCAGTGCTCTATACCTTGTGTATTGAACACCATCCGCTTTCTAAAATATATAAAGCTCACGTAAATTATTTAACCAAACTGCAAGCCAAAACGATCATAGTACCGCTCAGTATGGCCGAGTGCGTCGTTTGTGCTATTAACTATATAACAACGTTTATATTTGTATGATGATCACTTGTATTTATGTAATTTGCTTACAGTTTGGAATGCTCATTGATTTTAGTGTCCATAATGAATAATTATGTTTTGTGTGCCTGTCACTTTTATGATATTTTTTCACATTGAGATCATTTTTTATTTCTTATATCAACTAATATTATTATACATATTATATTTATTCACCACTGACCTTACTATATTTGCTTTTTTGAACTCGATAAATATAATATTTCAGTATTAGCTTACTGATATTTCGAGTTTAGTCGATAAATAAGAAATGCTACTCAAAATATCAAGACTTAGAGCATGCAAGCTCGAGCACATACAACAGTTGTCTGTGGTGTCCAGGTGCACGTCGCTGCGGAACATTCGCGACAACGACGAGAAGGACTCGGCCTTCCGCGGCATCTGCCAGATGATCCAGGTCAACCCGGGCGGGGTGGTGCCCGACTTCATGTTCTTCTGCGACGCGGTCGCCTCGTGGACGCACCCTAAGGACGACCTGAAGGACATGTTCACCAAGATCCTGCACGGGTTCAAGAACCAGGTCGGCGAGGAGAACTGGCACCGCTTCACCTCACAGTTCCCGGGGGCGCTCCGGACCCGCCTCACGGACATGTGCGGAATATAGACACGATCGCTGCGCTATATGGTAAGTCTTATCATTACTTACCTGCAAGGTGATCCTTTAAAATGTGTTACTTAGATAATTTCAAATGGTTTCAGGACTTTTTCTTATCACATTGATAATCCAAATGCATATATTGTGGTTTAAAATAACACAATCTCTACTCATAATAGCAGCGTAGTTATTCTATGAAATATTTATTGTGTTGCGCTTTTTAAATTCTTAGTGACTTTTAGGACCCCACAAATAGTTACATAAATAGGTATGATGACTGCATTAAAAAATCTATAATTCTATTTAGACCGTCAGTTAGATTATACAAAAATACAAGACACATATTTTTCGCTTTATCAAATTAACAAAAAAATACAAAGATAAAGAGCACCAAAGTTTTGGAGTGGGGGCTTGCGACGACACTATTTAGTAAATTTTACGAATGTGTGACGTCACGCGCAACTTGAATGCATTGTATCTTTGTCAATGTTTATTTGACAAATAAATAAAAGAATATGTTCAATATTTTTTTCTAACGACGGACTAGACAGAATTTTTTAGTCATCTTGCCTATTGAATTGGATATGGGATACTCTCGAAGACCCTCAAGAGTTCGCGAGAGGTAGACTAAGTCTTATATAAATGAGTGACCCCAGTGTCAGGGAGTAACGTGCATTATTTATTCCAGGGGAATCAATGTCAGCAGGGGTCGGGTCGACATTGCGGCGGCGCGCAGCCGCCACACGTGTGCCAACACGCGCCGTGCGCGGCGGCGGGCGGCAGGCGCACACGCACACGCACTCGCGCCTCGGTGCGCGCACGGTGCTAGGCTTACTGTATCGTATTTGTGTAATGTAATGTCGCACGTTGCATGCTTACGTGCCGTTTTGATTTTGTTAACGGATTGAGTGTTCACTCGTTGGCCTGTAGCGGTAGGTTTCACTCGCCGAGTCGGTTGTGAGGCGGCTCGCTTGCCGGATTAGATGCGGGCGGAGTGTCCACTGTAATTGCATGAACCCTAGTGATAGCTCGTAGATTTTTATTCGATGGTGAGACGTTATATTTTTTTTTGCTACCATACTGATTTGATTTAATTCATTCGGTGATCGTCGTTAAGTACACGGTAAATGACTTGAAAGTATTAGATTTTAAATTATTTTTGTTTGAAGTTGTATTACGATTGATAAATTTTTAGTCTCATCTCGAATTAATTAATAACATTCGTTAGTCGTTCGTTACTAATGCACTGTATGTTTTCGCCAGTAATCTGGGGTAAAATATATTTTAGTGGTAAACGATAAATTTGTGTATAATAAAATTCACTTATCTTATATGTATGTTGTGCCTGAGCGTTAGACCAGTCTATGGTGTAAAACTGATAACTTTATAATGTATAACTACAGTATAGTATGTAGCTTGGGTGTAGGGCCGGGCGGTATGCCCTACTAGTGCGTAGCGGTCACGTCTCACTGCTCAAAACTACCATTTAGGTGTTATTTATTTACTAACACTCGCGTCAAGTTTGAAATTTCGCTATTTTGTTTCTTCACCATCATCTTTCTGGACAATTGTTTACAAAAGTAGGTCATCGTTTGTCAAAAAGCATTTATTTGTGCCTCCACTAGAGCTTTTCAAATGTTTAGCATTAAAAGTGATGTGTTAACTATTATTTTATGTAAATTACAAGACTTAGTGAAATCGAGAATTTATGTCAACTGTGATTTGTGACTGGTTTATTTTGACTAATATATGTGTATGATTATATGTCTGTGTCAGTGTAGATGTAATATACTGCTTTGATAGATTTTATGACGGCTAGATTTCTGCTATATAATTGTACCAAATAGTATTTTTACGTTGTATATTGTTTTAATGGATTTGTATGTTTGTGTTGCCTTCAGAGACGGCGGCGCCGGCGCACCGCGCCTCGCCGTCGATCTATTGTAGGGAACTTATATGATTGATATAAAGTACTATTTACGTGTATATTAAATGAAAGTAATATTATGTATATGTAAATACATATTGCGATGTATATTATTATATGCAAGTAAAATTGTTATTATTTTTTGTTTAAAAAAGCTAAAAGTCTGACTTTAAACAGTTGTTATATCATTTAGTTTTTCAGATGTGTGGGGGATCTGAAATTTTGTAGTTCAAACGAACATTTAGTCTATTGTGAAATTTGCAATCCTAGCTGTAGAACTTCAGAAAAAAAATATGTAATCGTTTGGGATATTTAAAATTGTAACATTCCGTTGGATCTAAATTTAATTTGGGGCTATCACACAGTTTTTGTTCTATAATTTTTATAATGATAATTTATTGTCGCTAAAATCTTGTTACATATTATTGATATGTAATGTACTTGAGTAGGTACTTCCTCGGTCCCAGAGTTCCCGGCCAGTTCCTATCCCGAGTCCTATCTAGTCCCGATCCTTGTCATGTGCCAACGAAGCCCGGACAGCGTGTGGATGGATGCGTACCCTTCTCCATACCCGTTGTTAAATTTTTGTTGCTACTCCGGCGACTACTATCGATATGCATTATTTTATATGAAATTCAAAACGTTATCATAAAACAAGTCAATGTGAATCAATCTTTTTTTAAGTAAAAACCATATGAACCTTACGGGTGGCGTAATTTATTTTTAAGGTTAGTAGATTTTATTGTCATGAGTTTTTATTATTAGTAGTTTGTTTTTCCTAAAAAAGAAACGGTGATAATAGTTTATTAAGTGATCGCATGCTTGTGTGTGCGTATGGGGCGGCATTCGTGGGGCACTCCCTTCCCTGAGGCGCAAATGCGTAGTAGGTGTATTGTACGGACGAACATTTGTGATTCATTGTCGATATATTGTAGGTTGCGATGCGTTATTTTTTCTGTTGTACATTCATTATACATTATTATTCTATAGTACATATTTAATATATATAATTATATATGAAAGTAATCTTGTCGTCGAAATACATTCATATCTCTACAATATTTTTATTATTATTTATCATTCACCTAACACGCCTTGATAACCTTTCTTTATTATCTACAAATATTTTAGGTCCATTAGAAGTCATTTACATGTATTTTCGCTTTTTTTCCTTTGGCTATTTGTTGAATTCGAGCAGATCAGTTGTCCAAGCGCAAGTGAATGTAATATATTCACATAAATCGTAATAATACATATTACGCTGTGGAACAATAACTTTTTATTAAATACAATATATTAATTAGTTAAAAGCAGTAAATATTAGGTCTAGTAGGAATACAAAACAAACAATATTTTATAAGAATGAAGCAGCCTATTTATGCTTTTAATGATTTATTATTTCCATGTTATTTACATATTGCCACACATGGTTTTTTCGCAATTCAATTAGTTCCTATTTTGCTATAGTCTAACTCTACCTCACATATGAGACGCCCCAGTTTGTTGATTAGAACTGAGTTAACCTAAGACTTTAAACACTATAATAAGAAACATTTTAATCAAATTGGATAAATCATATAGTTATTATAAGGAAATTGAACCCATCGATGCAAATGAGTACAATTAGAACTGATTTTGATATGAATATATATTAAAGTGATTTAGTACTTTCTGAATAATTGTTATATAGGAACCAGACACGATAAACAACCTTTTAACCATGTTTTACGTGGCGTTTGTTAATTATAAATTAGATACAGAATAAGTCATTGCAACTTAAATTGTAGTAGGTACCTAAATAATAAATATTACATTCGTTGAGATTCTATATTACGTGTGGTAAATAAAACAAATTAACAAAGTGAGTGTTTTTCGACGAATCGATTATTTTTATTTCGTATAAATTATCTACTACATTGATATTTATTTGTATTTTATATTTTTATGACATCGTATTTAGTAACGTATGTACCCTAAATAACTCAAAAACAAATCCAGTTGTAGGTATTTACAAATCACTCCATTTTTTATAAATGTATTGGTAAAGTTGTGATCAAAAATTACTGTCGCTGATCATGAATGAAATTGTTGTCTAATTGTAACAATTTGATAACGATATTTTCTTTATAGAAAAGAGTACAGATTTAATTTAATTCCGTAAGAAATATATCAGAATTAAAAATAATAATAGATTAGAGTAAAATAGTACATACATGCCACACATTTTTCAATTTGTGGTACAGTCAACAGTTCATATAGCTTATGATTTGTTTTGTTCGGATATCTACCTACCTTAAGTTTATTGGTTTCAAAAAATGCACGATAAATACACTCACGTAAATGACTTCTTAATTAAATAACGATCTTAATTGAAAAAGAGAGATCAAGATATGAAATATGCGTAAACTAAATGAGGCAATAATGTGTAGGTACCTCGTTCTAAATTAATAAGACATGCTATATGATTAATGCTGTTGACTGGACTCCATATTGAACGTTGTTCTGTACTCCGTATTTCTGTATTTGTCTTCAATCATATGTTACAGTGTGCATATCATCTCACACAGTGTGCGTACTTGGAGCCTGTGTATTCCTAAGATGTGGTTGTAACAACAGACCTCACAATAGACAATTATTTTATCAACCATCGTTAATAAAGCACTCATTGTTCGAATAACAAATTATGTTTGTTTTCTTTAAGATTAAATAAATTAGAGGTATCCCCTTGAAACATAGATTTAAGATAAAAGCGGGGTCTACTTTTTGTTGGCTCTATACTATGAAAAACGGTAATATTCACTTTTCATCTTAAATATAATATCTTAAATAATCTACCGGCTATATTTTTCTCGACACACTTGAGTTACTGTTAGACCCTGGCCGAGAAACCAGAAATGTGGGTTCAAATCCCATTAGGTACACGTTTGTGTGGTACGGTCATTCCAAGTCAAGTATTGATATTTTAAACGTATTTTATCTAGTGTTCATGGTACAAATGGTACAAATTTACTTAGTTTTAGAACAAATCATTTGGTGGGTTTTTAGATAAGAACTGATTTCTGGAAACCACTGGTTTTGTGCTAATACCGCCTTATTATCGGGAGAAAATAAATGTTCTGTTTATATTCTCTTTAGCAATACAGAATCTTTACTACAGCGCGACTATATGGCACAGTATCTTGATCATAAGTTATGTTCACGATTTCACTGCACGCCTATAATGGACTCGATAGAAAAGGAGAGCTTCTGCCGCTGCGGCGGAGAGGGCACAGGCGTGTAGTTGGTCAGCAGGGCTGCAAGCAGGTGGCGGCAGAAAACTGCGGCCGGAGGGGTGGGCGGCGCGACCGGCGCGAGCGGCGCGGCCACGGAGGGCGGCCCGCGCTCGAGCTCTGCGTCTGCGAACGCCCTGCGCCGACGCACTCGCTCGGTCCAAGCTGGATCGTTGCCGATCATCCTCAAGTTATCTGTGGGAATTTTATATTGAAGCTACACATGCCAGAATATATGAAATGGGCTTGTCTTTCTTTAATTATTTATACCCAATCACCTATTCGTATCTACGTAGATACTAGAGAGCATTTTCCCGAAAAATTTAGATGTAACCAAGGTGAATTCCCCTAAACCTTACAAATCGCTAAATAACCTATACCTACCTAATATGTATGTAGGGGAAGTACGTACAAAATGACATATAGTTTTGGTTTTGGGTCATAACTCTTTAATGGTAAATCACAGCGCCTTCACATTGCACACCAGTAATCTTAGGTTTCATATCTTTGAATTATAATAGATACTTAAAAGATAAACAAACTAGAATAAATAATAATTTTAAATTTAACTGAGATCAACGAAATCCATTTTGTCCATATGCTATGGACAAAATGGCATATCACATACGGACTAAATGACTTACACGGCAAAAGTTATAAAATTAAAGGCAAAGCTCGCAAATTAACCCCTTGGTTCGTTTAGAAACGTCCGCGCAAGAAGCGTAGGCCCAATGCGAACATTTTGAACACCGCAACCAATGTTCTCCAGGTTTTGATCGCGAATAAAGATCGTTGCAATAAATGCAAGCGAAATCCTCTTCGTCATCTTGAGCGTAGTTTGGCAAATTTTCTTCTTCGCTGTCTTCTTGGAATATGGTTTTGGAACCTTTCGTCTCTTCTTTTCTGAAGGAGCTTTAGGCTCATTTTTTGCCTTAATTTTATTCATATTTGGAGTTGAAGTCAAAAGTAAAGAGGTTTTCTGTTTCTTTGGCTTACGTTTGCCTTGGCCACTTACGTAATATCCTTTTGGGACAGGAGATATAACTTCAATAGGCACTGCTAGCGTATGTTCTTAATTACCAATAGATGGGCGATTTTGGGCAGATAGAATAAGGTCTTGACCAGTGTTTGCTGTTGAATTGTCTGTTGGTTCAGTAGTGTCGGTTGTTAGAACTGTTGTGTCATTATTGCCAGGTGTTACGGCGCGGATTATTTGTTGCTGAGTTGCAGAAGCTTGGAGATCGTTCGTACCGGGAAGTGACATTAATTGGGTATCTACAATTAACTTATTGAGTTCTTATGGACAAAACGACATACCTATGTCATTTTGTCCGTTACATATGTATGTCATTTTGTCCGTAAAGCGTTATAAAAAATCAAAATTCAACAATAAATGCAAAATGATTATTATTTACGGAAAAAAGTATTTGAAGGCAACAATAAGTACTTAAGGTATGTAATAAATGTAAACACAAGATAATATTATGAAAAACATAACATTAATACAAAAAAATCCCTGCAGTTAAATAAAAATTCGTAACTTACCAATGTTCATCATCGGCCGTTACACCCAATCAAAAGACTGGCGCGAGTTCACGTTTTGACAGGTTCGTATTTCCGGCTAGAGTCACGTGATGTATATATCTATAGCGGACTAGAAGCGGCAGAATTTGAAATATGATGCCTGTGTCATTTTGTCCATATATGTCATTTTGTACGTACCTCCCCTACTCGCTTTATATAACTACGTATGCTTCCTCCTTTTAGTCCCATTAATGGTAGGAATGGATATTGTAAGACCTCTGTACCCTTTGTCGACTTTCTCAGTTTGCATATTACCTACCTATACTTACTTTTGTTAAACTAGTGCAATATTTCCAATTTGACTAATTTTTCGTTTTTTCATACTAACAGTCTCATATCGCTAATTTTTGAATATTTTTATCACTCATTTGCTAATATTATTCTATCAACTATCATAAATTTCAGTTTGGCTACCCCCGGAGTACTCGTACCTACCTACTCAAAATTCAATGTAAGACACCTAACATTTACCAAGTAGATTATTTAACTGTAGGAGGAAAAAATACAACAGCTCATGTATTTCATATCCGTACCCCGTTAATATCTATATATATCTACATTTCATATTATAGTAGGAGTGCTGGCACCAAATTTTGGGTAGGTATTTGAGGCAAGCTGAAAACTTGTCCATTATCTCTCATAATATAAATATACCCTAACACGGAACCACAGACTGGGCCGCAGACTGGGTAGAAATTCCCACCAATATGATCTGTCTTTTTTTAGATTACTATTTTTTTAATTAACTAACTAAACTTCACGCCACTTCCCTAGCGGGGTAGGCAGAGAGAACCGAACGCCATATGGCACGATCCTCACACACCTCACTCGCCTCTTCAACATTCGTAATCCTTTTCATACAAGCTCTACGGTTTTTATGACTCCTAACATCACCTTATGTTAATACACGACCAATCTGTTTATATCATTCCATCATTATATTAAAAAAGTGGTATATTAAACAAAATTATATCATAATTATGATTATATATGTTTTGAACTTTATACGACATGTTGTTATATTATATATTACACACCAACTTGCACACATGCCGTTTAGCCCACATAGCTGAACTGCGCAGCACGAAGCAATACTTCATCAATCCCATATTTCGGCAATATGTCCCAAAGGTCCTTTTGTACAACCCTGTCAAAAGCCTTCTCCACGATGTTGCGAAGAGAGAAGACTTGATCCGTGCATCCTCTACCATTCCGGAAACCTCCCTGTGCCTCCCACTACATTCCATCGGATTTCACCCTCATTATCCTCTCAATAATCTTACCATACACCTTTGCTGCTAAGCTGATCAAACTGATGGCTCTATGGCTGGCACAGTCCATACGTGACCCAGCACCCTTCTACAGAGGCACGATGACTGCCCGTCTCCAATCCTTTGGGACCTTTCCGTTTCTCCAGCTTAGATTGCACAAGAACCAGAAAGCGTCCTGGACGCTAGTGCCACCTAGCTTGATCATCTCCGCAGATACCTTGTCTATTCCGGCGGCCTTTCCACTTTTCAGACTTCGTAGACCCATTTTAGTTAGAAATAAGTACCTACTTACTTAATACCCTATTAAAATTTCAAGTTACCTCAATTACATTTTTGATATTTTTTTGTAAAAAATTTGCACGCTTCTGGCAATGTTAAAACCTCGACTAAATCGCCTAGTTTAGTTTTTTTTTTAACTCTTTGAACATTAAACTGCAACATATAAAATTGCACCATACCTGAACCATATTTTTGGAAAAAAAATATTTTTTTGGTTAATTTAGCCCCGCTATTCACTAGCCAGGTCTGCAGTTCCGTGTTGGGGTATACTTAATAGGCGAGGTTTATGACAAGTTTTCAGCTTGCCTCGAATATCTACCTAAAAGTGACCAGCTATAGTACACAACCTACATTCGGAATACTTATTGTAAGTTAACATAATATTAAGTAAGTACATAAGTAACGTTAATACGAACGAAACAATTTAAATAAACATTAAATTAGTAAATTTAAACAATAAATACAATATTAACACAGTGTTAATCAGATATTGAATATTATGCAAATAAATGAAATACTTATTGTACATATCCATTGTATTTGTTCAATGCGTTATTCGTTATACAGTTTTGGCACCCGCGGGCATATCATCTACGAGACGGAAAGACATGTTTACAGGCAACAGCTTCGGTAACCGGACACCCTCACAAAGAGCCGCCTCCGCGTTCTCTTGTAAAACAATCTTACACTTTTTTAGAGCCCATAAAAATAGTTAAAAGAAATTATTTTAGGTTTTTTTGATAGACAGTGAAATGTTGCCGAGTGTTGGGTGACAGCTTTTGTTCTGTAATGAACCGGGGACACTTTCAAGAGCGGCTCCGATTTTTTATTGCGTCTGCGGTGCTCTATTTTTGATTGTTCTAAAGAGTTTGTACAATTTTATATCGTTATGTGCCACCCGATACGCTTTAAAATTGTTATTTGCTAAAGCGGGTTTTTAACTTCCGTGTTTTTCATATAAGATAATAAATATCGAACTACATAGGTAGGTAATACGTTTAGGTATAACTTGGGTGCTAAGCTTGGGTGCAGATTAAGTAGGTATCCTTTGTTGAATCAAATTATCATCTTCTTAGCGATGTGTTCCGAGCTTAGACGGGTTCCGACCATGATCGAGGATTTAGGGAGTCTGGTAATTACATTGAAGCGACTGCCGATCTGACCTTTTCTGATTCTGACCAGACAATTTTTGGATCATGGTTACAAATTCAAAGTTGTTTGAATTTGTAGGTTTTATCATAATGTTTTCCCTCACCGCCGAGCTAGTGGTAATATAGATTTGAAAAATCCAGAGGTTGAACCCGCACCCCTCGGTTATGAGGCGCGTGTCCTTACCATTGAGCTACCACCGCTCCTGTTGAATCAACTTACTTTTGGGAATAAATAAATAAATGATGATGTTAAATATAAGTAAGTACATGACTCCACTCAAACGAAACATTATTAAATTGGCCACCGCTGTTGTTCTATCTATCAATTTACAATAGTACCTATGTATAGGTACAACTGAATTTCGGAAAGAGATGTCATTAACGTAAACGACATTATAATGTCGTAATTAGCCGTCTGTTAAACAAAACACGTTGCCTTTTAAAATGTACATATTTAACTCATTCCCAGCGGTCCAAAATAAATATTGTGTTAGCTAATTCGCACTGAACGTTTCACGCGAGAAACGAAACACTCGACACTGCCGGCTCGCTTACTACAACAACAAAGGATGGAGTGCAGCGCGACTCACACCCGCAGTTCGGGCATCGTCACCTTCTCAGTTCCGTGTCGTCTAAAACTAGTCTATCTAACGACAACGTAAACGTAAACACTAGCTTAGATAAATTTGGTGGCACTGATGCCCGTTTTTTGCAGATTTGTTAAATGTTATCAATTTAATTACTTAGCGCTTGAATACCTAAGTAGGTATTACTTACCAATTCTATCTATAAATTTTGTTCGAAATCGATATTTTATAAAGCAGATAACTAAACTAACTAAACATCTGAAAGCTTTCTAAAAAGAAGACCCTAACGCATTTATTGAATAGCTATTACAAAAAAGTTCCGCCGTTTTTAATAGCCGTAAGAACTGTAGATTAACTGTAGTCTACCAACATTTATTGAAAGATTGCCATAAAATATAAGCAATAGGTATTGTTATTGGCAGTTGCAACTCAAAACACAAGTGGCGACAAATGTCGGCTACCGATTTCCTGGAGGTTTTTGTTAGGTCTAATTTTATGACGGGCGCAGCACGAGTGGCACATTGTTTATTTGAACAGGCTAATGTTCAGCTGCTCCAAAAAATAATATTTGTTAGCGACTTTTGATGTCATCATAGCATTGTGGTCTTACTAGGTTAATTCCTAAAAAATCAGCGACATGATTGGGCTGATCTCGTTATAAATAGCAACATTTATATAGATAGTGCACAAGCTCTAAATAAGATCGATCATGGCAGTTGCTTAGTAACATAATACTGATAATACTGGCTTAAATATTTTAAGCAAATGTACAATATGAACCAGTCGTTGCTAACCTTTTTCTTATAGGGGACTAATTTAATTTTTGTTAAAAATTAAAGTGGTGGTTAGCAGGGTGGTTAAAATAAACCGTAACAATTTAAAATAGCCTTTTATTTATTTAAAATTAATAACATTTTAAGTCTCTTGCGGACCAAATGCTGATGGCCCCCCTCAGGTTGGAAACCACTGCTATAAACATTCAGATTTAGGTAACTTGTCTACTATCAATCGACTATTTTACGAAAAAAACGCAAGTTTGATAGTTATCACTTTTACGTAGGTAATATTTTCAAATATGCAAAATGTCAATTATGAACGAATCCGTTGAACTTGCATTTGTACATATTATGCAATCTTTTAACCAAACTAAAATTTAGTCAGATGAGAAATATGGAAAAGCAGTAACTAATGGCTAGCTCATCCCTAAAACAATCTAATCGAAGTTAACCATACCATAACCAGAGGGCTGCAGGGAGTAGCTCCTGGCCATTTGCACGCAGCGCAGGCGCGCGCGGTACGCCCGCTTGCGGGCCGCGAGCGCAGCTGCTTCGCTATCACGCGGCTCCATACCGCTGGCGCCTTGCTGCCGGCGGAGAGCCACCTTGCAAGTGAAGAATTACCATTGAAAACACCTCGTTGCAATATGTACTTCCAAACTTGTCTTTGGCATGATAAATCCTCTACGATATTATTTGCAGTCGTCTTCCATATCACAAGGTTTCAAAAGGATTACAAAAACTATTTAGAAACGCATAGTACCTACTAGTGATCTTGTACTGGATATTATAGAATTTATTATACATATACAGATATTATAGAATAATTTATGATTCTCGTAATGTTATCCGATGATCCTATAGATTTAATACTATGTAGATACCTATATATCTAATCTTAGTTCAATTATTATTGTATTTTTTTAATTGGCACATCCCTGCTTGTTAGTTTGTTTAATAATGGCAGGCCCGTTGGTCAAGTAGTCAGAGACCCTGGCCACAAAACCGAGGGACGTGGGTTCGAATCCCGCTAGGGGCAAATGGTTTGTGTGATGAACATGGACATTTGTACTCGAGTCATGGATGTTTATGAACATATTTAAGTATGTCTATCCGTTCACCTAGTATCCATAGGGAAAGCTTATAGCTTAGTTTGGACCTAGGGAATTTAATTTATTTCATTAATTGAATTTATTTATTTCATATTTCATTAAATTTATTTTAAAAATCCCTGCAAAATTGTTTTAGGTAAGTACTAATAAATAATCTCTATTCTCTCGTTAATTAATACAGGATGGACCCAATCCAAAAGTCGCTTAGCTAAATATTTCATTCAAAATATAATTTTACTAGATTGTAAATTATAGCGTTTCCTTAAAATTTATAACCAAGTTATTTTAGCAAATAACACCTTAAAATAGATATTAATTACTAAATATTGTTTGTACGGACTAACTAAGTAATGTTATACCTATCCAGCCTCTATTTATTAACCTATTCAGCGCAGTCGTTTAAAGAATTACAAGCAACAAACCTGAGCTGCCATCACGCGCTGTCTCTCCAGCACCAGTAAGCACCCAGGGCAGCGGCAGTCCCGCCAACGGCAAAGCCGCTTATGCCCCTTCAAGCAGGATATCACCCCATGGTTGCGGCACCGAGCGCACTTCGGCGTCCTCAGCGCCTTCCGACCACCGTTCGCATTCCTACTACTACCCTCCACTTCCTCACTTTGCATCATTAACACTCAACCTCTCAATGAATTAACACTGTTACATGTCCTCGAGACGGCGATGATTAGGTATTAATAATCCGAGACAAGTCATGTTCGCGCTGAAATATCGTTTCACAGATTGACGGCTGTAAAGAGGGTTTCAGATTTAAAGCATTCGGCTCCTGTGGAAGCTCCGCCCTTCGCTTCTTCCAATTGGCTGCGAAGCTATGTGGGCGTGAGTTTAATATGATCTCGACAGCGACACAGAGAAAAAGTTTTTATTTTTCTTAGGAAAATGATACATTAATTGCATGGCTCGGTCAGTTGTATAGTTTGTAGTTGTCGTACACTAGATAGATCAAATTTATGTTTAGGATGAACGACTGCGAATGAGCCATTTAGTTAAAAGTTGGTGACAATATTTCGAAAAAAATGTTTTGGAATCTTCACCTTTACAATATTGTAAGGAGTTAATCATAAGCTCTATGATATTTAGCCATCAACTTATCAATATTTTTATGACATCAAATGGTTTCAATGGCCTTTAGAGTCAGATGTTAGATAGAGTATGTGAGTTCGCCTAGCCAAGACTGATAATAGAATCATTCATGTTGGCTTACTCTTGTAAATTAAAGGAATTCACGTCTTAAATAGAATTGATATATTCCCACGTATAAAATAATATTGATCTCTTCTTTACCTAGCTTTAGCTCTAACTGGTCGTATGTAAACTACAAGGTATGTAAACTGCGAGGTCTATGCTCACCTGGCCCTACATACCTAAAGAAAATATTTGCCTAGATATAAGTGATGGCACAGGAAGGGATGTTATCAGATAGGCTAGCTCCTATTGTAGTAATAAATTCATAATAAAACAAAATTCTCACAGATATGTAATCGATAGCCAATCTCGGCCGCCGATTGCCAATCAATTCTCGGGTTTCAATCGGCTCTGACCACTCGGAGCCACCCCGACACGCATTCTGTTACTATCCCTATTAATTTTGATTTGGTAAGAACACGGAGTATAAGAATATTTGTCCTGTGTTGGTCTGGGACTTAAAAATAATGTGCCAACTGTGTGTCTTGCCTAGCATGTCGTAAAAGGCGCCTAATGGTATATCGGGTTTTGGGTGTGGGACTGTGTAGGCGACGAGCTAGCCACGTCAATACTTTTTCACAATTTTTCATCTGACCCTTCCCAGTTTTTGTTTTGGACTGAATGTGGTTAAAGGTCTATTGCTTATTTGACTCTGCCTAACATTTCGGGGACTATGGGCGTGATGTTATGTATGTATGTAGCATTATCTCCCTGGCATTATGTCCCCTTCGTAGGCCGGGCTGAGTCCGTTTTGGACCATGATTCTAGGTTTAACGACATTTAACTCTGACCTTCGCGATTCCCTTTAAGACCTTTGCAATTTGGGTATAGTTTGACATCCATAGTTAAATATTTCAATGTGTAGAATTCCTCGCCGCTAATATGCCTACCTACAGATACAGATATACCAACTTGTATTTATGTAATTTCTTTTATATCGTGAATCTGTAACTAGGTAAATGGTTTGAGTGCAATGATCCCTACGTTGCATAAAGGATACCTATAGCATTTTTTACAATTCAATTTAGCTTTATCACTATGCTGCTTGATATACCTATCAATTAATCAAAACCGTTTCATAATCAAAAGGAATCAGCATCAAATGGAAATATTTAATTAACATAATAGTAAAGACCATTTAACCACTGTATGCTTACATACAGTGGTTTATTAAAGCAAAACATATTAAGCTCGCATGATATGAATGGGCGATTGTTCTGGTCGTTACTGTACGTTGAGCTGCAAAACGAACTTGCAGCGGCCAGCTTTAGACCGTATAACAATGCCATTAGAACAGAATTGTATAGTGGCGGGCTTTGCTGCAAGCACAGTACAAATAGACATAATAAAATCAGGCTTATGACTCCGATTGATCCTGCAACCACAGTATAACCAATTTTCCCTACAGTTAGCCGACGCCTTAGAAGTTGGACGATACCGCTGCCTGTATAAGTATTGACGCAAGTACGGAACTCGGAAGGCTTGTCACAAATTTAAAATTTGGAAGTTGGATGTCTTTTGTAAACTGGATATCTATATACCTAGATATGGTTTAAATAGCTATTAAATACGCCTGCAAGAAACATGAAGAGTTTTAGCAGAACTTAGGTATACGCAGCGTAAGCATGGGCCATTAGACCATTTTTTCACTTTATTTCAAGGATAAGAAGGGTAAAGAAGTACCAAAAACTGTTTACGTAATATAAGACGCCGTTGAGTTACACACGTTTAAGCTAGAGTTACATACATACCATCACGCCTGCATCTCCGAGGGGATAAGCAGAGTCCAAGAAGCAGTAGGCTCCTAAAATCATATTTAGCCAAAAATCTAGAAAAGTACTGAAAAGTAGTAATAGGTACCTAGTTTAGTTTATTTTGACTGGCTCGATGGCGCATTCGGTAGTGACCCTGCCCTGCGCCAAGAGTTGTGGGTTCCATTCCCACCCAGGACAAACATTCGTATGATGAATGCTTGTGTTTGTTCTGTGTCTGGGTGTTAATATCCAATATTTAAGTATATATTTGTAATACCACTGTTGTTTCTGGAATCCGTAACACAAGTGCTTAAGCTACTTACCTAGGAGTCAGATCAATGTGTGTGTTGTAGTCGGATATTTATTATTATTATTATAGTAGGGTGGAGTTACCTCACTGTAGTTCAACTAAGATGTTCGGCGGCGGCGCACCTCACACTCGCGCGGCATCAGGTTTCACTCATCAGCTCGCGGCAGCTCATGTCACGCTCGCTTTTGATTCATTTTGCGCCTGAGTACGTCCCATCGTGCAATATTCAAAGTTAACCAACCGATGCATGTGTGTTCAATTCTTAACGAACTAAATAAATAAATATTTAACAACATCACATATGTACACTGATCCTATTCCGAGGTTAAGCACTTTGTATTATGGATATCAGGATCAACAATGGTATCTATATTATACAGTATACAAATATATACTTTTAAATAATAGATATAAACACCCAGGGACAGACAAAACACAAGTACCTACCTATTCATCACACAGATTTTTTGTCCTGGGTGGGAGTCGGTCGAATCCACATTGGGGTGTTGACACTATTTACCTATATTTAGTTTTGTTATATCAATTCCGTAAAAGAAAGGTATACCTACGTTAGTACCTACGTTGTAAAACCTTATTGAATTTCTATTATATTGAGTCTACGATTTAAAATTTTACAAAAGCTGCTTAATTTTAGTCAGTTGAAATCTTCGATCGAAAATGTTTGATCGAAGAATAATTATTAGAATAGAATTAGAATAATTATTAATTATAGGTAATTGGAAGAGGTGAAGTAGAAAAGGAGAAATAAGTAAGTATGTTGTTATAAATAGTTTATTACAATAATAAATAGATACAAGACAAAATATATTCCAAGATTTGCTATCAAATCGCTTTTATGCACCTTGCACTCTTGTGCTAGGTAGGTAATTACATGGATTTTGTGGATAACAGTCTTATCGTGCTAAATAATATGTATTCTAGCTTCTATTGTATTGGATTAAAACATTATTTGTAAGTAGGTTCGTTAAGTTTCATCATCTTCCTAGCGTTGTGTCCCGTGCTTAGACGGGGTCCGCTTAGACCATGATCCAGGCTTTAGCGAGTCTGGTAATTACATTGAAGCGACTGCCGATCTGACCTTCGTAACCCTAACCCTAAGATAGGGGAACCAGACAATATTTGGATCATGGTTACAAATCCAAAGTTGTTTGAATTTGCAGGTTTCATCACGATGTTTTCCCTCACCGTCGAGCAAGTGCTATAAATACGTACATAGACTTGAAAAATCCAGAGGTACGAGCCCGGGTTTGAACCCGCACTCCTCGGTTAAGAGGCGCGTGTCCTTACCATTGTGCTACCACCGCTCTGAAGTTCGTTAAGTTTATTGAATTTAAATACATTTAAGGACTCTTGTTCATTAGATAATATGTGCCAGTTTTGTTACTTTTTAAAAAGGCCAGGTGTAAATCGGGCTTTATAAAATCGTTCCTCGCAAAATTTCACAGAAAAAAATCGGCTTCAAGACAAGCATTTTAAGCTCGAAGCAAACCTCTTATGGTCACTTCCCCAATCTTCCTAGAAGTCTAGTTCGAGATAACTTTAAACAATTACGGCGTCAGGAGATCACAGTTTCAAATAATAAAATAGCTTACAGCAATACTTATTTCTTAAATTGTGTTTTTTGGACCCCCGAAGGGTCGCAGTTCCAATACCTACTAATACTGGTGATTCAGTCAAGTATATTTTTCAAGTACTTATTTCTCGAAAATGACTTTTTATTTCACTACAAATATCATCTGCTTCTAGTCAAATTTTCAAATTGTAACGGTCCGTAACATCAAAAGCTTTTGACGCTTATCTATATCATAAAATTAACTTCAGGCACGAGCATTTTATGCTCGAAGCACGCCTCCAACCACTCCTCCGATACCACAAGCGCGTTCAGTCTCGTCTTCAAATTAGCCACGTCTTCGGGCTTGGTGGAGCTGCACACGACCACGTGGGTCAGGTCGGGGGTCATGAGGTCGCAGAGGGCGGCGCCGAACATCCGCGCTTGGAGCGCGTGCAGGCTGCTGTTGCACGACACGTGGATGTAGCACTGCCGCAGGAAAGAGAACGGGTTGGACTCGCCGAACAGCTCGCGGTCCAGGTTCAGCATCTCCTGCTTTGTGAGGTAGATACTCGGCTCCTTGAAAAGAAAGACGCTTGCAAGATATGGTCCATAATATGTCTATTTTTCGATACGCATTTTCTATACTTCTTGAGCGTCAGATCCAGGCTTCTTGAATAGGTTTGTCAGAAGAAACTCGGCTCCCAGAAAAGAAAGACGTACCTATGCAATATGCGGCTTGGCGTAACAGACACAGGGAGCCTGGAGAAGACACTCTTAGGTACAGATGGAATGCTTATTTTTATATAGGCAACGCCTCTGTACCCAAGTAACACACAAGCATGATAACAGTACTAATGCGACTCATAACACAGTTAATAGTTACGTAACATTTGTGTTACAGTTAAGGAAATAGCTAAATTCTGACTAACGTTGTATTACGGCTATTATAATTTTTTAAGCTTAGTAAAATTTGTATAATTTCGGCTTCTTTCTTAAGGCTTAGTAATAACTTTTATTCTCAATATTACACAAACGTTTCTAAGCTTACAGAGTTTCACATAGCTTTAATTTGCATAACAGTAAGCTAAAAGATAACAAGCTGAATAAACGTAATGTACAATACTATTATACAAACATTATTAAGCTTATTGCTGTTAAAAATGCTATATTCTGTATAAAGTACCCTCAGCAACTAGGTGCTGAATAATAGTGTTAAAATTCGGTTTTAAAATGCTTGTATCTGAATAACAGCTTTAATATTATTTTGAAATCTTATAAGGTTCTTTATTTTGCGAATTATTCAGCTGCTGATAAAAAGTATTTTCTGGGTTCTAATTAAGCTTATATTGGTATAAAAGAAATGTAGACATAGTTTATAACTCTCTTACACATACTTCTATTCTTATACCGAAACTAGCAGTTTTAAAGTTAGTTAAACAGTATTTACACAGAAGAATGCTGAATATTGCTTTATTTGTAGATATTTATTAAACGTTAGTTGTTGTAAGTTGGGCGTAGGCAGCATAGTGTTTAGTAAACTAGCTGTGGAAGAAAGCGGTCAAGCTAACCTTAACAGTCAAGTGCGATCGTACATAGAAGAGTGTTCCGTACCCGCAATTTCATATACAGACTGTGTGGGTGACGATGATTACACATCTAGTGGAGATGAATCAGATGAGAATATTAACGAATTCAAAAATACGCGCGGTCCGAATCATTTTATTCTAGCGTTTTGTATTTGTAGTACATTCAATGCGGTAGTATAAATCTACCTTTTGTTGTGTCCGAGGTTTTGAATTTGTATAGTATACTCAAATTATGTGTCATTATGATATTATTAATACGTATCTTTAAATAAAAAAACTATTGTATACCTATCTATATTGTAATCTCAATGTCGAAAACGGCTCCAAGAATTTTCATAAAATTTAGTATGTAGGGGGTTTCGGGGGCAATTAATCTATCTAGCTAGGTTTAATTTTGTTTTAGGTTTCCGTTTATCTATACTTATAATAAATCTGTAGAGAGGTCAATTCTGTACATGAACTATATTTTCAAAATAACTATCAGGGGGTGATTAGTGATCGATACTGATGCCAAAAATGCAATCAGTAAAATTTTTGTCTGTCTGTCTGTCTGTATGTCTGTATGTTCCTTTTAGAAACAAAGACTACTCGACGAATTTTAACGAAACTTGGTACAATTATTCTTCATACTCCTGGGCAGATAGTATACTTTTCATCACGCTACAATCAATAGGAGCAGAGTAGTGACGGGAAATGTTGAGAAAACGGGAGAAGTTACTCCATTTTTAAGCTTCCGTCGCGTGTGCAGCCTTAATGGTTAAAGTTACATAGAAATCATGTATGACGGAAATAGTCTATATAATATTAACCATAAACGCGGGTGACACCGCTGGCACAGCTAGTGTAGGTATAATATCCGTTTGTTTTCAGACAATGAAAAATTGCTACATTATCATTAGAATAGATGGGGAACCAGAAGAGACCTCGTTTCTTTTCCCTTTTTAGCATTTTAATAAGGTATGCAGTACATACGAGTAGTTAACTCAAACTAGACATAGGTACGTAAGTTGAAAAAAAAAAACATGATTACCACAGCTTTTTTTCTAAATAAAACAAAATAAAAAAAAAATTTTACATCCTTTTTACGTTAGATTGGTATACCTAAATAGCTTTAATTCATTTGCTTAATTATTATTTTTTTATTTAAGTGAAATGATTGCATTATATACGAAATTCTAGTTTTTGATTGTTCTGTTTTGAACCCTAATAAGCTGTTTAATAAAACATGTGAACAAATACTCAACTGTTATTCAGAAATTATTCCGCCATACCGCACTTTGCCAAATAAAGGCTTAATATGTGACGAGTCAAAACTATTATTCAGCAGCAGCTCGGTAAAACAGCTCCGTGAGCAGCTAATAATCAGATTTATAGGAATCGCCATTATAACCTCAAAAAAAAATGTTTTTGGAATTGTTTTTACTATCAAATGCTGTGTTTTATTAATTCAGATACAAATTCGAGTATTATACATAAACTAATTATTACTTTTAAAACACTAAAATAAGGAATTACGCTAAAAGTTTTTTTTTTGCCTTATTTCTGTCTTGTACATTAACTTATTTCTATCATTAAACTTCGATATTGAAGCGGCGCGTAAAACCAATAGTTACAGGACATACGTTATTGACGACAAAATTACTTGCGCAATATTATTTCACTTGTATAATAGCTAAAACTCGTATTTTTTAAAATTACTTAACAATTCCAAGTATTCATTCCGTCCACATTAATATCTCAATAAATATTAATGATGTCAACAATTTCTTGAAGGAAACACACATTTTGTTTGAAATAGTGTGGTACAAATGTGCTTATAGCTGAGTAGTTTTTGAATATCACAGCCACAAATATTTATCTGAATAAACATGATAAAACATCTGTGTATAAGTAACGACTGCCGTTTTTCAGACGTTATTAAGCTATGTGGACAATTACATTGCTACTACTCAGATTTTATATTGCTATTATTCAAATTAAAGCATTTAAAAGTGTGCCCAATTTGCTTGAATAAGAGCTGAGTACACGTTTACTCAGACATTAATCAACAGCTTTTTAAGCTTATCGCTCCCGGGTTTGCTGTTACTAAGACCTTATACTGCTATCTGTGTTACTTGGGTAATTTCTAGACAAGAGATGTTAAGATTATACAAGTATACAGATAGACTTACGCATTTCTCTATCTTGTCGAAACAGGCACGGAGGTCGTCGTCGTCGACGGGCTCGCAGTAGTGGTCGCCGAAGGCGTCATAGTGGCGGCTGTGCGCGAGGCGTGTGGCGGGCGTAGCGGCCAGCAGCGCGCGCGGCGGCAGCGCGGCGGGCGCGCGCGCTGCCGGTAGCGCGCGCAGCCAGGCGCTGGGCGCCACGTCCACGTGCCGCGCGCGCATCACCTCGCGCTCGCGCCGCCCTACGCGCCCCACCACCGCGCACCACGTGTCCGAGCCTACGTCGAGGATACATCCAGAACATATCAACATTCGTCTCTGTTAGGCCTCTTCCTACTCTGCACCTCTGTGCATTCCTATCCCAAGAGGGCTACGGTCCCAAAGTGATGGTAAAAGCGTCGTATATATCCACCAGGCCTGCTGGTACCTGCGGAACCTTATATTTACCAAATAAATAAATATTTAACTACACCAGTCAACTACCACTCACCAATATTTGAAACGAACGTCCCGCTGTGCGACTCGACGATCCTCCTCAACTCCGCCTTGCTGCAGTCCGCGTCGTCGGACAACACGCAAATCTTCCGGCCCAGCAGCGCCTTAGACACCACCTCCACGTCCAACGACTTCGTGATGAACTGATCCGCCACTTTGGTCACTTTCGCTAGACGCTTCCTCCGAAACTTCTCAACTCCGCCCATTGAGTCTTTGTTCACTTGGTTACGGCTAAGTTTTACAACAGGTTCTTTGTTCTGTTGGGAAAAAATAAAGTGTTCGCTTCGTCCAATTCGTCCATTTATCAAATGAAAAAAGAGGGTAGTGCTGTAATCTGTTTGGGGTATAAGAAAATATGTGCATAGTTGTTTTTCTTACGTAACGGTCTTCAACAGTTTCTCTCTTCAGGTCAGAATAAGATACGAGGTATGCTATAAAATGCTATGCTTGCTATGTATCCGTGCTCCATATTAATCGATCCCAAGTGCATAGCATTACTGATAAGAGAGAAAATAAATCTAAATGTGAAAAAAACAACTAGGTACGAAAATAAAACTGCATACACTTACCGCGACGAGCTCGTTGAAGGCATTGAGCGTCAAGACGTCGTTGACAGGCTTATCGTCGCGTATTTTGACGACGCGCGGGAACCTCAGCGTGTACTCCGTGCCAAAGCTTACACTCTTGATCAGCTCTGTGGCACGGACCTAGCAAACAAACTAGCCTTGGAATAATTGTTACAATCTTCTTACGTAGATTAATTCATGCATTCCATAAATATGAATATGATTTCCTTCTTCAAAGAATAGTCCAAATAGGTTTACTTACAAGTCGTTTTTGTATTAATTTGTCTATGAACTTTTTACATCATCTATTTTATTTTATGACAAATAGTCCGAATTATAAAATGACAAACCCACTAGGATATTTTATTGAGCAGACTGCGATCTTTGATTTCCCGATTTTTGTGGCCACGGTGAGGTTCCTGGCCACGAAATCATCACAAAATGGCTTTTTTTTTATAGACACCTTAGCCTATTAGTTGCATACAGAACCTCCGGTATCCCGTCACTTTGGTGGCCAGGGCGCAGTACAATCAGCTGTGTCTGTCTTCAGCCCCTAGACTAACCCTGCCAAAAGTCGTCTTACTTGCAAAACCGTGGAATGCTGGGGCAAGACCCAGAAGTCGGGTGTCTCCTTGTTGAAGTCGAGCTCGGGCGGAGGGGCGGTGTCCTTGGTGGGCACCCAGTGTTTCTCCAGCTCCATGCAGACACGCTCGCGCTCCTCGTACGAGAACCCGGTGGCCACTCGGCCCACTGACACCCAGCAGCGCGGCGCTTCACCTATGACATGAGGATGAATACATCGGCAAACATTGGGCGAACCACCTTCACGCTGAAACCAGGAGAATCAGCGGCTTGTGTCAGAGTTTTACCGGGGAACTTACTGGTTTAGGGAATAGTTAATATTATATTTTGTTATTTCTGTAATACAGATACCCTTGATGCCACAGACTTTGTAATAACAAGAAAAGAAATAAAAGTGTTTTAAAACCCTTGATGGTCAAATACAAATCTCTCTCAGATCTAAATGTTGAAATTTGGTATTTAACTTACCTGGCGCTGGTATATCAACGCACGCCACATGAAAGCACTTGGCCATTCCTTGCTTCTTATTCACAGCCATATCAGCTCCAATTATTACCAAATCGAGATCTTCCATAGCTCCCTCAGTATACTAAATAAAAAGTAAACCTTTAATCTTGATGTCTCAAAAAAATGTTTTTAGCAATTTGTTGAGAGTAATTTGTTCCAGGTTATTATAGTCACTAAAATTAATTTATGGTATGGTTATTGAAGTGATGACATGAAATATGTAAATTAAACTTATTAAATTAATTTACATATTTCATGTCTCCATCTTGGATTATTGTCCAAGCTCCTAGGGCCGCCAGACGTTTCTTATTTATATATTTGCGTAAGCAAAAATTAAGAAAAACTTCAAAATTAATAAATCAGTTTGCCAAAAAAAAGCAAGGGGAGTGTGTATTTAATTTGAATTTGAATTGTTTGTTAAACATATTGAAAAAAGTGACAGATAGATAATTATGATGAATAAATATTTCTATTAATTTTATGCAAACTTTTTTTTTCTTTTGTGAGAAATGTTTAGCCTTCATAAGGGCCCCCGAAACAAATTTATACGGAGCCCCGCCAAGGCACGCTACGCCACTGGGTAAAGAGTTATAGTATAATTATTATCCTTTATCACACATATATAATTATTATACCTACTATAAACGTACGGGTACTAGCTAGTTTGGGTAGTGGGCCATTTTTCAGGTATCAGGTGCTAAAGTTAGGATAAGATGTTTCTCACTTAACCTAAATTTTGATTCTTCTTACCTCTGGTTTGACTTTGTACCAACCAGCATTTCTCTTGCTGGCCATATAATAAGATTGCGCATCTTTCACCACTATACCTTCTTCTTGATTTTCTACAGCTTCGTTCAGTTTATTCAATATATCTGAACTGAAACATTACATAATTCAATTGCTTCGAACCACACTTATGTTTTATGTCATCTCCAACATCTTGTTTAATTCAATTGATCTCATTTATGACTTTTATCTACTATCATACTACGCAGGAAAAAGGTATGTTGGACAGGACAAATAGTTACAGACCCTGGCTATAAAACCAGGGGTCGCGGGTACGAATCCAGCTAGCCATAAATGTTTTTGTGTTATGAATATGAACGTTTGCACTCGAGTTATGGATGTTTATAGACGTGTTTAATTGTGTTTATGCGTTATATCCATAGCACAAACATACATGCTTAGTTTGGATTGAAACTAGAACTAGAATTGGTGTGTTGATCAGGAGAATTTATTATTTTTTATCCGTTATTATTATGTACCTTACCTATTTGTAACTGTTTCTCTTACGCTGTGCTGAATGATTCCCGTCGCGTCAGTGAACAATGAGTCAAGTATTTCAAGCCTTTCCTTCAGTTGTATCCCTCCTTTCTCTGGCGGCCCTACCAGTGTTCTCCCATTGTAGTATAATAGGTCGAATGCGCAGAAACATGGCCGAAACACGGAATTCAAGGTTATCTTTTTAACATCAAATGATAATCCTGTAATGGGATGTTCAGTTTCAGTAACTATATTTTTTGTTATATACTATAGGATACATTGAGGGTCCTATTCAATGGTCCAATGACCTCAATTCTAGCGTTGGTAGCGCAATTATAAGACGCCTCTTTTGAGGGGTATTAGATCAAACCCGAGCACGGATATTTAAGTGCAGATTTATCATCAATTTAATTTATTAGTGATGGGAAACCAAATGAGGAAACCTTCACAATAAAAAATCTGTTGACAGGTAACCATGAACATTTGTCTAGTTCCCCAATGGATGGATTACGCAAGTCAGGTGGCAGTAATACCTTTAATGTAATAACCGGACCCGCTAAATTTGAGATCTATCATCTATCACGTTGTATAGAAGATACAATGTTAAAATGATCCTCAATTACTTCTGACCTTTCGAACTAAAATGCTGCTTAGCTTTATGCCATCCCATCATTTCGCCGTCCATGATGAAGCTGGTAATCTCAGGGTTAAAGCGATCCTTCAAAAATGGCGTGAGTAGACCAGACTCGTATGTTTTGCCGTAGTTATCAGAATATTTGTGACCTTTCCTAGAGAAGTATTCGAACACTCCTTTTTCCATGTGTATCTGAATCCAAGGAAATTAGCAATTAAAATACTTAGTTGCCGAAAGATCGACAGTAAATAATGGCTTGTTTATATGTAGCATATGAAGACAGTATTCGTGATCATTATGGTTTAGGTAATCAATATTTCAGTAAACATGTTCTTGTATGTTGGTTTCATTGAACGCGCTAATCTCAAGAACCATCAATCATTACATTATTAATAGTCTGTTCATACAATAATGCTTTAGGCTAAATATCTAGATAACTATACACATAACGTAGGTCTAGACCTAGATTATATGTATATTAAAAGATCTATCTAGATACATAGGTTAATCCACCTCTAAACGCAACAGAGAAACTTACCTGGAATCTCTCTCCATCGAACTTATTCTCTATGAAGTACATCTTATCGAAGGAAAGCTGGCGCTCCGCTTCTGTCACGTCCAGCCGCTCAGACAACATCGGGCTCACTGCGAAGAACAGTTTAATGCCCAGCTCCAATGGACGAGTGTCACCTTCTTCCAACTCTTCACACATCTGCCAACAGTCTTCAATGTAATTATAAAAAGGCGTGACATTATGTATGTATGTAAAAGTAGGTAAGTATACCTACCTACTTGTTTAAGTACAAACCCGCAATGCAACTCCTTCAAAAGTAGAATTATTATAATTTTATAATTCAAATTATTATCAATTATTTAAATGCCGAAGTCGACAGTTTACCTATCTACTTATTTATTATGTCAAATAACCTTTCGAACGTTAAGGGTCGGCAAGGACCTGACGTTAGGACAAGTTTCCAGTAAATCTAACCATGAATGATTTATTCTTCACACGAACTTTACCATACCTATCTACTATAATAACAAGAATACCTACTATGAACTATAGTAATACCTTTGAGAGGCTGCTGCAACTTTCAAAGTACTCAGGTGCATCAGGGTGAAACGCTGCCAAAACCAGTTTCGAGTCCACACCTAGCTTCAAGTCCTTTAAGATGAGTCTGAGAAACCATTTCAGCTGCTCCGGCGTAAGATTATTTAAAGCAAAGCTGAATGCTTCATCTAGGACGGCTAAAATATAATAATGTTGTTATCATCCTTTTCTACAAATTAGTAGCTGTTAATAATAACAGCTACTAATTTGTTGGTTGCTACTAACAGCTACTAACAGGTTGAGTAAGCATAGCTAGTTTAGATAACTAAACTAGCTATGCTTACTCAACCTGCGGCCCGCCGGGCCTTTGTTATTGGCCCGTCGGACCTTCGTTTTCGAAGTCACCAATTTATTGTAACTTAATTTTTTATTGAACGTTTAGTTAAGACCTAAATAATGTTTGCTTGCGGCCCTTGAGACCATGACGGAAAAGCTTTTGTGGCCCCTTTATAAAAAGCTTGAATATGGCTGATCTAAACGTTAGCCAAATACTTCCACGGCCATACTGTATCTTAGAAGAAACACATAAAATGAAATAAAAATTGTCTTTACACATATACTGTAACTGAGATAAGATAATGTAGCCACAGTGTACCGTGGCCAATTAAGGATTTTTTTACCAAATTCCTCCTCTCGCTCCCCTAAAATCTCCATGTGATAAGTATAAAACAATAAAATCTGTCACGAGAAACTCACGTCCTTTGTTGCCAGTTTCAGCCGTCGCGATCTTGTCCAATAAACCGTTAACATCTCCAATGGTAAGTGTGCCGGAACATTTACCAATCATACCCTTCAACGCGAAATAGGCAACTCCCGCGAAGTCACTGTCCAGAGTGTTACTCACTGATCGGAAGTTGAGTAACTTTTTTGCGATTAGCGATTGTTTGCTGAGACCCAATACTTTGACCAGCAAGGGTCCTAGTTTAGTCTCCTTTAAATTGTAAGGACTTCTCTCTCTTTCGCATTTTGGGAGCAACAGCCTCAAAATAGGAAATAAACTAGAATTCTGAAAGTAAACGTAGTTGGTTTTAATTATTTAATTCATTATAGCACAATGTAGGACACCTAAAGTAGGAGTTATTCAATTGGTGCAAATACGGGCCTCACGTAGGGGGGTTAGGTCACCCCCCCCGCCGGGGTCCTCGGTTTGTCGTACCGGGGGGGCTTAGTAGGCCCTGCCATGGCAGGGCTGAAGCGAAGAGGGACCCCGAGGTGAGCCGCGACTGCACGTCTGGCAATCCGGGCAGTTGCGGCGGTCCGGCTGTAACCTCCGTAGCCGGACCAGGGTTGCCGAGGAAGAGGAGGAGCGGAGTGTTTTCGTTGCTCGCCTCCCTATCCTCGGCAACCCGACAGGGGCGCGCTGGGTCGCGTCGTGGTGGGTCGCGGAGGGATTGAGCGTCTCGATGCTCTCCCTCCGCGACGACAGGGCTCTGCCCTCAATTTGGGTCGCCGGGTGGAAGGCGGCCCCCTCTGGCGAGACGCTCTCCGCGTGCCCTCTGGCTTAGCAGAGGGCACAGCGCGAGAGTGGGCCCACGACGCCGGTCTCGGGGACGATCGGCGTCTGAATCCTGGGCGGAGTAGTTGAGACATGCTGGGTGGCCTGGCATGTCTCGACGCGCGCGCGTGCTCGGTGCTGTGCATCCGACGACTGATGGCGTGGGCTGCACAGCATCGACCACCGCCGCGCGAGGTGAGCCGCGCAGCGCGGCACGCGCACTACCGGAGGAGCTGTCGTATAGTCCCGACAGTGGGGATACCGGCTCCTCCGGAACTGCGCCGATGGAGGCCACCTTGGGGTTTAGTCGGTTCGAGTCCGACACACCGCCCTCTGGATCCCCGTCCGGAGGGTGACGGCTCGTGGGAGTTCCCCAAGTAAAAAAAAAAAAAAAGGGGGGTTAGGTCAACCCGAACATGTTCTATGGTTTTTATAAATACGGTTTTTATAAATATGTTTACGGAGAGGGCGCTACTAGCCTGTGCAACAGTAATAGTTTAGAATTTTTTATGGAAATAAAAATAGAAATACGTTTTCAAATAGCCAACAAAGTGAATAATTAAATAAATAAAGGTGTGATTCTTGACAATTACCGTTATCATCAAGATCTGATCAGTGGATAAACAAATATTTTAAAAATAGTATACCGTAACCGTTAAATACATTTTCAAAAACCCAGCTCTTGTCAAGCAGTAAAGGGACCTTCTGTGAAATACTCCATCAAAGAAAACAAAAAAACTTAAGCAAGTAAGTGTCTTGTTGAAACTTTTATATGAAAGTATTGAAGATAAGTTAAAATTAAAATAAATTAGAATTCAAATATAGACTTCGAGCATATTCCGCCATCTATCGAGAAATATCTAAACTAACACCTCAAACAAAGCACAGGTGAACTGATTGATCGATTGACTAGTACCGAAAGTCAGCAAAAGATGGCAGCACGTAACATATGTGCAGAATGTAAAAAACTTATATCAAACAACGAGTTCCTTACTTGTTCTATTTGCAAAAATAAATACGACCTAGAGTGTACAAATGTATCGCCTCAGCGATTTTACAGCACACTCACAAAGGAGTATAGGGAGAAATGGAAATGTCATTCGTGCATCAACAAAATACAAAGAGAAAACAACGCTTTGCCGGAACAACATGATACAGACAGTATCGAACACAATATCACACTTAGGAAAAAAAACTATAAGAGCAACCACACATTGTCATCGTCTGAAGAAGACATCAGCAATATCTCAGGAGACACAATTATTCCCGGAAACCGTACAGCTTGTAGTAACGAACTTGATCTACAATTCAGGGCTATAGTTGAAAAATTAGAGCACTTTTTGAACGACAAACTTGACTGTAATAACCGCACGCTAGCATGCGAGTTAAAAGCCTTAATTAAATCAGAGATCTATAACGCTATAACTGACTACCAACAAGTTTATAACAAAAAGGTAAACAATATACAACAAGCACAAGATGGCTTGGTGGAAGACGAGATTAAAAATATCAATGCGAAAATTCAATATTTACAAACCGAAAATGAAAAGCTTCAGAAACAGGTAAGGGATATAGAAAATCTATCAAGCAATAATAAGCAGTCATCTGAATTAGATGATGAAAAACAATTTGAGAATTGTAGGAAAATAGTATTATATGGCCTACAGGAAAATGATTGGGAAGAAGAAAACCAACTACATGACCGTATCATCTGGATTTTTCAAGAAATACTACAAGTTGACTTAACTGGGTATATAGAAGACCTGACTAGATTGGGGAAAGGTAGTTATGCGAGACCTGTCGCAATAGAATTGCTTAGCAAACAAATGACAAAATATTTACTAAACTACAAATATCTTTTTAAGAATACTGGTCTTGGCATTAGTAATTTCCTAGATAAAAAGTCCCTAAGTGAAAAAAGAAAGATTCGCAAAACCCTCTTGGAGGCGCGTCGCAAAGGCCACCATGCTGTAATAAGAAATGGTGCCCTTTTCATAAATGGAAAAGAACAATTACCACAAGCACAGAATAAACATAATGATATGAAGAAGAATAATAATAAAATAGATCAAAGATTATTAAATACAAACCCCCATTCCCTTCAGAATACAAATGACTCTGTAATAATAGCAAGCGGATCAACCAAATCCAAAGAGGAAATAACAGGAAATAATCATACATTTCGTCACTGAAGTCCTGTTCCAAAATATACGTAGTTATAAAAATAAGATACATCTGATTGAAGATATAACGGAAAATCACAAAGATTTAAAAGTTATCTGCCTCACAGAAACTTGGATTACGAGAAACAAATTAGATTTACTTCAATTAGAGGGCTACCAGTGTGCATCGGTGTTCTGTAGAGAAGATCATGAGGGCGGCGGAGTATGTATCCTTACGCACTGTGACTTAGAATATATTGAACGAAATGATATAACTAACCTCTCGATTGAATATATCTTTGAAGTTTGTTGCATAGAAATACCTAAGTCAAACACAGTAATTATTACTCTATATTGGCCAGCTAGAAATAGAAATCAAGAATTATTTTTCAACCTGTTAGAGAATTTATTAAATTTACTATCAAAAAAAGACGTTAGAAAAAATGTAATTATAGGTGGCGATTTTAATATAAATATCCTAGAAAAATGTAAGCTAACACAATCAATATTGAATTTAATGAAAAGCTTTAATTTCACTCAGCAAATAAATGAACCAACTAGAATTACGTATAACAGTGCAACATGTATAGATTTATTATTTACAAATTTTTATATAGATAGCAAAGCAAACATTAAATTATATGAATATGGCCTATCAGATCATAAAGGTGTTATAGTCACAATAGAACGTATAAACGGCAACCCAAAGCTTCTATGGTATTTCCAAAAACGACTGTATAAAGATGAACAAATAAATCTCTTTAAAACGCATCTAGGAAAGATAAATTGGTCACAAACATTAAATAAAAATAAAACAATGGATGAAAATTACAGTTGTTTTCTGGAAATTATTAATAATGCTCTTAACGATTATATACCAAAAGTAAATATAAAAATTAAATGTCTCAAAACAAAACAATGGTTAACAAAGGGAATAAAAATATCATGTAGACACAAAAGACTATTAAGCATTTTGAAATATCAGTGGACTAACCCTATTTTAGAAAACCATTATAAACTATACTCAAAGATACTTAGGAAAATTGTTATACGATCTAAGAAACTATATAATATAAATAGAATAAAAAGATCTTTTAATATAAATAAAACAATGTGGTCCATTGTTAAAGAAAACACAAATAAGTTACCTAAACGTTCAAAGAAAAATATAACTCTTTGTAAGAACGGAACGACATTAATAGAAGATCCTCAAACAGTCGCAAATACATTTAACGATTTTTTTATATCTGTGGGTGCGTATGACGACAACGAACCACCGCTCGGGCGACCTGTAGCTGCACCGGTTGAAAACTCACTCTATTTGACACAGGTAGATATCGCGGAAACAACCAAAATTATCCGAAACCTAAAAAATAAATCTAGCTACGGCTTTGACGATATACCGTCTTCTCTTATAAAAAAATGTGAGCGCGAACTAGCTGAACCCCTCACTATATTAATCAACCAATCCTTTAGCGAAGGAGTCGTCCCACAAATGTTAAAAATATCAATAGTCAAGCCGGTACACAAGGGCGGTGACACAAATACAAGCAGCAACTACCGGCCCATAGCTTTATTGCCGTCATTTTCTAAAATATTTGAGAATGCCATGACCAAACGTCTTTACGCATTTTGCGAAAAGTATAAAATAATCAATGACAGTCAAAATGGTTTCCGTAAAAATAGATCTACTACTATGGCCGTTTTCAAATACATCAACAAAATTTTAGACTTCCTGAATAGTAAGAAATACGCTGTAGGTATCCTTTTAGACTTAAGTAAAGCATATGATCGTGTACTTCCAAGTATCTTACTACAAAAACTTTACGGAATAGGTATCCGAGGTGTAGCACACAAATGGCTAGTTTCATATTTCCAAGAGCGTATTCAATATGTAGAAATACAGCATACATGTCCAGATAGTGGAAAGATTAGTAATGTTAGGTCAAAACAAGCAACAATCTTAAGATCTATCCCCCAAGGAAGTGTCATAGGCTGCTTCCTTTTTTTAATCTATATTAACGACCTGCCAAAATCCATAAATGAATCAAGCATTTTATTTGCTGATGATATGTCAATAATACTATCTACCGTAGATGAATCAGGATTAAACGAAAAATTAAACACGGTCTTTACTGAAATAATATCTTGGCTAAAGGACCATAACTTAGTAATAAATTTTAATAAGACAAAGTTAATGGTTTTCAGACCTTACCAGAAAAAACCATTAGATTTAAAATTTCTAGTAGATGGTATAAGACTCGAGTGCGCTAACACGTCTACATTATTGGGCATAAGGATTGACAGTAACCTAAACTGGAAAAGTCACGTTGATTATATATGTAACAAATTGTCACGATTTATATATGCACTATATGAATTAAAAAAATCAACTGACTTAAACACCGCTAAAATAGCGTATCATGCGTATGCGCACTCATGGCTGCGCTATGGCATCGCTCTCTGGGGCAACAGCACTGACGCGCAACGACTGTTCACGCTGCAAAAAAAGTGCATGCGCATAATCGCCAACTTAGGACCAATGGAAAGCTGTAAACCATTTTTCAAAGCACATAAAATACTGACTATACCATCTTTATACATCTTGGAAACATGTAAAATAGTACGGCAGAACTTGTCAATTTTTAAAAAAGTGGATGACCAATACACTGGAAATATAAAACTTAGAAATAGAAACAAATTTATGGTGCCGAAAAGTAATTTGACCATTCATCAAAATGGGCCATATTCTATGGCAGTTAGGATGTACAATTGTCTACCTTCAAGTATTAAAGATACCAATGAATATAGTAAATTTGTGATAGCTTTGACTGACCTCCTAAATAATAAATGTTATTATAATTTAAATGAATATTATACTAAGGTGCAATAAAGTAAGTAATAATAATTGATTAGCACTTATAAATATATATAATGTTAATAATGAATAATATATAATACTATACTTAATATACTTACGAGTAAAATAAATACTTTTAAATATTTATAAATTTAGTAATTAAGATATATGCAATGCTCTTGCAGGGCGTCACATGTAACCTTTATTTACAATGTACCACCTCTTAGTATACTGTGACATGCAATAAATAATTTGAATTTGAATTTGAATTTGAATTAAATATAAGTTACGTCCATGTCATCCATGAAGCAATAGTCCAAGAAAATAGGCCTTTAAATACGAATTTTGAGGTAAATACTTGAATTTTTGATATATGTTACTTTGAAAGATTTAAAAAGGAACTGTGAAAGTTTTTTGTAAAATCACCCCCGAAAACATTAAGAAAAAAAATGAAAAGTATTTGTTTTTGAAATTTTGGGGAAACGGTAAGTAGTAGAAAATAAGGTTTAAATAAAAGTTGTAGAGCATCAGATTTTGTAAAGAAATGCCCTGTTTATGTTTTCGCTAAAATTAAAATTATCCGAGATAGGGCGGTTAGAAGCTTGGGGATGATAGTAATAGTCCGGTCAGTTTCCCATTTTGACCTGAAAGGATAGGACTAACGGGAAAATGTGTGTGTGTACTAGATATTTAACAATCCAGAAATTCAGGTCTCTGACCATCAGGTTAGCTAAAAAAAAAGCGCGAAAGATCGAAAAAGGTAAATAACTCATGAGTAATGTAAAATATTGTAAAATGCTAAAAGTAAAAGTTATAGATAATTGAATTTCCTACAAAAATGCTATCTGCATATTTTTTCATAAGTGCGATGGTTCTCGCATAAAACGCGCCTACGTGTAAAATTATATAAAAATGTTTTTTATCGATCAAGTTTTGTTCAATAAGTAATAATGCGTATGGCTACATTATTAAGTCTATTTTTCAATAATAAGCAGCACTTAAAAAAATATTTTTTCCTTACTAAGATGAAATTTTTTTTTTCTCATCTAGACGAGTTTTTAATGCAGAATTAAATCCTTTAGTTTATGCGAACTCCGTTTACTTAGTACCTGTAATTTATTAACATTCATTGAATAAAGAGAAATGATCAGTAGTGACTGTCTGACCGAGTCAGGATTTCTTGCCAAAACCGAAACCGAAACCGAACATTATAGTCCGGTCAATTTAGACAATTGAAATAACAAAAATTTCGACAGAGCCAAATTTTGGTGGAGACCTTGGGTTTACCCTAAGAAATAAAAATTTAAAAGTCCTCATCAATCCCATGCGAGCTTAGAAAGTTATTCGGGGTCAAAGGTCAACATTTCATGTTTTTTGGATTTTTCTCAAAAACGGTAAGTTTTATCACAAAAATACCTCAATCCGAATTTGTAAATCTGAAAATTCTCTACAAAAATGGTCCTTATGGTTTTTTTTCTAAGTATCACCGTTCCTGAGATATCGCGATTGTAAGAGTTACGTTTTATATAATATGCACACATTTCCACACCACCTGTAAGGTAGTGTACTCGGTGCGTTTTTTTTTTTTTTAATATCTTCTCGAAGAATTTTTGCTGCAGCTTTCAAAATTATCAGGCGTTTTTCTTTTTCATCCAGGTTTTTATTAGACCAAGCTTGACTTAAACTGTCTTGGTAATTGTCTACAAAATAGATAAATGTTAATTTCCCAGGCTTCTCTGTAATAATAATTCTACGACCATACTTTAACTTCAATCGTACTTTTATAATTCTGTTATCTAAAGCTACATTTTGACAAACATTCTTTAATTCATCTATCGTAAACTTCGTCGTCACTACTTTCGATGGATTTAAAAATTTCCTCCATCGCAGAGTTTACATCCTCGTTTTAGGGACGCCCAATTTTACCGCCAGTATTAGGTCTCAGGAAATATTTGTAACAACTGTCATGGTATTTAGCATCAGAAGCTATTAAATCATACTCAAAATTAATACGTGCAATGACAGCTTTTGATACGTCATCAGAACGATCTTTAGCTAATTTCAAAAGGGATTCTTTAAAGTTAAGTGTAGAAACTTTGTAATTTTTTTTCGAAGACTGCGGTTTCTTTTTCTCTGCCTCTTCATCTGCTTCATCACCACAAAATAAACAGTTTTATTTAAAACAAAAGCTGGATTCGCTTACTCGCGCTCTAGTTCGAGGTGGACTTACTTTTGAAGTACTGGCTTCTTTATTCTCCCGTTGTCTTTTTGCTGCAGAGATTGAACTTTTCCGGGTGTATGCTTTTCTGCAATCCACGTGTATTGTGACGGACTTTTTACTGCTTAAATACTCAGTAAACTCATCATTTCTCGCAACACTTGCATCGATTAATCGTTTGCATTCCACGACTAACCACAACAGTTTCATCTTCAGACAAAAGTTTCTTGCAAATAAAACAAAATTGTGCCATTTTTTTTAAATATTGATCAGCCTGTGCTGAATATAACTCTGACCTATTAGAGTCTGTACTCTAATAGTAAACGCTTGTAATAAATACGTATATTCACTCGAACAGAACGTTTAACACTAAAAGAAGCAGGTATAAGAACGACACCACACGGACAATAGAATAGCCAGATGTTATTCTAACTTTTTTTTTAATGTATATTTTCTTAATATAGTATATAGTTTGTACATAAAAGAGACACAAATAGGTATTTTTGCTTGCTTGAGCACTTGAATATGTATATATGGGGGGACACATACACTTGAATATGTATTATTACCACTAGCTCGACGGTGAGGGAAAACATCGTGATGAAACCAGCAAATTCAAACAACTTGGATTTGTAACCATGATCCAAAATTTGTCTGGTTCCCTTATCTTAGGGTTACGAAGGTCAGATCGCTAGTTCGTAGATCATGGCCTAAGCGGACCTCGTCTAAGCACGGGACATAACGCTATGAAGATAATGACTGACGGGACTAAACGCGATATGCATTTGCACTTAGGCACAATTGCACTTAGGCGCGTTTTATTATGTAGTACATAAGTACTTACAGCTTGACGTTTCGGCATATCGCGTTTAGTCCAGTCAGTATTATTTATACTGATAATGCAACGTGAAAGTTTAAAATCAAATATCTGACCATATATGACGTATCATCAGAGTCTTCAACAAATCAAACAAACCCAAAGTCGATGGGTTAACGTTACAATTTTTTGCTTTATCGAATACTCGGAAAATTACAAAGATACAAAAATCTGGAGCGTGGCGCATTTACGGAACAAGTGACGTCACGGGAAACTTTAACGCGCTGTATTTGTCATTCTTATTTTTCTTAACAAAACAAAAAAAAACGTAACCAATATTTTTTTCTAATCTCACTATTACAGATAGACACCGGGTCAGTAGACATAAAAGCTTGTAAAGATACACTTCATTTCAACATGCTATGTCAACCTAAGCCAAAACTAAGAGAGCTGCCTAATGTTCGGTTTTGGTTTCGGCAAGAAATCCTGACTCGGTCAGACAGTCACTACTGATCATTTCTCTTTTTTCAATGAATGTTAATAAATTACAGGTACTAAGTAAACGGAGTTCGCATAAACTAAAGGATTTAATTCTGCATTAAAAACCCGTCTAGATGAGAAAAAAAAAATTTCATCTTAGTAAGGAAAAAATATTTTTTTAAGTGCTGCTTATTATTGAAAAATAGACTTAATAATGTAGCCATACGCATTATTACTTAGTGAGAAAAACTTGATCGATAAAAAACATTTTTATATAATTTTACACGTAGGTGCGTTTTATGCGAGAACCATCGCACTTATGAAAAAAATATGCAGATAGCATTTTTGTAGGAAATTCAATTGTCTATAACTTTTACTTTTAGCATTTTACAATATTTTACATTACTCATGAGTTATTTACCTTTTTCGATCTTTCGCGCTTTTTTTTTAGCTAACTTGATGGGTCAGAGACCTGAATTTCTGGATTGTTGAATATCTAGTACACACACAAATTTTCCCGTTGGTCCTATCCTTTCAGGTCAAAATGGGAAACTGATCGGACTATTACTATCATCCCCAAGCTTCTAACCGCCCTATCTCGGATAATTTTAATTTTAGCGAAAACATAAACAGGGAATTTCTTTACAAAATCTGATGCTCTACAACTTATATTTAAACCTTTTTTTCTACTACTTACCGTTTCCCCAAAATTTCAAAAACAAATACTTTTCATTTTTTTTCTCAATGTTTTCGGGAGTGATTTTACAAAAAACTTTCACAGTTCGTTTTTAAATCTTTCAAAGTAACATTTATCAAAAATTCAAGTATTTACCTAAAAATTCGTATTTAAAGGCCTATTTTCTTGGACTAAAGCAAAGGAAACATAGTGAGAAACCCTACATAAACTTATAGATAACTATGTTGCGCCGACCAATAGCTAGATAGTAACAAAATTCAAGCGAATTCTGGCTAGAAACAGAATACTTAGGTATAACGCTAGGAAGATGGCAAGTATCTACCTATGTAGGTACAGAGAATATCGAATGTGTGTTTTAGGCTTAGAGTAAATCAAAATTGCTTTTAGGTTTTAAATCAGTGGTCTCCTTCAGCAACTGTGGAACTCCTTGCCTGAGTCTGTGTTTCCTATTGATTATAATATTGGTGTCTTTAAATCACGAGTTAATAGGTACCTTCTAGACAAACATGATACATCGTAGGCTACGTGATCACTACCATCAGGTGTTACTGTAGTCAAATGTTAGTCTATTAAACAAAAAAAAGCTATGATGCAATTAGATAACATTTTCCCTCCAAATATTGACCATCCTAATCCTAGTTTCTAGTATAATTTCCCATAACACTACATGTCGCACAGTTCCCTAAATTATTTCAATCGGTAGGTAAGTAATCGAATCCCCTCATAGACGGTCTTTAATCCAAACCTCTAAAGCACTGCACAATTTTATTTTTCTCCCTGGAAAATGCCTTACGCATACCACTCCACCCGGGGAGGTGAAATGTGTTCTAAGTGATTATGTGGGACTATCCCCCGCATGAAGAGAGCATCCCACTAAAACCCAGGGGAGTTACGCCGAATCGCATAGGGAGGGCATCTGGGAAAGCTACGCACACCAAAGATCCCCTCCCACAGCGTTAGCGCTGTTCGGGCCCCGACACTTGCTCGATTATGGAGCACTCCGACTAGACGCCCCTGGAACACGGAGGAGCGCCTACATCTGGGCTTGCAGTGCGGACGACGGACCTCCCGAGCCATCGCCCACTAGCTAAAACACTACCTACACCATAGACGACTATTCTTATTAAATATTGTAGTAGGTACTTACATTATCACGAAACAATTTTTTAATTGTTTAATAACAATTAAATATGATTTAAAAACATTTCAAATAAGTAGGTACCTTCTTTCCTTGGACAGCGGCTATATTCATTTTCACATCATTGATAAACTTTTCTAGAACTATGGAAAGCTCCTGCTTTAGTAGGGTCTTGTGTCTGTTCTGATCATTCTTACGCCTTTTCTTTATTTTATACAGTTCTTCTAATACTACGCATAGATCTTCGAATAGGATAGAATTCACTGGGACTATTTCATCCGTCGCCATTTCGGTAGAACTGTAAATGTATCCAGATTTAAAGCACGTGTAGAGTCCCGTGAGCACGGGGCTCCCCTACGCTACGGTACAATATTGAAATCGAATACTGTCAGAGCGTGGACCCCAACCGATGAAATTGCCACGGACCTCAAACGGTATAGTTCCACCATTCGTGTGTAGGTACTTGTTAGCTAGATATTTCTCATTTTCCTATTATTGTTTATTTGTGAATAATAAATTATTTATACCTAAGTACTAGTATATATTATTATAAAGCAGAAGAGTTTGTTCGTTTGCTTGAACGCGCTAAGGAACTACTGGTCCGATTTATCAATTATTTAAATGTTAGCCCATTTATCGAGAAAGACTAAGCTATATAACATTAAACATCAACGCGGGTGAAACCGCGGGCATAGCTAGTATTTGAAAACTATTTGATTTATATAGAATATTCACAAATAAAGAGTAGTAGCTGTGTCCTCTTAATTCTTCAGTTTATTCCATTAGGTATAGATTACACTCTTACTCTTACGCTCGACATTTGGTGTCCTCTAAATCTAAAACGGTTCAATGTTTCAAAAAAGTTTCAAATAAAAGTTGTAGAGAAATTGTATCCTCTACAACAGGGGTCGGCAACATGGTGGCAGACATGGGCCACATAGTGAAAAAAGTAGGTAAAAGCCGCACTTGTGACAAAGGAACCATAAAAACAAAAACTAACATAAAACAAAGACAGTTTCCGCCCCTGGAACTCGTGTGCCAAGGTCTATTTACTATAAGAACCTATAAATAATATTGTATTGCCTCTCTTGGGCCAAAAGCTGCTTATGCCCATGAAGATCTACCCCCTCATTTCGAGGTTGACCCTATTTTTCGACATATTTGACTAGACTAAAAGGAAAAAATAAACAAAAAGAAATACAGCTTTAGTTACATAGGTACTTATTTATTATATTTATTCAATAACAAGATATTTGTTTAAATATCTATTAGCCATATTTGGAGAATGACTTTTATATAATAAAAATAAATTGAAGGCAGCCTCTTTATTTAAATTTAATACACCATGATTTTTACACTCTGTGATAGAGCCAGCCATTAGAGCTTTTTCATAGTACTCTATAGCTAGATTGTTAATGTTCAATGTGTGATATGCTCTTGCAATATTGTAATAACCTTCTTGATCACATTTTCTTAAGTTACTATAAATTAAAATATAATGTATTCCCTGAAGGATAAGGTTGTGATGCTTGTCCACGGTCCTTTGTGCAGCCATAAGTAAACTGGTAACTCCAATAAGCAAGGCTGCAAGTGGATCTCGACATTGCTCATTGTATTCTAAATAGTATTTGAGTGCTACTAAATATCTACCAGAAGTTAAGAAATTATTGCCTAAGAATAGATTTTTAACAATATGCTTTTCTTTTAAAAATAGCCTTGATAGAAATTTTATCTGTGCTGAATCATCTGCTGCATTCAAAACAAAACTTAAGAGGTTCCAGGTTTTTGGACATGGACGTTTTTGTGCAAACTCTCTTGTCAATCTCAGTGCATTTTGAAAGTCATTGCTTAAGAGACATGCTTGCTGACAAAGAAATTCAAGTTCCAAACGTTGCGGTGATAAGCTTTTTGACATAATGGCTCCAAAACACAATCTTTGCATAGTGAAATATAGCTTGTTTTTGCAAGCAATATCAAGTAGCTCCACAAAGAAATCCCATTCTTCTTGTGGACTAAGCTTAAATTTTTCTTCTTCTTCAAAGTGTATATCATTTTCGTGATAAGGATTTTCACCACGCATTTTGCGAAAATTATGAATCAAATCAACACCCCCTTTGAGTTGGAAGGCAATTTTCAATTCTTCTTGATGTCTGAATCTTACAAATGTTTTTGAAAGCAATGCTTCACCTACTTCTAAGTACTGGTGTAATCTGTTGTACTTTTTCAATATCTGACATTGCTCATGCAATAAACCAGCACTGACCACATATTTGTAATCTTGTTGTAATATGTTTAAGGCTTCATCAATTTTGCCTTTTTTCTCAAGAATGGTAAATAACTTGCGCCGAGCATCTGGATGTTGAGGCACAAGTTTCAAAACTTTATAATATGATTCAATAGCATCATCTTCTCTCCCTAAATTGTTAAGACACTCTGCATGTTTCAGCCACACTGCTCCAAGGTCAAAACTGTTATTTTTAACTAGAGGATCTAACAATTTCATTGCCAATTCATGATAGCCAACGGCAGAGAGGGCTTCCTCTATATCCATGTATAAATCTCCAGCCTTTTCTACATCATTGTTCAGAAAATCATGCAAAAGAGTATGTACTAAGCTCATAGAGCCTAGATAAATGAAACACACCAATAATTTGCTCCTCAGATCTATTGGAAGATTCTCTGGCACTGTACAGTTTAAATAATTGGTTTGTTCTTCTATTTCTCCATCCATATTTTTCACTGTCTGGATTTCAGCCTCAATTTCCACTCCAATATTAGAAACAAATACATCTAAGCAAGTTTGGAATTGTTTTCTAGCTATAAGCAGCTCCAAAAGTATGTTAATGTTTTCTAAAGTAAACACGGAGGAACATTTTTTATAAGCAGCTCCCATAACCTCAAGAGCACGTTCTATCTCATTGCTGTTGTGGTATATTGTTGCAGCCATTTTAGCATATTTGATAATAGTCTCTCCCTCACTAGCAGGTAATGAAGTCACTATTTTGTGATAGCATTTCACCCGACTTATACTAAGTGTATGTATGGGATATTCTTTTTCTTCCAGTTCAACTAATACTTCTAGTCTTTTTAAGTGAATGTCTAAATTCCGCGGATCAGCCCTGATAGCTTGGGTGTAACATAACATTTCTTGCCTAGTGTCGTTTCGCTGCTTTGATATGGCAGCTAGTCTTAGCCACTCATTAGCATCCGAAGGGCTTAAGTGTGCAGCCAGCAGTGAAAACTGTAGTGATTTTTCAGCATCATTCTCGTATATCTGTGCTAATGTCTGGTACGGTTCGGGAGCTGTGGGCACTTGTTTTATTATTTCATGGCACATTCTCTCAGCCATTTCTACATCTCCTCTGACGAAGCGCAAATTGGCCTCCCCCATCAAGCCCATCAGAGCCGGAGACAAGCGGCGACGTATCCGGGTCCCTTTGGCCAGGATCTGAGCTGTGGTCTCCTTGAGTTCGTCATCGCTCTTACCGGTATCCTCTGCTGCATCTTCATCTTCATCTTCGTCGTCCACATTGTACCATTCACTGGAATACTCAGCGAAAGATAATTCACCGCTTAAAAATTTATTCGTTAGATCTTTTTCGGTAATATTGTCTACGTCCATTTTAACTACATCATGTGAGGGGCCCGGCGAATCCATGATAAAAATCACAAAGTTCGTCTTTAACTAAACTTTTTCACGCCGCACAATTGATTGACAGTCGGTGTTTACCTGTGGTGTTTAATAATAAAATGTCATTTATTCAAATAGTGATGTATTTTATTTCGTCTGATCTATTAAGTATACGATATTTAGTCGCGTAAGTATACATGTAAAGCTGTATAATAAAATTCAACCGTTCAGCCCCGCAGGCAAGGGGCTTAAGAAGTTAAAGAATGATGCTTCTTTTTTTTTTCCACCGGCGAAAAGAAGAGTACCGTAAAACGGGGTGAATAGGAATCGGCGTCTGAATAGGGACGAAAACGGAAATGAGATTAAATCCATAAATAAAAAAAGTTACACGATGGTATTAATGTTTGTTTTTTTTCGGCTCGTAGTAGATTATTGTATCATTATAATGGCAATACAAGACTGGAGTGACATTTGTCACAAATGCCAAAAATCGTCCTTTTAGTTTCGGTCCACCGAGGCGCGGTTTTTGTTGGGTCCAAAACTTTGTCTATAACTGAAAATCTAAGCGATTTCGTGCTTTTACAGCAGATATATTATATTATTTATTTTTTCAAGGATCTATACACGTGCAGGTAAGATAAAGATCTCATGTATTTTTCTTTGTAACGACAAATTAAATTATGCCGATAATTTTCACTGATTTTGGGGTGAATAGATACGGGCCATGGGGTTGATAGGGATGGGTCGGGTTTGAAGAGAAACGATTATGTGGGCTGAATCGGAACGCTAAAGTCTGTATAGAAACAGGGGTGTCACTAAATCATGTTTTAGATAAACTAAGTAAAATAGGTAGGTACCTAGTAGCTATCTACCTATACGCGATTAATATTTGGCATCTAGGTAATTCTTTATTTAATTTTACACAACTGCGGCAAAGTTAAAAGGAAGGATTGTGATTTTAGCACTATCTATATCTATACTAATATTATAATGAGAAAATATTTTGTTATTGTTTGATTAGAATGGGCTCGGAAAGTCTGAACCGATTTGAAAAATTCTTTCATCGTTAGAAAACTACTATATCCGGTGAGCAAACGCTATATTAGGTATACTATCAAAAAAATTAGGAATAATTTAACCATTTTTGACGATCATGTTCGGCATTTGTGACATCTTACGCATTAGCGTGTTCAAGCGAAATTCGATTTTGTTGCTTTGTTACAGATATGCCTCGTACGTATCTGCCCAGTGGTACTAAAAAAGTTTTACATTTTCATAAATACTGCTGTCAATACTTTGTTAAGTGGTTATAAATAGTATAAGTATTATTAAGAAAAAAAAATGCTTTAAAAAAAGAAAGGAATTTATTTGATTATAAATAAAAGATATATAATAATATAATTTAAAGTTATTAATTAATATAATTTAAAGGTAAAGGAGACCTCTCCGTCTCTAGTTAATCTCTACGGACTTACATTCATACTAATCTTAATACTAAGTCATTTGAATTATATAAATTATTTAGAATAAAAGATAAATAATATTTGTTCGTTTAGTACAAAAAACTAAGGTATCTGATTTATGTAATAAGTGCCTCCTACCTCCAATGTTCTCCTAAAATGCAGGAAATAAATATGATTGAATAATTTAAACATAGTTTTTGTCTACTCTAAATGTTTTAAAATATTTATTTTGACCCAGGTAGGTAGGTACCTACCAAACCTTGGTCCATAATATTTAACAGAAATGTGACAACCCTTGTCATTTTTCCCAATTCACCCCTGTCCTGTTCCAGTTCACCCCGAGACAGGTATAAATAGGGACGATGTACATTTAAGACAATATTTTTTGATATTTAGCCTATTTCGTTCTACAGGATATGTTTTCGGAGAGAACAAGCATTCGGAAATATTTAAATTATAACTCCAAACATCGAATTTAGCTGCATCACCATATAATTTAAACGTAAACTTCAACTTCGTACCTATTCACCCCGTTTTACGGTAACATTCTTAATTTATAAATATGCTTGCTGCACCTTCATTGACTGACATCCATTGAAATAAATAACTTCAGATAAACAGAGTAATACAGACTATTTGTAGGGTGGCCCGAATTTGCAAATATAATTAAAGGTATATTAAATTGTCACGAATAGCATTAAATTTCTTACCAATAAGGTACTACAAATCTATCTACCCATCGCAACATTTTTCTTGTTTTCATCACATACATCACACCAAACAGTAGTGTGTGTGAAACACATGTAGCAATATTGATTGAGATATTAAGGAAAGAAACTGCTCACCAGAATACTAATATCCTCTCCGTAACATCAAGGACTTTAGTATCTGCACTGATGATTGTATTATTTATAATTTATATTTCAAATATTAAGATATCTATTGGAAATCTTGCCTGAACTTGATTTTCAGAAAGAAAACATTCAGTTTTTAACGATAACACTTGTCACACTCCACAGACAGGCTCTTCCAACTCCCCTACTGGGATTGTGCAACATAGAGATATAAATAAATAGACCCTACACTATTGCTGTACGTGTCGCACTTAGGGCACATTCCTACAATTTCCCCGTTGCGCACCTACCTCTACTGTTCCCACCAAATAAATTCACTGTGCCTATGCTTTTAGGGTCTAAACTTTTCTTTATACTGTGGATAGGTTTTGGCCAATAACGTATCATAACTTTGCAAAGCCAATTACCAATAACATTTTTTTTATATTTAAACCGACCAATAGCTTTCTTGTATTATAATGAATTGGCCAATATCGTGCATCTTAATTATGAATGAAATGACGGTTTAAATCTAATAAAAAAAGGAAAATAAATGACAACAGCTCGCTCGGAGGTCGTGACAGCTGCTTCAAGAATCAAATTTAGGCCGAGATTTGGGTAAGAAAACTTGCCTTATTCTTAATATTTATTTAGGAAAATCGTACTAGCGTTTGTGTGGTGTTTTGTTGTGATTATTTCATTAACACTAATTTGTTTTTACTTAAAATAACCTAGCTACATAATGTCTTACAAAATGCCTTCAAACTGCATTGTACCAGGCTGCCGTAATGATAATATTGTGTATGTTAGACTCTTTACTGCCCCATAAACAAACAAATCTTGTCGGGAAGCGTGGTGTAAAGTTTGCCCCTTATTTAACAATGTTACATATAAGTAATGCAACTATAAATGCTCGATTTTGGCCACACCATCTTTAGTCTAGATACATTAACGATAATAACTAGATTAACTGACGATGCTATACGTTCACTACCTATATTTAGATGCAGTTTTTCCAAAGTAATGAGGCAGATATAAATATTACAAGCAACAGAACAATGTATTAACCACATTTTTGTGGTACCTACCTCATATAATAAAATGCATCTGAAATAATTTACAGAAAAAGACATTCTTTACCAAGGGCAACAAGCACAATGAAAATTCGTGGAGATGCTGTACAAAGTGGATGGCAGAGGAAATCGATCTTGCTCAACCAAACTGATGGATAGACAACCAACAATCATATGACAAGAAGGTACCTACATTGAATAATTTTTTGAGTCTCTTGTATTTTAGTTAGCTTGCATCTGAGCTAATATTATTATAAAAAAGAATGATAGGTGTTTTAAAATAATTATATTGGAACTAAATTACCCTTGTGTCATACCCATACTGTTTTGTGTTTTAGTCTTCTCTTTTTATGTTTCTACAATCTGTCTCTGAATGGAAAACAAATATCATGTGTGGTCTGAATCCAGCTAATCAACAAGGAGAATGAAATCTTATACAGTGCCCCCGCACAAGTGCCCCCCTTGACATTTACGGTTCCCTCTTGTATAAGTAGCTATGTAGTATTGTACTTTGGGATGGTATTTCAGACGTGACACTATTTCGCGTAGGCAAATGCCTTCAGGTTTTGAATTCTACATGATATATTGCTGTATAATTTATTATAATTATGTGGTCTCAAAATTCTGTTATACATATTAATCTTTTATTAATATTCATGATGCTTGGGAAAAAGAAATTCTTAGTATTGTTGAAGACAATGGGAATGTGGGTGTACAGTTAATAGTAAAAATACCATGTAATTTTAAGTGTATTTGGCATTTTTTTTTTGTCTGTTTCAGGTCTGAATAGAAAACCCTAGTGTTCCTACCTAGACATTATCTACAACTGTATTACCTAGTGAAATAGCCAAGCAGTCCTGATGGATGTCGAAGATCATATACAATTTTATAAGATCACACACATGCCTTGTTAAAATTTGAATGTATTGATGAAATATTATTACAAACAGCCTTTGCATATTTCTAACATAGTAAGTAATCAACACAATACACTAACCGTGTACACGATTTTGCTTTCAGAAAATATTTTTTGTTAACTGTTATTTTGTGGCAATAATAAAATTTATTTAAGAAATTGATTTTTAGTTTATTTTTAATTAATATTTTTTAAAGATCTTGAGCTTTGGGTGAATCCATATCCTTAAAAAACCGATTTTTATCGATAACCGGACAATATCGGAATATACTAATCTTTCCGGTTAAATTTCGTAATTTATCGATTGTGTCATCCCTACTTTTACTATTTTTTACTACTATCGGTAGTAAACATTATATATAATAGGTAGATATAGGTATACGCAGCTCTAACACGGTAGGTGCTTATGGCGGTACGTAATAGGTGCGATAGAGAGGGCTGATTCATTCTTAAATGATTTGTCAGTGTGACAACGTGTACATATTACAAAATTGTTTATGGGTAAGTGAGGTTTAATCAGTATGGCTATTGTGCAGATTTTTTGTATGGAGTTGGCTGTCTGTTTAACATTACTCGTCTGTGCTCCACAGACGAGTAATGTAAAATCACACTCGCTGTGCTTGTCACTCTGACTTTGACAGTTGTCGATACCACAGACAATTTATTAAAGGTAAACATCATCAAGCGGCTGACTGAAAATATACGTACGTATCTTTTCAGTTTTCTTTATCACTTTTCTGTAACTTTGTATAAATCCATATTCTAAAGATATTCAATGCTTTTTTATTCTTGTTATTATTGAAATGTTAAATGATGCGAATAATTAAAATTGCCTTGCGTTAGAATTCTCTCGTTGGATTACCAGAAAAAATTTTAATGGTGAAAAGGAACACACTCACCACCCAGCTGGGATTGACAGTGACACGAGACATTTTGTTTATAAAATTGCTGTCACATTAGTTTACAAACTTTGTCTTTGTTCCAATAATTTTCTAAAAAATGAATGCTAAAGTCTGGTGTTATGTTAAAGATAAATAATTATGATGAAGACAAATCAATAACTATTATATATAAAGGCTGAGTTACAATATTTTTTTGACAAGTGTGCCTGAAGATCAAAATGTAGGTTGATGATTGTTCTCAGATTTCCTATAGGTCGTATTGTGACCCAATCATTTTTTTATAGTACGAGAATAATTACGTATTAATCTGCATAAATGTTATAACATTTATTCAGGTACTTTGATCGAAAATACCTTAGGTTTATGTATCATTACTTGCATAATCCTCTACCATCTGCCACATCCATAAATGGCCATTCACTTCAAAAGTGAATCGTCATGCCTGGATCTAGACTGCGCACTTTTGGTCAATGCACTTATTTATGAGCAAGTGATTTAAACTGTTAAACTAAAATTTAAAATATTTATCAGTTTAACATAACTTCACTTTTTTATTTTTAAGTCATACTTATTTGCAATATTCTTTATGCATGATATATTTTGTTCAAGTTCTAAGCTAAAGCAGGCGAGATGTGTGATATTATACAATCAGTACAAGAACAATTAGAAACCTTGGGAACTAATGTGTCCTCTGACATGGAAGTTACTAAGGAGTATTCTGAGGAAATAGCTTTTGAAAATATGCCAGTTGAGGTGTGTATTTTTTTTTTAACATGTGATTAGTTGGCTAAAATTATTTTCAATATGTGAATTATCTGATTTTATATGTAGCAAATGAGTTTATAGATTTAATTTTTGTATGTCCTCCTGCTTTCAGATAATCCTGAATATATGCTCATACTTGGATCCCTATTTTCTTAGAAATACCCTGAGCAAAGTATGCAGAAGGTTTGCAGATATATTGGCCGATGATCACCTGTGGAAACATTGGGTGCACAGTAAAATAAAGGGCTGTTTTCCAGCCTTACTCGATCTGGATCTTCTAGAAGAAGACCAGCTGAACTGGGAGGAAGTTTGTGTGAATATGGATGTGGAGAAAAGGAAGTGGTCCAACATTAAGGAAACTATGAGGCATATTGTGGTGAAAGATGTACACTTTGCTTCTGTTGATACTGTCCTTTTAGTTAATGTAAGTATGCAGTTTCACATACATTTTATCTACTGCAACATTACTGTGAGCTTTGAACCCTTAGAACTCCATCAGGGCAGATTTATTAAGACAGATACTTTAACTGTATTTTAGAAAGGTGAATTATGTATATCTGGAGGAAGAGACAGAGGTATGGCATTGTGGAATGTTCTAGATATAACTCCTCATGATCAAAGTGACAATACAACTACCCTAACAGATGCCAAGCCAAGGCACATAAGACCTGATGCTCATGCAGGATGGGTGTGGGATCTTGCACCAGATAACATTGATTCTGCAACCAAGGTGTATTCTGCTTCATGGGACAATACTGTAAAAGTTTGGGATATAGAAGCTGGTTTTGAATGCATTGAAACTTTTAAGTAAGTATTTTATATTCATACATTAACAATTACTATTAAATATAATGATTTTCTTAAAAGTATCATACAACAGGGACAAGAAATGGCAACATATGGTTTTGTATATACAGCTATATTAATAGCAGTATTGTATTAACAATTTGCAACAAATAGCTTTACTTAAATCATCTCTTAACAAATTTATATATTTTTAAATGGCTTTCAATGTGGTTATATCTTTGTGTATTATTTTAATTATGTTTGCAATTACAGGTGTGGTATGTCTGCATTATCAGTAGTATCCACAGATAACATTGTCATGGCTGGACTATATTCTAAAAAGATATTGTCATTTGATTTGCGTGTGGGTTCAAATCCGATTAATGTTTATAAACCTCATAGGGGTCCAGTACTCGCTCTGCACACATATAAAAATATGGTTGCTTCTGTAAGTGAAGACAAAACATTAGCTGTTTGGGATAAGGTAGCTGGAAAAATTGTGGCAAATGATGTCAAGATTCCTACTGATAAAGCATATCCCGTTTGTATCAATTGGACTCCAAATGCTTTGTATGTTGGTGACTCCAAAGGCTCCTTGCACCTGATGCATCCTGAAAATCTAGTCCATGTGAAGTCACACGAAATATGGCCTGAGCCACCTATTATCAAACCATCTAGCAAGATAACCAGTTGCTACCAGAGCTCAGGGAACCTCATTGTTTGTTCAGATAGAGGTGAAATCAAATTTTTCTACAATTGCTATCCACCTCAGGAATACGCGACTATTAAAACAAGTACCTTTGATGTTACTCAGGTATGTGACATTTTGATGATTGGTAAACACTACATAACGTAAATCGAAATTAAAATAAATTACTTTCTTCCAGATGCGATACCTAAATGGTGTCATGGTAATCGGAACTTGCGACTCGGCCCTCGAATTTTGGATCCCAAATGAGCGATATTCCGACAATTACTGATAATACCTATGTTTCATAAAAAGAGACTTATTGGAAGAAAAACTTTTCAGAAATGTCTTTCACATATTTTTGTCGTTGAAGTCGACAAGACCATTTTTGTGAATTTCTGTATTAACGGGTCCGATGCGGTCGGTCTCGTAATAAAACAAACTAACAAAATATTTGCATGTTTGCTAGCATGTTTGAAGTTGAATAAATAGCTAGGTATGCCCGCCTTCATAAGTTAATAACATTTCGTCCATAACTAACAGCCGGTTGTAGCAGATTAGGTATTGATTAAATGATTACAAAAACCATTTTTATTATATAAGAAATAGAAGTAGACAAATTGGTTGTGTTTAATAAACGTCGCAATTGTAAGAACCGTTTGGTCAGCAATGCCAGATTTCTAACTGACGATACTTACATACCTACGGGATTTTACCATCTTAACACCAGAACCTATATCGATGCTAAACACGGAATAGGTTTTTTCTGTTCTGTGATAATAAAAGTATTTCATACGATTACGCGCAAATCAATGTCTAAAATGTAAAGGAATATTTAGTTGCATATTTAGATTCTGTAACCTCGTTGTGTGCATGTTTTTATTACGTAGATTAGGTAGGTATTTTATTTATTTGAACGATTTTTACATTAAAAACCTGTTCTATACGGTTACATTCAAAACACATTAGATCTGATGAAAATATGCACTGTGTATATGTACCTACCTACTTACATTTTAATTTAAAAGCGTATTTAAAGAGATACGGCAGCATTTCTTTAATCAGTTATAATAAGTGGTGACTTCCTTAAAATACTTAAGTACCTACATAGTCCTAACAAAACGAATTACTAGAAATATTAAAACGTAATACCTATTTAAACACAGATTGCGACTGGGATTTTTTTCAGTACATATGTAGGTAAAGACAAAGTAGAGCAAATTAAGCGTATCTTCTTATTCTGTTCCTGGAATATGACTACGTACATGTCCAACGTGCAGATGTGCTTAATAGAAAAACACTTTATCATCATTCCTTGATTTTTAATCCATTTTTTTATGTATCATCATATTTTTTAAATAATTCTCCCAAAAAATATATGGGCGCAATCTCAATAGAGTTTTAACTTCGTGAATCGCTTCGGTTTCTGACTATATGTGCTGTTTATCTACATTGGACGATACGTTAGTGCGTTATGTTGTACCCTGCAGGTATACATAATTGCTTTGGCAATGTACTAATAATTTCGGTGTTTAACATTGTTGTAACCTCTTTGTTTCGTGTTTAATTAAAGTGACTATCTTATCTTTGCAGCCCATGGCCCATTTAATGAGATAAGATATCGGCTAATTTATCAAACAGGGCTAATGAAATGCCTGTTTACATTGGCCCTAAATTTATGAAACAATCAATGCTTAGCAGTAGGCAGGTAGGTAGTAGATACTTACCTAAGTACCCAAAAGCCGTTTAGGACAATATCCTTCCTAAGTTATTCATCAACTTTGGATCGGAATAAAAACAAATCAGTAAAATTGTAATTAAATTGTTTAATAACGGAAGCTAAGTTTAATTGGGATGTTGACACCATTTATATTTAATTTTGTAATATCAATTCCGTAAAAGAAAGTATCGTAGTATACCCTTATTGTTTTTCAATTATATTGAGTCTACGATTTTATATTTTACAAAAACTGCATAACAATTAGTCAGTTGACTATACAAACTAGTGACGTCATATGTTGACAAGCCCATACAAAATCTATGAAGTGATCGCGTTTTGACAGCTTTTAAAAAAATATATCAATTGACTTGCCAGTCAACATTCCTACTAAGTCATACCTACCTGTTGTATCGCAGTCTTTATTTTCTTTTTTCCGAAGAAAAGGATTAGAGAGAGATTAGTAGATTATGTATACAATTTTGCATTGAAGACCTTAAATTTTACTCCTTGGACTCTACCATTTCGGCGATTTCAAGCGTGATATGCGTATGTATGAACTAATGAAAGTACATATACGTTGGGTTTAACGTTGTCTTATAATCATACATAATATTGTACTACAGGTCATTTTATTTTCTCGAATATTAAAGAATATTTCTGTTGGGTAATTTGAATGGGAGAAGAAAATCGGTACGACTTATATCCGTTCGTTGTATGCAAGTTAATCCAAGAGAAGACTAAATAAAATTTTATATGAAATCCGCTATTTATTTATATTTAGATAGGTAAACTTTTAAAGACGTGCCCCATAAATTAAAAACTATTTACGTTTGTAATATATCAAGTAAGTACTTTGGTAGTGCTGACCCTAAAATCAAAACTTATCTAGAAAGGATGTTTTTTCCTACTAGCATTCCGTTTGCATTTATTTGTTTTGTATTAAATGCGTTTTTACTAATGTGCGTGAAATTTTAATATATCTATTAATAATCCAGTCATCTTAGTCCAAAGTATGTGAGATCTCGGAAATTGACATACCCAGCTGTAAACCTGTATTTTGACATCCTAAAACTTTTTCTCAAAACACATGATTAGATGGCCCCTACATTAGAAGTCAGAGGTGAAATGTCACAAAAAACGATTTGTTGCAAATTTTTCGCAAATATCGTTTCCGACGGGTTTGACGCTACTTGTATTTATTATCATTATAAATATTGTTGGGAATTAAATTCTCTACAAATTTTGTTTTAAAACATTTTTTCATACGTCCAACTGTTTTCGAGCTAAAGGACGGAGAGCGCGCGGTTAAAGTATAATTTGAGGTCAACTGGTAGTCCCGATCGAAAATACGTCGTTAAATTATTGATAATCATCAATGTATTTTATTTTTATTAAACGAGATATTTGCATTTTCGGGACCTTTGAACTTAAATTTTGACAGACGCGTACACCCTACCGTAGGTGAGATTTGAGATAAATTTTATGATGGCAAAACAAAAGTTTAAACAAGTTTATAGCTGGATAGGTATCTCAAATTCCGAGGTGAAACCCGTAAGATAATTTGACTAATTATATAAATAGCCAATAATAAATTGAGGCCGCAAAATAATAGATAAAAAAGTAAAAGAAAATAGGTACATACGTAAAAAAACGAGACAATTTTAGTGCGGAGTATTCAGTACAAAATTACTAGATAAGTTATTTGACCAACGCCATACCATGTCAGATTACTAATGACTAAGTCCCATTAATACAAATTACCTATAAACTAAAAAACGTTTTGTATAACAATAAGTTTTATAAACTTTTGTAGAAAGTACCTACTTAAAGTATATTATATAAACATATATATGAGACAAATAAAAACAATAAGCTGATAAGACGTGACTTTCTATGTAAATTATTTCGATATTGGTCAGTTATTGTTGATCTTGGTCCTTCGTTATTATAAAGACGCTATTCTAATATCCTTAGTAGGTATCATATTGTATCTATGAATCTTTTTACTAAGCTGTTGGTACCTAAACATAATGCTTATTATAATTAATGATCTCTACGCTTGATGTTTTTATACAGTAAATGATCTTTAAATAAATAAATGAAATAATTAATATCGGTTTTATTACTAAAATATGGGAATATATGCAAACTATACTGAACCAAAAACCTTTCGGTTTGCACGCTCTTATTTGAAGTGGATATAGTTCTGTCTCGCACATTTTTGTGCGGATGAATGCGATCATAATATGGTCTCATGATAGTATCTGTAGGGAGTTGTGGACGGAAGGTTCAGCCGTCGCCCACGATATCTCTCCACTTAGCGATGAGGGGTACCGCGGGGTTTAGTAGGTATACCCCGGCCAGCCACCACCATCTTAGCCGGAGCAGGGACCTTCAAATGCAAGGTTCTCGGGAGTCCCAAACACTACCCTGTCCCCCCGGGCAGAGTGACGGTGCGTAAAGCATTTCCCGCGTCAAAAAAAGGGGTTAAAGGTATATCTTTTTTTTTATTGAATTTAGCCTCATATGGATAGAAGATCTGGTGCTACGATTAAATTTTTGATAATTAATTATTTGAAATTATTATATAGCGGCTATTTGTCGAGAATACGACGCCTTTGTTTCATTAGATGGAAAGCAGTTAGCGGAATAACTATTTTAAAATTATTCCTTCTAAGTTGATGAGTTGAGATGAGTAAGATTTAAAAGCTTAAATTATTCTGCTTTAAGAAGTAAAAAATCCATGTATTTTTTATTAAATACTCATAATTTTATCCGGTTATTAAAGAAATATTGAACAACACTACATGTGTTATTTTTTTGAGCACAGCACTGGTATCCGTCATGGCTGATTGAAATGTTGACGAACTGTCAACTTTGTGAAATTCTTTTATTTTTTGCCATGACCAGTAATTTGTGAGTTGTAGTTTTGTAATGTGTAGTGTTCAATAGTTTTCACATGAATAATTGCACGTTTTCATCATGAACGGGTTAAGTTTTAGTGAACTTTGTTGCCTGTTTTGTTGTCCGCCATGCCCGGGGAAAATTGCGGCTAAGCTTGCGTTCCTGCCTCCAGAACCCACGTATGCATTCACACCCGACGAGACTGGATCGAAATTCTCATTAACGCTAACAGAGAGAGCTGAGTGGCAGTACTCTGAAAGGGAAAAGGAGAACATCGAGGGTTTCTATTCGAGAACATCTAGAGGGAACCGAATAGCATGTCTCTTTGTTCGATGCAGCCCTAACGCGCGTTTTACTATATTATTTTCGCACGGAAACGCAGTGGATCTTGGACAAATGAGTAGTTTTTACTTAGGGTTAGGTACTAGAATAAACTGTAATATATTCAGTTATGACTATTCTGGCTATGGTGTGAGTGGTGGAAAGCCGTCAGAAAAGAACCTTTACGCGGACATAGATGCGGCCTGGCAGGCATTGCGGACGCGCTATGGCATCAGCCCTGAAAACATCATATTGTATGGGCAGAGCATCGGGACTGTGCCAACAGTGGACCTGGCTGCTCGTTATGAAGTGGGTGCTGTAGTCCTTCATTCGCCACTCATGTCAGGAATGCGCGTCGCCTTCCCTAATACAAAAAGGACTTGGTTTTTTGATGCCTTTCCAAGGTAAGTTATTGCAATTAAAGCAAATTAATTATTGTTTTAACTAATTATATTAAGCTTTACAATATTTATCAACTTAATTAATTAAATATGCATAGTTTTCCTTGAGAACTATAAAGTTAGTGCAAGTTGGATAGCACAAATGTTACTGTTATTATTGTAAAAGGATTTATAAAGCATCAAACAACATATTCTCATACTTCCTTGTTGTGACTCATTGAAATGCCATCTAGCTTATACACATATTGTTGTGTATGTTACTGTGTTACTATTAAATTAACTCTTATATCAGGAGAAGATTGCTGCATTATGCATTTGATGCCTTTAATATATGCTAAATAATAACATCATCTCACTTCATAATAATAAATTAATATTAAAACATATAAAATACACAAATTTTATAAAAAAATGCATTCATTTCAAATAATTTTGTTTTTTATTTGTATTTTTTTGTTTTTTTAGGGACATCTTAAATAAACCTTTTGTGTTTTTGATAATGACCATGTTTTATGTACAAATTTTATACATTATACAAAAAGATTAATTTGATTGCCTCTACTCTTATTTTATTTTTTAAAAATGATATGCCCAAATGATATCAAATTAATAATATATATATATGTATTGTTATATTAATCATATATTATTTAGCAAGATGAAGATTATCTTTCTGTCACATTGTTTTGTCCAATTACTTAATTAGGTATTTTGTACAATTTTATTATTATCCTTGCCTACTTTTCCCCTGCACTGAGCAGCTATCTAAGGAGCAATGGGTGTGGTCAGACTATATCCTCAATTTTATCTAACATATTGATGTACCATAGAACAAGAAATCTCTTAACAAGAATAAAAGTAATTATACATAAGTGTCATAAAAAAACTGTCATGTTATCACAGTATTATTACTGTATTGTTTAATTTTCATTGTTATCATTGAGTCCGTATGCACCTACTTAGATTTATGTTTATATAGTGGTAATGCAAGGATTCAGCTATCTCTCTAATGGCTTATATAATTATGGTAGTGAGGAGATAAGATTTTACTGTTGTCAATATTTCACAGCTTTATTCCTGAGATTCATAGACATAAATGTCTTCAAATAATTATTAAGGCAATTATGAATGAACTTCATTTGTTTTGTTTGTCTTTAGTAGTAATGTTTCATAATTCAAGTTTATGCCATTTAAAAATAATATCTTAACTGTGAAATGGTTAAATATAATAAGAAAAAGTGAGTTATCACAATTTATGAGCCAACTTTACACATACTACCTGCATAGCTTGATGCAGCTTACTCAGTAAATAGCATAAGGTAAAATGGTTCTATTATAACCAATATTGCTTGCTTATCTTAAAGTAGCTGAACCTGCGGTTTCACTCACGTTTATGGTTAATGTTATATAGCCTTCCTTGATAAATGGGCTATCTAACACTGAAAAATTTTTTTAATCTGACCAGTAGTTCCTGAGATTAGCACATTCAAGCAAGGAAACAAACAAACTCTTCAGCTTTATAATATTAGTAAAGATATATAATTTTTATATACTATTTGTTAAAAGCATTATAAATTTCTATGTTGAGAGTAGATTATGATTGCTACTCTAGTTCAACATTATCTAAACGCATTTTTAAAGTAACTACATGTCCTGTTTGATCAAGTATCATACATAGGCAAACAACATTTAACTGTTATGCTTTCACTGAGGTAATGATTCAGCCCTAGATAACCATTGGACCTTGAATGTTGGTACACTAAACTGGTATTTGATATACCTGATTCAGATATTGCTATGTTTTTCCACTATTGCTTATGCTTATAGAGCTGACTACATACAATGCTTAACAAGTTATATAAGATAATCATTAAAAACATGAAGTTATAACACTGTGCGTTAGCTACTTACCTATATTACTGGCATTTGGCAACTCTATATGCTGTGAAATATTTACCAATGCTGTCTTTTTCTATTCTTAATACTTTCAGATGACTGTAAACATACAGTCATTCATACAGTAGGTATTCAATTCATATTAGTATTTACTTGTTTCTTATTTTGGTATTGCAAGCATGACACTAAAATTTCATAGAATAATACAACAATACTATTAAAAAAAACAAAACTGAAATCATATATTGCAATACACATATATAATAATTCTAACTCTTAAAATATATTTTTTTATGATAAAAAATCATAAATGTTTAATATTATATCTGCACATCAGTTATTTCTCGACAATATCTACTTTCACCTGTTGACAGTTGTACATGTTAAAGTATATTATTTTATTAAGCTCAATCCATTTCTTTTTCAGTATCGACAAAATCCCAAAAGTGACCTCTCCAGTCCTTGTTATTCATGGAACTGAAGATGAGGTGATTGACTTCTCTCATGGGCTCGCTATTTACGAGAGATGTCCACGTGCTGTTGAACCTTTGTGGGTTGAGGTAATTCATTCCATTTTATATTAGTTTATGTATCTTAATTCCTTATTTATCATAAACACAATATGGTATTGTGGTATTCTGTTATTGTTTGTCTACATTAGAATGATTATAAACAATAAGGGAAAAGATATGAACCGTAATTATCATTGATAACTTTCAATCATTATAGGATTAATGATAAATATTCTACATCTTTGCAGTTAACACAAATAACATTTAAAAGCAAAGATATAATATATGTATTGTTGTTTGGTATGATAGGACTTAAAGTAAATTATCTAAATATTTAATTTTCTTGTAGCTAGCAATGATATTCAAATAGCTCTAGTAGCTATAAATGATATTCAGAAATTACCAAGCAGGACATTTGGTGTTGATGGCTATGATGACGATACTGACCTATAGCTAAGCAAAGGTCTTTTGTTATTTAATATATTAATATCTCGTTTTAATGGTCCCGCTCTGAAACAGCTAGATCGATTTTATTTTTATTTTTTTAAATATTTGGTACCTAGTTATGGGTATAGGTCATAAAGTATATTTTTCCTCTCCTACCTCCTCCCCCGTTTTTCAATAACAGAACAACGTTTTCTGGGTCAGATAATTATCGATATATTTATTTTATTGGTGCAAGTGTTGTTAAGCCAAAATTCTGATATATCCAGAAAAATATACACTACTATTAATAAATAAGTAATCAGATGACTAGATTAGGATAAAAAAAGAATAAATGGGAACTAGCGATTTGCAAACGAAATCATCTTCATCTTAGTCAATGCCATTAGCATGTTTAGAAAGTGTGTACGTAGAGGATTAATTAATCGCAATCAACATTCGAAGACGAAGACGAAAATTATGATTATCCTTGCCTCAATAGATTGGTTGTTGGCGAATACAAATAAAAACACTTGTGAAACGAACAATTGTGCGTGCCAACTGCATGATGTATTCTAAACGTTGATAGAAAAAAAGCGCTAGAATTTATAGTGTAGTAGGATATTTGAATGGTATTCGTGATCAGGGAAATTTACAGACAGCTCAAAGACGGTAATCAATCAAAAAATTACTATAAAACCCATTCATAATATATATGTACCCGTTGACACGATGTTACGCCCTCTATACATGCCTTCTTATTTTTTGCCTTATAAGGAGATCTACTACGTAAATGTAAAAATTACGTAAGTTTCGGAAAAGGGTCGAGTTAACTTTCCTATTGTGTGCTAATGATATGTTAAATGGGAATAATAGATTAAGTAGTGAATTATTTATTTAAACCAGATGAAATAAACTGGTTTCATAATTCACGATTTGGATGCTTATTAAACTATACAAAAGTTATCAAATACGTATAAAGAATTGTTCATAAGAAATTTGAAATGCAAAGACGATACTAATTTAACATTCTGCTGGGTCGCCGTGACATTGTAAGTGTACCTACAACGTATGCGGTATGATTTGTATCGATTTATTCACAATAATAGACCCGTTTAACCCCAGTTCACGTGGTACGATACGATATTATTTACGAAGATAACCTTGTTTCAATTTTTCGACCTTTGTGTCTAGACTGATAAAAACAGTGGCCATATTACCTTATACAGAGTACATTCATGACTTATATGAACAGATTATAATATGATTTTAAATAGGTGTGTAGGTATGTCGATGTTTTCGACGTTACGATACCATTGAGAGATCATAAGGGTGTTCGACAAACAAATGCTTCTGCCCTCAAATCTGATGTACATAGTTGTTTGTGTAATTGTACCTTATAATACTTAAGTAAACAAACCTTTCAAAATATCCTCAATGTCATCGTAACTCATTTCCCGCGCGTCACAACGTCGTGTACGTAACTAATTTAATTTAAGGCGCCTTATATAAATAGTAGACGCAAACGTGACGTGCACCCCACACGTAACCAATCGTGTTTACGATTATAACAGTTCATTATCATTTCTAGGAACCCTAATCTAATTGACTTTGAAATACCATGCGTGTGCTGCAGATAACTTGAATGGATCTCTCTCTACTTGCGCCTCGTAATCATTAGTAACTAATTATCTTACATTAATTTATTCCATTTGCAGCTGGACCTAGTTAGCGCGAAGTCTATAAGTAAATATCTACATAGTTAAGAGATTCCTCCATTAGGGTAATTAATTTGTAGCCTGTAACCGGGCTACTAATACTAAATACTAATAAGCAAATCAGAGTAATTCATGTCATTTAGCTCTTCCATTACATTTCTTTCTTTAATTTGTTCCCAAAACGTATCTTTTATCGAGAACCCAGGCTTCAACTTTCCCCACCCATATCCGTTCGCACGATACTGAAATGATATGTTCGATGCGCTATAGACTTCGGCCGCAGCGCTGTTTAGTTTAGTTTTTGCTCCTTTTATGTCTATGTTTGCATATATATGTACAAACATAATCATCACGCCCGTAAATCCCGATTAGGTAGGCAGAGTCAAAGGGCCTCTAAACCACATTCAGCCTTAAAATAAAGCTGGGCTTAGATGGAAAATTGTGTAAAGTAGTGACAAAGTGGCCAGCTCTTCGTCTACTCAATCACACAGCCAAAACCCGATATCTCATTCGTCGCCTTTTACAACATGCTAGGTAAGAAACACAGTTGCCACATTCTTTTTAAGTCCCAGACCAACATGGGACATGTCTATTCTATGTATGTATATGTATATCTATGTTTGAAAGTCAATTAATGGAAAAAATAATAACCCCAAGTGTAATAGCAACAGAAAACTCTGTTATAACATGTGGCCATTACGTTTGCTAGTCTTGTTAATAGGGCATTCCGGTACCGTACTGATGGCGTCATTGTATAATTATGTAGTGACACGTTGTGTGTAAAATATTTCAAAGTATAATAATAAAATTATATGTATTGTGTTACAGGGCGCAGGACATAATGACGTCGAGCTTTTCAACCAATATTTAGAAAGGCTGAAACGTTTTGTTTCCGTCGAGTTGCTCAACTGACAAAGACTGCCGGCCACAGGCCAGACTACTCAAGGTACGCGTCAATTTATTTATACAATTAAAATATATACCTACGTCTAAACATTATAAAGAGGAAAGATTTGTATTTTAGCAATTTTTGAGTTTATTCGTTACGATCATAAACTCAAAAATTGCTAAAGTACATACATACATAACGTCACGCCAATAAACCCCGAAGGAGTAGGCAGAAAGGGCAGCAGGCGATTTTAACTACATTCAGCCAAAAATAAAACTGGCCTGGGTTAGGTGGAAAATTTTGAAAAAGTAGTGACAAGTGGTTAGCCTAAACAATCATATAGCCAAAACCCGATATACATTAGGCGCCTTTTAGGACATGCTAGACAAGAACCACAGTTGGCACATTCTTTTTAAATCCCAGACCTTGAATAAACTCAAAAATTGCTAAGGTGTTCTGGAAATGAAATTAAGCGCAGACATAAATTTCAGATAGGAATAGCACAAGGATACTTATAATCCATGTATCGCGCGAGCGAAGCCACGGACAATAGCTATTTTACAAGGGAATATCATAACGTTCGGAACCTATAGTATATTTGCGTTCGATGTCAATTACACGCAATTTCCTTCTTGTCCCTATATGGTATTAAATGATTGTGATTGCAAATCATTACCTAATTAGATAAATTATGTACTGTATTTGGCGTGGTTTTCCTTGTTCTCCAAGATTCTAATATGTATAATATAATAGATAATTTAGAAGACGTCATGCCACAGTCGTCAATGATGCATTTAAATAACAAAAAACATAAATACGGTGATTTTACTTCGTCATTGCTTTAGAAGTCATACATTTTGGATTGTTGTAGTATGCCATATGAACTATTGTTTCAATTTAACACGTAGATACGCAGTAGTGTTTAAAAATAGATTTTGTTTAAAACATACATGCATGTACACAAAAATTAAACACGACTACGGAAAATAACATGTGACAAGTTGTCAAAGATCAAGGGCTATATCGCTACCAGAGAATGTAGTAATATCTACATTCGGTATTACTACATCGGTAGTAATATCTACATTCTCTGGTTCCCTGCCCCTGTTTGTACGTAGTTTAATGGTTAAAACACTTACATTATGAAACGAAATCAATCAAATTAGTTTTAAAAAGAAATGTTAAATTATTGTATGAAGAAACTGACCATAATTTATTAATGTTACAACAGTTACTCATATTTGTTTACAATGGTAATGATGTATCTGTGGCTGATGTAGGGTCTTGTTATTCTTAAAAGCAACTTTCGTTATTACTACTACCACTTAACGATCATGGAATCTTGCTCTCAATGCAATACTTTCTAAATGTTTTGCATAAGATTATATCTTGAATATCTGATATGAGTTTCTGTAATTGGGATAGTAGTATTGCAGTTTTTTGCGTATGTCAAAGGGCTGTGCCTACTAAGCACACAATAGGCGCATACTAATATCATGTTTATTTTTTAGGCGAAGACCAAAATCCCGCTTCCACTCTGAGTTCCGGAACCTCCAGTTCGGCGACAGAAAGACTCCTCTAGCTAGCGGGGGCCGGGCCCAGCCGGGCCGGCCCCACCAAAAATGTAGCAAACGCCAGGAGCTCTGTCGGCGGTCAGGAGCGAGGCGACACCGACGGCAACGCCGACAACACCGGGGCCGGCGCGGACGAGGCGAGGAGTCCCCGGCCCGCCGCGCACAACATCAGCATCAACGTGACCGACGCCGACTCGCCGGCGTGCGCGCGCCGCCGCATCCACCTGCGCTCGCTGAGCGACGTCACGCCCGCCAGCCGCGCGCTCGCCGCCCGCGCGCGCTCGCACTCCGAGCGGCCGCGCGCCTCACCGCAGCCCTCGCCCGCGCGCGCGCCGCTCGCCCCCCCGCGCGCCGCGCGCAGCGAGCGCTCCTCGCCCGTCGCCTCGCTGCTCGCGCTCGACGCGCCTCCCGCGCCCTCCGCGCCCTCCGCGCCCGCCACGCCGCCCGCCGCCGCCGCCGCGCCCGTGCTCGGCAACCCGTGGCGCAAGATGAGCGACCAAGACTTACGCGCGCGCCCCGCGCACCGCTCCGACGACCCCTGGGTGCGCAACTCGTCGCTGCGGCCGCTCGTGCGCGACGAGCCCGGCGCCGCCGCGCCCGAGCCGGAGGCGCGCACGCGCGACGTGGGCGCCAAGCGCGGCAAGCTGGAGCGTGCGGCGGCCGTGTGCGAGGCGTGCGGCGGCGCCGGCTGCGAGTGCTGGCGCGCGGCGGCGGCGGCGACGGCGGCGGCGGGCGGCGCGCGCGGCTCGCTGTGCACGTGCGAGCGCTCGCCGCGCGTGTCGCCGGCGCGCCTGGCGCCGCGCCCGCCCGCGCGCGCGCTGTCGGACGACGAGGAGCGGCCGCGGCGCCTGTACAAGTCGGCGTCGCAGCGGGCGGTGTGCGCGTCGGTGGACGGCGACCCGCGCAAGGCGGACCCGCTGCTGGAGACCACGTGCTAGGGCGCCGCGCCGGCCCGAGCCTCGTGCGCGCCGGGCGCGACGCGCGTCGCCCCAATCGATGTACGAGTATTATTAGTGTGAATTTTTGTATCCCTCTAGATTTTAAGGTTTCAAAATTATTATTGTATCATATATGCGATCGTCGAAGGACGCTCGCGAAACAATTCGCGGAACGATATATAGTGTGAATAGTATTCGCGAGAGTGCTGTATTATATTTTACTTCGGGAGGTTGTGCATAAACGTGAAAATCGGACGCGATTACGTTATCTTCGATAGCATTTTAATTTTTTAGCCGTAACATACTTAAGGTCGACCGTTTTGTAACTGTGCGAAAGACGTATTTCAAGTTCCTACGGTTTCACAGTACCTATCTTCACCATTATGAACTTAACGCACAATCGATGAACGTGAATATCTCTTGTTTTGAATAATTTCATTTACCATTTCAATACATTCTTCCACAATATGTTGTATATAGTTCTAGATATAATTATACTATAAATTAAATAACGCATTATTCAAACTTGTTACCATAATACATTATTGCAATATCTTATTGGAGACCATACAAATACTCTTTATTATTACAAATAAATTTAACTACAATAACTAACTATTTTGCCATCTCCCAAACATTCCATTCATTCAGATACAAAACAGAATTCAGAAATTAATGCGTCATTATATCGGCATATCAGCAAAACGAGATTGATTAGTGTTATAGCTCATTACTAAATATTTTTTTTTAATTGTGTATTTTATATTATTATATGAAGTCGAATGCCCATGATATATGAAAGCAACAAATGTAACAGTTTGATTTAAAGCTTTAAACATCTCCACTACTGGATCTCAACTATCTTTCAGATTGTCAGACATAGGCAGCATGCAAAACATACTTTATGCATATCTCATTATCACATTTTTTTATCGTTCAGTGTAGAATTAAATTTTGATCTTCAGTAATATCTGTTGTTGAATGAATATGTAATTATTGAAATACATGGAATGAAATTAATTCCCATTTAATTATTATTTTTTTATTACTTTACATTGTACAGACATCTAGAACCTATGGGTGAATTATTTTCTTCACTTGTAAGGAATACTTATTAATATGAGGACCATACCAATCTAAAGATAACGAAAATACTATTTACCTTTGTAAAATTATGAAACGCTGCGTTTTTCCATTTGCTTTGATTCAAAAAATATATATATCTTACTAGGGTAGGTTAGGATACATTTAATCCCATGACGAAAGCAGTAAAAAAATTGCATTAGTGAATACATTAGGATTAGTTCCTAATCCTAATGTTTTAGGTACCTACCTATACTCGAATACGTAAACGTACTACACGTCCAGCAAATTAAGTATTGCGTAGATAACATGGTGGTCAATTGTAATTCAGAAAACAGCAATGGAGCACCACATATACCCTAGTTTTACAGTAAAAAAATAAGTCTACACGGCATTTGAAAGACTAAGAGACTAAGAGACCTACCATACATTGTACTTTCCTACATCACAAATTATGCAAGATTGAAACCGTCCCAAATCGTAAGGTAGATAGTCCCTATACTTTAAGACACGGCAAATTATCCTATGCACAACATCATCGTCACAGTCACTCACATAGATTGACGTACTGTCAGCAAATTTATTGGATTTTAATACATAAAAAACAAAGTATTTTCTGTTATTTATTTTTATTAGGATGTCAACTTGGGATAAAGCACATTCATTATTAATATCACATGCTATATAATATAGGCAAAACACATTATGTAATAAGAAAAAAAGAAGGCAAAATTTTACAAACAGAATTACATATCGTAAGTAATTTAACTTTACAAAATTTTACAGTCAATATGTCTTTAAGTTTTGTTGGATTTATTTTAACATATTATAGTGCATCTATGTGAAAATACACTATATCATAATACCTTAATTTAATCCTAGTTATCTCACTCTTTTCATTGCGGTAATTTTTCGTGCGTATGTACCTGTAATATCCATACATAAATACGTGATTAAATGACAAGTCAACTATACTTAAAATCATAATAAAACGTTACCTATATGTTTCATCTATGGCACCTTTGCATTGAAGAACACTGGAAGTTGTTTAGATGGTGATGATAATGGTGGTCTCGCCAGTAGGAACTATTCCAAATCACTATCAAGTTCTATATGAACGAAGGTTTAAATCTGGTTAAGAACAGTCAGTTACCGCGACACCAACTTCGATTGTGGGGCCCTGAGCACGTGTCCAGTGTGCCTGCCAAAACCCTAAAGACTTATACGAGATCTATGTAAAGGTCTAGTCGAGGGCGGATGTAGTTTTCAAATAATGGGAGGAGGAGTCGTGTACTCAGTCTAGCCAGAACAGAGTATTCGCAAGGTGATGACAGTAATAAATCAACTGAAAGTAAGAAATATCAGAAGACGACCTAAAACTAGAGACCTCAAGACCATCCAGACTCTGGGTGATCTTGAGGTCGTGGGTCGCGGGTCTTTAGGTCGAGGCGAGGTAAGTCGTTTTTAGGTCGGTCTCTGGATTCCAGAGACGTAAACACACACCAATTCCCTAGCTTCAAACGGGTCTAAGAATTGTATCGTTTGAACCTGCGGGATCGGCCACGAAAGCTATGGTTGCCGACCTTTGCTTTCGTGGCCAAGATTCGGACCACTCGACCAACCGGCTTGTCAAAATCAAACAAAAGATGTATGAACGAAAGCGTTTATTTTTTACCTTTAATTTATGAAAAATTTCAGTAATGCATACTTAAATCCATATAATCAGTGTAGGTGTGTACGTCTAAAATAAAGCATTTTTTACCTCTGCGTAAAAATAAAATATGTGGAATGATAAGTTCACATAGAAGTTAAAAAGGTTTATCATAATAAATAGAACATTTATTGCCAAATATTTATTTATTTTATAAAACTAAGCAGGTTTCTACCTACTTTAAATTAATAATGATAGCTATACAGTCTCATAAATATCAAATTATAGGTAGTCTTACATTTTTATGTCACCTATCTGTTCCTAAGTAGACCCAAGTAACTACCTGATACAAAAAAATGCGGTGTGAAACGATTGCCAAGACCCTAAAACACATAAACATACGAATATTAACACTTCCCCGATATAAAATACAAACCCAATACCAAACACGGGCTAGTAAAAATAGAAGGACTCCGCGCCACTAACTAGACGTTGAAGCTTCTCAGGTGCTCCAACTTGACACGCAACTTACGAACACATTGACATAATAAGTGCTCCAATTGACAGATATCCGATAAACGTGACTTCACGCTATAGTATGACAGCGTGGAGTCCTTCTTTTTTACTAGTCTGTGATACCAAACTTATTTTTTCACCCATCACCCAGATGCACCAGAATTTGTGGCAGCAAATGTTGCTGGGTAAGTATGAAGACTAGAAAATATAAACAGTCATACTAGCTGTGCATTTGGTGCTTTGACCGATTACTTATAAATGACTTTCAGCCAAATCTTAGTACCTACCTACACATGCTTAGGTAATGATGCGTGACGAGATACCAAAGGACCTTTCGCCCACTCCTACCTCAAGCGAGAAGACTAGATTGTATGTAAAATTTACATATAACACAACTTTAGACATGTTTTTATGCATACATTTCATGTAAAAATGCCATTTAGAATACTTAAGCATAAAAGTCTAACGAGTTTAGTTTAACAGTTTTTTATTTTATTATTTACAACCTGTCTTCTACATTACATCCAATTTATGCTATGTAGGAACTTACAAATCTTCTTTTTTTTATTCGAATATTTTAATATCTATGTACAAGACCTTTGACCAGCCCAGGAAACAATAGGTTAAATAAAAAAAAAAAATAAAAAAAATGTATGTACAAGGTTTCATCTAAAAGCATTTGATGCATCTGGTAAAGTTAACCATGAGATATAAATATAAAAAAAATAAGTATTTCCCACGGACTAGTAAAAAAATAAGGACTCCGCCACAGTAAATACAGAACAGTAGGTTATCTAAGGCCGCCCGCCGAGTTATGAGCCTTCTCTTGCGTTGATTCCCAGGGTTGTCACTTTATATGGAAAAATGCGACTCGGCTACGCTCTTAAAGCAAATAAACTGTGAAATAAACAATACAATACGACATTTTCTAATAAGATTTAAGTATAAGTAGGTACTTACATTTCTGGTTCAGTAGGAACTATGAAGAATGATAAGAAAACACTACAATATTTTTTTTCCCTTTTTAAAGTCATGATACTCGTAATAATTAATATTATGGTAAGTGACCGGCGAGAGTTGACGAACGCGAGCGGTCATGTAACGTACGCACGTGCTCACAGTCGCGCTGCACAGCCCGTACTGCCGCCACCTTATTCCCCCATATATTATGCTAGCGTGTGCGTGAAATCGCGTGCCGACACGGCGCGCGGCGCAAACGCAAACATTCAAACCGAGAGCGGCACGTTTGTATGAAGATATTTTACTGGTATTTACTGTGACTCCGCGCCACTAACTAGTCATTGAAGCTCTTCAGGTGCTCCTCCTTGACTCGCAACTTACGTCACACATTGATATAATAAGTGCTCCAACTGACAGATATCCGATATCTGGTATCCATAAGTATCTCACTCACACATGTATAAATGTGGCTTCACGCTATAGTATGACAGCGTGGAGTCCTTCGTTCTTTACTAGTCCGTGGTATTTCCCTAAATAAACTATTACTACACATAATAGTAAGTACATCACAGTAAATCACAGTTTTAAATTGATACTTTTAGAGACCAGGTCAGCCACCTTTTCCGAAGATTTCAGTACAAATTCATGACTATAGGGCACTTCTATCAACTGAATTGATGGCTCAAATTGCCTTAAATCTTCCATATAGCTCAGCGGCACCCAACCATCTTCCTTACCATATATTACTGTGATCTTATTTTTAAATTTATCAATAGCTTCAGTATTAAGTGTTATTACTTTGTCCATTTCATCATAAGCTAAATAAAGCACCTTTTCTAATATAACTGCATTTACATACTTCAAAACTCTATTGGAAAAATTTGTAGGCAATGATTTCCATTTTAGGTAAACAACAGCTATCATGTTCAATACTGATTCTGGTAACAAATTAAATAATGTAAGAAAGAACATGGCTAAGACATGAATTCGTCTAAGTATGTTGTTAATAAAATAACCATTTTTAGTTACAGCCATTTTCTGAAGAGTAGGAAATAATAAATTAATGGAACCAACTCTTTCAGCTATTGAGGGATCCTTTTGCAGTGATTCTATCACCATCCAGGCCCCAATGGAATGACCCATTAAATGTAATCTACTATGCTTATCTATGTTGTTATTTATTAGGTCAAGTTTGTGTTCAATTTGACCTTTCAAATCAAACAAATAACCCTCATCTTGCAACGAGTATGTCTTGTCATCTGCAATGATATCATGACCACCATGTCCTAAAACAAAATTCATAAATATTTTAGATAAGTACACATAATTTTAAGGGCCTAGACAGCGTTCAGATAGCTAGCATAGATATTTAGCAAATTATTATGCCTAATTACATTTTCGTAATGCCTTCAAGTTTTTGAGACATAATTTAAAATAAATACCTCAAAATTTAATCATTAGAAAAGTGATATTTTTAATAAATTATTTTAATTTTTTTTTAGAAAAAAAGACAAAATTTATTTCTTTCAATTAAAATAAACATGCAGCTCAGAGGGTAGATTATATCTTAAGTATGTACTTATACAAATAATAATAATAATATAAATGTATTACGGTTGGTTTAGTACATAGGTGCTCCATTTCTAGACTTCCTTAAAACATAAGAATATTAATGAAATTTATCAGTTTACAGGCAAATAGCGCAGTAAAAGCTCTTTATTTAAAAATGTGCTATAAAAATCGAAACAATAAGTTTGTATAGTAATTTGCGATTTTGAAGATAGTCCAAACAAGAAGCTTGTAAGCTTGAATTGAATGTAATTTAGAAATTTCAAATTACAACTTTAGGAAATCATTGAATAAATAACAATGAAGATGGAAACAATAATTATAGTACCTACATAAACTTAAATTTAGGACATAGGTACCTAATTTGTCGTTTTATTTTGTCGAGATAGATGAATAAAAAAATGTTTTGGTCAGAGGGTAGGCTTAGGGGCAAGTTGGAGTATACGCTTAGGGGCACTATGGGAGGCTTAAAAATCGATTTAATAAAAAAAAAATTTTTTATTGGTTTAAAATTTTTTTTGGACTTAGAAAATTTTTGGAAAATTTTTCGACCTAAATGAACCTCCCTTTTTTTTATTCTAACGTGTTGATGACATCGTTAGCAACATCTTTTGTCATGTGAATGACATGCCTGCGACCAATAGTTTTCGTGTAATTACGGCGTAATTATTTTAATTGTTTTTTTTGAAACCATATATCTCGAAAACTATTGGTCGCAGACATATCATGCACATGACGAAAAATGGTGCTAATGATGTTATCAATACGTTGAAACAAAAAAAAGTGGGTGTTATGTGGACCACCCGAATTCACAAAATTTTTTAAGTCTTTTCTCTACCCATTGTAGGCATAGGGGCAACGAGTAAAACACTTAGAAAATTTTCGCGATTTTTTATGTTGTCCTGATAACACCCCCTTTTTTTTATTAGAACGTGTTGATGACATCATTAGCACCATTTTTCGTCATGTGAATGACATGCCTGCGACCAATAGTTTTCGTGTAATTACGGCGTAATTATTTTAATTGTTTTTTTTGAAACCATATATCTCGAAAACTATTGGTCGCAGACATATCATGCACATGACGAAAAATGGTGCTAATGATGTTATCAATACGTTAAAACAAAAAAAAGTGGGTGTTATGTGGACCACCCGAATTCACAAAATTTTCTAAGTCCTTTTCTCCACCCATTGTAGGCATAGGGGCAACGAGTAAAACACTTAGAAAATTTTCGCGATTTTTTATGTTGTCCTGATAACACCCCCTTTTTTTTATTAGAACGTGTTGATGACATCATTAGCAACATCTTTTGTCATGTGAATGACATGTCTGCGACCAATAGTTTTCGTGTAATTATGGCGTAATTATTTTTAATTGATTTTTTTGAAACCATATATCTCGAAAACTATTGGTCGCAGACATATCATGCACATGACGAAAAATGGTGCTAATGATGTTATCAATACGTTGAAACAAAAAAAAGTGGGTGTTATGTGGACCACCCGAATTCACAAAATTTTTCAAGTCTTTTCTCTACCCATTGTAGGCATAGGGGCAACGAGTAAAACACTTAGAAAATTTTCGCGATTTTTTATGTTGTCCTGATAACACCCCCTTTTTTTTATTAGAACGTGTTGATGACATCATTAGCACCATTTTTCGTCATGTGAATGACATGCCTGCGACCAATAGTTTTCGTGTAATTACGGCGTAATTATTTTAATTGTTTTTTTTGAAACCATATATCTCGAAAACTATTGGTCGCAGACATATCATGCACATGACGAAAAATGGTGCTAATGATGTTATCAATACGTTAAAACAAAAAAAAGTGGGTGTTATGTGGACCACCCGAATTCACAAAATTTTCTAAGTCCTTTTCTCCACCCATTGTAGGCATAGGGGCAACGAGTAAAACACTTAGAAAATTTTCGCGATTTTTTATGTTGTCCTGATAACACCCCCTTTTTTTTATTAGAACGTGTTGATGACATCATTAGCAACATCTTTTGTCATGTGAATGACATGTCTGCGACCAATAGTTTTCGTGTAATTATGGCGTAATTATTTTTAATTGATTTTTTTGAAACCATATATCTCGAAAACTATTGGTCGCAGACATATCATGCACATGACGAAAAATGGTGCTAATGATGTTATCAATACGTTGAAACAAAAAAAAGTGGGTGTTATGTGGACCACCCGAATTCACAAAATTTTTTAAGTCTTTTTCTCTACCCATTGTAGGCATAGGGGCAACGAGTAAAACACTTAGAAAATTTTCGCGATTTTTTATGTTGTCCTGATAACACCCCCTTTTTTTTATTAGAACGTGTTGATGACATCATTAGCACCATTTTTCGTCATGTGAATGACATGCCTGCGACCAATAGTTTTCGTGTAATTACGGCGTAATTATTTTAATTGTTTTTTTTGAAACCATATATCTCGAAAACTATTGGTCGCAGACATATCATGCACATGACGAAAAATGGTGCTAATGATGTTATCAATACGTTAAAACAAAAAAAAGTGGGTGTTATGTGGACCACCCGAATTCACAAAATTTTCTAAGTCCTTTTCTCCACCCATTGTAGGCATAGGGGCAACGAGTAAAACACTTAGAAAATTTTCGCGATTTTTTTATGTTGTCCTGATAACACCCCCTTTTTTTTATTAGAACGTGTTGATGACATCATTAGCAACATCTTTTGTCATGTGAATGACATGTCTGCGACCAATAGTTTTCGTGTAATTATGGCGTAATTATTTTTAATTGATTTTTTTGAAACCATATATCTCGAAAACTATTGGTCGCAGGCATATCATTTACAGGACAAAAAATGTCCCAAATAATGTCATTAACATGATTAAGTAAAAAAAAGGGGGGGTTACTAGTCATGTTTTTAATATTATTTCTAATTATTATATCTACATAACAGTGCGTCATACAAAAAAAATTATATAACATAAATAGCTTCTAATAGCAATATCTATATACAGAAATAAAAAAAACAGGGTTTTACTGAAGTAAATTTTTTCAACGAAAATTTTCTAAGTCCCTGGCGCCCATAGTGCCCCTAAGGCTACACTCCAACCAATGTTTTTTCTTACCTACGACACAAACTGGCATCCCAGTAATATTATGGAGTTCAGAGCCGAATTCATTGTAAAAGTCAATTATTCCAGGATTTCCAGTAATACACACAGCAACATCAGAGGCTCCTGAAGAAAAAGGATCGCCCCAAATTAGCAGGCGGCTCTTTACATGGTGTAATTTTTTAAAGACCTCCATAATTACTACTTGAACTCTCCTAGACCTCGGAAACAATTACTTTCCTCATGAATATGCAAGCCACAGACGAGTGGCGACGATGCGAGAAATGTTCTATTGAATAATTGAATGAATGACACTGACTAGTGTAGCCGAAATATCGATTGTTTTGCAATCGATAGTATTGATGTCTCCGTTAGTGCAATACTATCGGTAACAGGAATACTATCGATGGTTCAGCAGCGAGCGTTAGCAGCGATCGAAACTATCCATAGTATTGCTGTTTACCGATAGTATTGCACTAGTGGAGATATCGATACTATCAACTGTCCTATCGATCTTATAGATAATTTGGCCGTTAAACAATCGATTGCAAAACTATCGATTTTCGGCAACACTAGTTTGGAGCGCGAATATGTACCGAAATACCTCCTAGAAATTCTGTTTTTGCTGATGACGGTCCGACCTGTCAAATCATTACAAGTAAGTGCCAACTAGTCTTGGACATACTAGTTCGCAACTGAGATCGCTCAGTATAGGTCGCCGCTCGTAAACGAACTAGTTCGTTCTTCCAGTTCGTTAGTTCATGTTTCGCTCGTTTTAATACTGCTCCTCATCGCTTATTTCGTCCGTCTAGCTTTTACGATCTAGGTCGTTCTTTTAGACCTTCAGTTCAGACACTGTGGTGAGAAAGATATGCCATAAAGTTGGAGCTGTTAATCGCTATTTCCCGAATGTATGTCAAATTGCCTGCATAAAATGTTACGCGCTCTACAAATTGCTGAACTTTTTTTTTCTATCTCGATATAGTTCTGTGGATATGCCACTATGCCGCTCTTCCTAGCAGTTTATTAGAAGGAAGGTTGCATATGTATAATATTTTATCAATATTTTATGACTACAACTACAAACTGTTTTAGTTAATATGAATAAAATACTCAGATAAACTACTTTGTCATGAACGAACTAGCGAACTATTAACGACCCGAACTGCGAACTAGTTCACGTAGTTCCCCTAAAAGAGCGCTCTTTCGAACTAGTTCGTTCGCGAACTACACAAGCCTAGTGCCAACTGCCATCACAGACGACTGCCATTTTCAGGTTGTATCTTTAATGGCACGGCATAAAATATGATACATCGCATGCTTCTTATATAAGTTTTGCTATCGATGGTCTATTGGTATTTAAGAGCAATACTATCGATAGTATCGAGAGGCTATCAATCGATTAAAACGTTATGATGCACGCACGTTGCACGATGTATAGAACAATATGTCGTCTCCCTAAATATGTTTCAGTACTCAGAGGTACCTACTCAGAGTTATAACCACAGACCAGGAATATTTACATTCTTTCTTCACTTTCGTTCTTGTCAATGTAAAGACCTCTCAATGCTCTCAAAGCTGTGCTGTGCTCCCCAAAGACGGACATTATAAGTTCAAGTCAAAAGTCAAGTTTTACATTACTCGTCTGTGGTTCAAGCAGGCAGTTCATTTCATGTCTTTTTAATTGGAAATATTTTCTTCAAGTCATATTCGCAAGGTTAAGTGATAAAAATGGCAAGCGACAAGAAAAAAGCTTTGTTTATATGTCTAGGCAAGTAAATTTGATTTTATATAGTTACAGGACAGGCCCGTTGGTTAAGTGGTCAGAAACTCTGGCCACGAAACCAAGGGTCGCGGGTTGGAATCCTGCTAGGGGCAAATGTTTAAAAACCTAATATCCCTAACACAAGCTTAATAAGCTTTGTTTGGATTTAGGGAATTGATGTGTCAGTCTGGAGAAATATTTATTATTATTATATATTTATAAAAATAAACTAGTTCTTTTCTTACCTCTTTAAAGATTAATAATTAACACCTTAGTATACCTACCGTTTAATAGACACTGCTATATCTATAAATGATTAACTTTTTATTTTTCAGGTAATATTTGCCGCTCTCCCATTGCTGAAGGTGTTTTTCAAAAAACTGTAAATGACATGAAAATTGCGGACCAATGGGAAATTGATAGTGCAGCAATTGGAGGCTGGCATGTTGGAAACCCGCCAGATTGGAGAGCTTTGGACACCATGAAGAAGCATGGTGTACCATATAGTAACCATGCCAGACAGGTTAGTACTCTTAAAAAGAGTTCTACGATCTGTCACATCAGTTTAATGTCCTAAGCAGTTCAGCAGAAATTATGACATCCCTAAGTACTTTGCGAGGTCCATGTAACTTCCTGTATTATAGGTATATTATTTATCATTCTCTGACCTTTGCATGCTTTACATATCAGTGATATGTCTCTAAAACTATCTACCAATCTATGAGTTCATTTTTAATTAATTATAAACTACAATTGTAGATAGTGCCTGATGACTTCAACCACTATGATTACATATTTGGTATGGATGAACAAAACATGAAAGACTTGAAGAAAAGGGCACCTAAAGATTCCAAGGCAAAGCTTTTGCTCTTTGGTGATTTTGACCCTCAAGGTGACAGGATAATTAGAGATCCATATTATGTAAGTATAATGTGGAGTTTTTGTTTATGAGGAGTATCCTTATTGTGTCTTTATTTCATTACCTGTTGAAGTTATTTTGAATAGACTCATATGTGTTTCTTGTTTATTATTTATCTCTTTTTATACTTTTTACAGGATAGTGATGCAGTAGGTTTTGAAAAATGCTATGAACAGTCACTACGATGTTCTCAAGGGTTTTTGGAGCGTCTACAGAAAGGAGAAGTCAATTAAAAGCTTTGTGATTAAACATTCTATTGCAGTTTCTTAGAAATTTATTTAAAATACAATTATTAATAAATAATTTTTATTCATGTTTTCCATCTTATTATTAATTTACATCAAAATTAAAAATGAAAGAAATTGATTTCTGCAAGTTAGGATGTGGCCTGGTTGTTCATTTTGCCAATCTTTTTGGAAACTAAGAAAGAAAGAAGGAAAGACTTGTACTATTAGTTTATGTCTGGCTTTAGAATAGGTATTAGCCCTTTGAATAAAGATCTTTAAACTCAACTATGTACCTACATGGACCTATCCAGCATTTTTTAATGGGTGGGGCAAAAGCAAATGAACTAGGATCTTTGCACGCGAGCTCGATTTATCGATACCTATTGCACTCTTTCGCACGATAATTTTTGAAGGAAACAAAATTATGTTTAGTTTTGCCAATATATTAATTATGCCTAAAAAGTTGTAGCTTCAGGACAGAGTAGAGTGAGTAGGGCAGCTACTGCATCTTGCCCCATTGTGGGTACGCTACATTTTACCTTTTTTTTTTAATGCAATGGAGAGCAGGTGGCGTCTTTAACTCAAAGCATTATACAAGTACGCTTTAGCAAGCTGGATGCATGTAGTTTTAAAAAATAAACTGTCAGGTAATCGAATTTCATCAGATGTCAGGCTCTTCCAACTCCCCTACTGGGATTGTGCAACATAGAGATATAAATAAATAGACCCTACACTATTGCTGTACGTGTCGCACTTAGGGCACATTCCTACAATTTCCCCGTTGCGCACCTACCTCTACTGTTCCCACCAAATAAATTCACTGTGCCTATGCTTTTAGGGTCTAAACTTTTCTTTATACTGTGGATAGGTTTTGGCCAATAACGTATCATAACTTTGCAAAGCCAATTACCAATAACATTTTTTTTATATTTAAACCGACCAATAGCTTTCTTGTATTATAATGAATTGGCCAATATCGTGCATCATATTTATGAATGAAATGACGGTTTAAATCTAATAAAAAAAGGAAAATAAATGACAACAGCTCGCTCGGAGGTCGTGACAGCTGCTTCAAGAATCAAATTTGGGTTGAGATTTAGGTAAGAAAACTTGCCTTATTCTTAATATTTATTTAGGAAAATCGTACTAGCGTTTGTGTGGTCTTTTGTTGTGATTATTTCATTAACACCAATTTGTTTTTACTTAAAATAACCTAGCTACATAATGTCTTACAAAATGCCTTCAAACTGCATTGTACCATGTAATATTGTGTATGTTAGACTCTTTACTGCCTCATAAACAAACAAATCTTGTCGGGAAGCGTGGTGTAAAGTTTGCCCCTTATTTAACAATGTTACATATAAGTAATGCAACTATAAAAGCTCGATTTTGGCCACACCATCTTTAGTCTAGATACATTAACGATAATAACTTATAGTATTGTTGAAGACAGTGGGAATGAGGGTGTACAGTTAATATTGAAAATACCATGTAATTTTAAGTGTATTTGGCATTTTTTTTTTGTCTGTTTCAGGTCTGAATAGAAAACCCTAGTGTTCCTACCTAGACATTATCTACAACTGTATTACCTAGTGAAATAGCCAAGCAGTCCTGATGGATGTCGAAGATCATATACAATTTTATAAGATCACACACATGCCTTGTTAAAATTTGAATGTATTGATGAAATATTACTACAAACAGCCTTTGCATATTTCTAACATAGTAAGTAATCAACACAATACATTAACCGTGTACACGATTATGCTTTAAGAAAATATTTTTTGTGAACTGTTATTTTGTGGCAATAATAAAATTTATTTGAGAAATTGGTTTTTAGTTTTATTTTTAATTAATATTTTTTAAAGATCTTGACCTTTGGGTGAATCCATATCCTTAAAAAACCGATTTTTATCGATAACCGTACAATGTCGGAATATACTAATCTTTCCGGTAAAATTTCGTAATTTATCGATTGTGTCACATCCCTACTTTTACTATTTTTACTACTATCGGTAGTAAACATTATATATAATAGGTAGATATAGGTATACGCAGCTCTAACACGGTAGGTGCTTATGGCGGTACGTAATAGGTGCGATAGAGAGGGCTGATTCATTCTTAAATGATTTGTTAGTGTGACAACGTGTACATATTACAAAATTGTTTATGAGTGCGTGAGGTTTAATCAGTATGGCTATTGTGCAGATTTTTTGTATGGAGTTGGCTGTCTGTTTAACATTACTCGTCTGTGATCAGATGTCAAAATTCCCTTCTGTTCTTGTTCCGCATAAAATAGATGTAAATTGTTTTAAATTTTGCGTGTGGATAATATTAATTTGAAATGATAGGGAACAACGTGTTGTGCTGCATGTTCACATATCCATGTTTTGGTATTGTACCTTTTTGAAGAAAACTTTATTAGTATGTAATTTAGACGTCAGGCGTAGTTGAAAGGTATTGTGTTGTTTTTCCCAATCTTTGTTTGCAGGTTTCGTTGCATCAATAGTTTCAATACCTCCCTTTATATGTTTCTTACATGGAATTATGAAATATGTACAAGTAATTAGTCTGGTAACGTAGAATATTTTGTACGTATGTTCACTCTACACACTGTTGAGGATGGTGCAATTTAAATGAGTTGTAAAATTAATTTATAATCATATTAATCATAAAATTAATTTATAATCATAATAATCATAAAATTAATTTATAATCATAATAATCATAAAATTAATTTATAATCATATCCTTTAGCGGGATATTAGCTTGGTTTATTCAGTTTATATTAAGAAAATCACGATTTTATATTGCTTGCTTGTACAGCAACTGTTATTTATTGAAATAAGATATTTAGCAAATTTGTGTACACTTTAGAAGTAATACCTTGACTGAAGCTACAGTCTTAGTATATGAAATAACCAAACCAAACCGTGAATAAAACTCCTTTCTATAGGTAGGTATTTAAAATAGGACTGATTGCACAGTTTTCTTTTCTTGCAGCAGCATTAAGACAATGAGAAACATGTTTCCATCGCAAGAGAAAAATGTTAAGAAAAAGTTCCAAAAGCCAAATATTCTCAGGAAAAGGTCTAAGACGCCAATAAAACCACATACACACAATGATGCGATTGAATCTCCTGACAAAATATCTTTACTCAGTAAAAGTGCTTTGAATTGTGTCAGCAACAATGAAACGCAAATTGAAACAGTGGAAATGCTATATTCAGGCACTCAACCAGATATAGAACCCATTGTTGAGACTGATATAGCAGATGCAAATCATAATGTTCCTGAAGCGAACATACCATCAAGCAACCACACTAAATTGGATTTAAACACGGAGACCTTTGTGGAAGACAGTGCACAAACAAAAGATGATAATATGAAGAGTTGGTTTAATTTTCTGATTTTTCTTATTTAGTTATCATTGCTTTATTTTTAATCATACTGTAATAATGATGCATACCCAGTAAGATCTAATTAATGCTATAGATTAATTTTATTATTTATTAAATATCCAATAGCCTCCTATGTATTTTTGTAATTAACACTAATTATCTAAAATTTAATATGACTCTATGCACTTTATAATAAGAAATTAATACATACATACATAACATACATAACATCACACTCATAATCCTCGAAGGGGTAGGCAGAGTCAAACGGGCATCATGCCCCTTCAACCACATTCAGCCAAAAATAAAGCCAGGCTGGGTTAGATGGAAAATTGTGAAAAAGCAGTGACAAGCAGCTAACCTGTCGCCTACCACACCCAAAACCCGATATACCATTAGTCGCCTTTTACGACATGCTAGGCAAGAACCACAGTTGGCATATTCTTTTTAAGTCCCAGACCAACATGGGACAGTGGGCTGGGTTGGATGGAAAGCTGTGAAAAAAGGAGTGACAAGTGGCTAGCTCGTCGCCTACTCAGTCACATACCCAAAAGCCCGTAAATCATTCGTCGCCTTTTACGACATGCTAGGCAAGAACCACAGTGGGCACATTCTTTTTTTTTTCTCCCAGATCAATATGGGCCAAATCCCAGACCAACATGGGACAAGAAAATAGATACATATATAGATAGAAATTAATAATATACTAAGTTCTACCATCTAGTTGTGAACACAAAGTAATTTAATTTTTACATGCTTCTAGTATTCTTAAGATCATTTTATATTTATTTTACAGCTTAAAGTAATGTGTTTTAAGTTTTAAGATCCCATAAAAATATATACAGTATAGTAATTTTTTATGCTTTACATAAATTTTTATTTCAGGTGCTGAAGATCATTCCAACCATGAACTGGTTAATATTGAGTCATTCTTCAACCAATCTGCAGGAGAGGTATATCTGTTCACTTTAATAAACCCTCTATTTTCTATAAAAGTAATTTGTTATATTTGTAGTATTTTTTTCTTTATTCAATGTCATGTCAGAGCCTATAAAGCTACAAATATGATTGACTTTATCATATTTTTTCAACTCTAATGAGTGGCAGATATATTTTTTATGATATAAAAGTGTGTATGCAAGTGTTACTATGTGCACCCATTTACTGATCTGCAAACACAAAAGAGGTCTTTTTTTAAGTTTGAAATTGTGCCAGAATATCCATATACAAATACTTATTAGTATTCAGAGAATTTAATAAACTATACTTAATATAATATACTTTTTTAAATAATTTACTTATATGGTAAATTTGTCAATGGAATTCTCTACTTTCTGTCTTTGAAGACCTAAGACACATTGATGACACACTGTAATAAAGTAACTTATAAATTGTTTTTTAAATGGAGTCATAATACGAACATAATAAGAACTCAAATAGAACTCAATTTTGTCAAAAAAAAGAACTCAATAAGTTTTTACGAAAGTTTTTAAAGAAATGTTTGCATTTACATATGTTAAGACTTTATTTGGTTGCATTAAATAGTTTATATATTATTTACTCAATGTAATGTGTTTCTTTTCAGAAGTATATGTTGTTTGATATTAATTTTGACCCTGGGAAGCCAATTGAAACATTAGTTGTTATAGGTATGTATGTATGTTCATTGTCGCTACTTCAATAAATGGTCTATGTTTCGATATTTATTCGCTGATATTAGTAATGAACGTTTTTTATGCCAAGATAATTTAAACAAGAAATAACATAATTCTGTTGTTCGAACAAAAGTATAAGCCAGCTGATTATGAGCGCTGAGATGTTCCACTTATGTCAAAGTTAATTTTAAAGTCTTACTAATGAAGAATGTGATGTATATATATATATATGATAAATTGCAGTTCATTTTCTAACCTTTTCAGATAATGAATCTCCTCAAAGTGGGATGTATATAGAGCAGACCCCAAATGTCATAACTAGTATGGTGCCTTTGGCAGCTGTATCAAGTCAGCCCCAAGAGACAAGTGGGGAACAAGTAACTAGTGCTCCCAATTTTCCTAATCTCTATTCTCCATTCACACCACCTATTAAATTCAAGGTTAGTTATGGTAAACATGTATAATCCATACTTAGCTTTAAAGTATGTGATGTGATTATTGGATGGCTATGATTAAGTATCACTTGAATAGAAATTACAGGTATATAGTATTGTTTAATCCTACCTATACCTATAATTTCATTCCTAAACTACCTAGTTCAGCTATGTAATTATAATGTGGGTGTAGTTTCAGTTGTTGTACATGAGTACAGTGGGTACTGATGGCCAGCTAACCACATTACATAAGGCCAAAACTACATAAAAAATATTGTATTAGAAAATTGAAATCATTGATTGATGGCGTCCGTTTATAACTATCATCACACTACTTACTTGAAAGGAAGTACTTAAAATACATTATAAGTATACATCATTATAAATTTAATAACTATATCCTCCCCCGATTTTAGTGTGATTTCACAAACTGTACGAAAGAATTCAGAAGTGAACAGAAATTTAAGAAGCATAAAAATAGTCACGAAACTTCGCCCAGGCAGGTTACCGTCGAATGTCCCGTTAAGTCTATAGAAGCCGATGGGACAGAAAAAGCGTGTGGGAAATTGTTTTTCGTGCGGGAGCTGCTGATGAAACATTTGAATGAGGACCACACCCTCGATGATGCCGTTTACAGGTAACTAGCGTTTGCGTATGACTTTATTGCCATTATGTTTATTTTTTTCAGAAACATTTCAGGCGTCATTTAACAACGCAAGTTGGTAAGTATTATTGGCAAAGAAAAAACAATACCAGTAGGATTAACTGAATTATTTATTTATATAAAAATAAACGAAATTGTTTTTTTGTGATTCTCTACATTTGAAAATACCTATGTCTTTGTCATACCTACGTTGCTCCCATGAAGAGTTGTTTCTTGTGTTACTATTTACCGCTTTTGGAGCGACGAGAATTCAGTTTCGAAGTGTTCTGTCAGATGCGACGAGTGCGGGCGGCGGTTCTACTGGGCGTCGGGGCTGCGCGCGCACATGCGGGCGCACTGCCGCCGCGCGCAGGGCGTGCGCGCGCCCGACGCGGGCGCCGGCCTGGTGTGCGGCTGGCCGGGCTGCGGCCGCGTGTTCCGCCAGCCCTGCCGCCTGCGCGAGCACGCGCGCGCGCACACCGGCGACCGGCCCTACCCTTGCCAGTACCCTGTTAGTACACCTATACTTTTTATTGTTTGATTTTAACATACATACATTAAATCACACCCGTAATCCCCGAAGGGGCAGGCAGAGTTAAAGGTGCCCCTGGCCCCCTAACTACTTTCAGCCGCCTTTTACGACATTCTAGGCAAGGAATACAGTTGGCTCATTCTTTAAAGTCCCCAGACCAACATGGGAAATTAATTTTAAATAATATTTAATAAGCAAGCAAAGTCTTTTGATCTCTTAAAAATTTGGTGATGAACTAGTGTATCGTGTGGCAGGATTGCGGCTGGGCGTTCCGGTCGGCGAGCAAGCTGGAGCGGCACGCGCGGCGGCACACGGGCGAGCGGCGGCACGCGTGCGCGGCGTGCGGCCGCGCCTTCCTGCGCCGCGAGCACCTGCGCGACCACCACGCGCGCCACCACGCGCCGCACGCGCGCCGCCGCAAGCCCTGCTCCTACCCCCGGTACGTGCGACCACACATGTACAGTATACTAGCGGCGGCACGCGTGCGCGGCGTGCGGCCGCGCCTTCCTGCGCCGCGAGCACCTGCGCGACCACCACGCGCGCCACCACGCGCCGCACGCGCGCCGCCGCAAGCCCTGCTCCTACCCCGGTACGTGCGACCACACATGTACAGTATACTAGCGGCGGCACGCGTGCGCGGCGTGCGGCCGCGCCTTCCTGCGCCGCGAGCATCTGCGCGACCACCACGCGCGCCACCACGCGCCGCACGCGCGCCGCCGCAAGCCCTGCTCCTACCCCGGTACGTGCGACCACACATGTACAGTATACTAGCGGCGGCACGCGTGCGCGGCGTGCGGCCGCGCCTTCCTGCGCCGCGAGCATCTGCGCGACCACCACGCGCGCCACCACGCGCCGCACGCGCGCCGCCGCAAGCCCTGCTCCTACCCCGGTACGTGCGACCACACATGTACAGTATACTAGCGGCGGCACGCGTGCGCGGCGTGCGGCCGCGCCTTCCTGCGCCGCGAGCACCTGCGCGACCACCACGCGCGCCACCACGCGCCGCACGCGCGCCGCCGCAAGCCCTGCTCCTACCCCGGTACGTGCGACCACACATGTACAGTATACTAGCGGCGGCACGCGTGCGCGGCGTGCGGCCGCGCCTTCCTGCGCCGCGAGCATCTGCGCGACCACCACGCGCGCCACCACGCGCCGCACGCGCGCCGCCGCAAGCCCTGCTCCTACCCCGGTACGTGCGACCACACATGTACAGTATACTAGCGGCGGCACGCGTGCGCGGCGTGCGGCCGCGCCTTCCTGCGCCGCGAGCATCTGCGCGACCACCACGCGCGCCACCACGCGCCGCACGCGCGCCGCCGCAAGCCCTGCTCCTACCCCGGTACGTGCGACCACACATGTACAGTATACTAGCGGCGGCACGCGTGCGCGGCGTGCGGCCGCGCCTTCCTGCGCCGCGAGCATCTGCGCGACCACCACGCGCGTCACCACGCGCCGCCGCAAGCCCTGCTCCTACCCCGGTACGTGCGACCAAACGTGCGGTATATCCTCACATATGCAGCATATGAGCGGTTATTTATTGCCGCGGTCACAAGCCTCGTTGTTTTTCTGTCACTATTTATTTAACAATAATTTGACAACTACATAGGATGTCGTAGTGATCGATTTTGTTAATATATTTTTATGTTATTGTACTTATTTAAATGTTTTAGGCTGCGAGCAAACATTCAGCAACATGAGCACTCTCTACCTGCACATGAAGAAAGTGCACAAGAAGAAAGAAACCGTTGCTCCTGCGGCCACCACCACCGAGACACTCTATACTGTGCCAGACAGTTTGTTTGTGGTAAGTCAACAACTACATAAGTTATAATATCTGACCTATCATCGGATGTTGTTTAATACAGTGGACGGCAGATTTGATTTAATAGATCCATTTCATCTGTCGTGAAAAGTTGCGCAATAGTTTAAACCTTTTAATCTATTGATTTCACTTGTCTAGGTAGTAAATCTAGAAACTTCGGCTGCGACATATTATATATAAGCACAAGTGCTATCGATATATTCAGCAAGAAACAAATCTAAAACTATGTATATCTCTAACTATGCATATCGTAATACAGGTGAGTCTGGCCCCCGAGCCGGAGGAGCCTGACATCTCGGAGGCGGCGGCGACGAGCCCTGTGTGCGCCGAGCCTGAGCCAGTGGGTGCGGCCGTTGCGATGGATGCGTCCGTTGTGTCGGTCGCGTCGGCCACGTCGGGCGCGTCTGCCGCGTCAGCCGCGTCAGTCGCGTCGGGCGCGTCGGGCGCGTCGGACGAGGACGAGGACGAGTGGCACTCGGCGCGCACGCACTGCACGTGGCCGCTGGAGCGCGCGCCGCTGCTCGCCGTCGAGCCCGCCGACGATAACTTGCTCAAAGACGATGATCAGGTCAGTTGTCTATGAGGGAAATGGGGTTTCTTTTCTTCCTTCCTTTTAAATCAGGGGAATAAGTACGCTGTCTCTCTGATGCTAGAGAACATTAGTCAGTTAGAGGACATTAACACAGTATAACGAATTTTCACTACAGTAGGACGACGCCTTTGAAGTTGGTGATACCGCCGCCTGTATTTACGCAAGTATGGAAGGGTTGTCACAAAATAAAAAATTTAAAGGATGATGTCTTATACAAACCGGATATTAGTATTGCGAAATTATAAAAACTAATGAATTAGGGGTTGCATATTAGGGGTAAGAAGTATCAAAATGCATATAATATTTTTCTGAAACAAAAAGAAATTTATTTACAAACTCAAAATATCTTTATTCAAAATAGGACTTAAAAAATCACTTTTTGACCGTCATAAATTTAATCACTAAAGATACCATAATTTCGGACCTGTATAGCCGAAGGAAAGAAACGGCAAGAAACCCAACGACACAGTACCCTACTTTCATTTTTTATCCATGTTTTATATAGTTATTCTTACAATTAAATTGAAGATTTGCACGCACTCACAGAACATATCGTATGCACCATATTAATTTAATAAGAAAATAAAACTGTAAAGCCGCGATAACCCTAGAAGACGTGTCCCAAGCTACTAAGAACGGCGAAGTATGCAGCTGGGGATACGATTGCTCTGTCTAGACGTCTCCGTCGGCCTACTGTAGGGAAAATTTGTCATACTGTGACATTAGTGTCTGGCTACCAGGGTATTAGGAGTGGACGGCCCATTCTCCACTTTGATTGTGTCGACTGTTTTTTTACACTCTTCTTCCCTTTTTTTACCAGAACCTTATGTAAAATTTATTATTATTATTATATTCAAGTTTAGGATGGATGAATGGTATTTTGAAAATACTAACAGGTCATCAGTAAACCGTACAGAATATGTAATAAGGACAGATTATGGATTTATCATTGTTTACTTTGTTTTCAGGTGGAACCATCTGAAGGTTCCGAGAGCAATACATTTACAGTGAGAAGCGATCTCTTCCTTCACGGAAACGTTTTGATTAATGAAGATAGCGAGTAAGTACTTAGCGAAATAATCAATTTATAGAGGGTTAAAGGAGATGGGGGTTTTGGGCCTTAGTTCCGTAAAGAATACGTAAATTTTGCGGATTGAGCATGATTATAATAAAAGATGGTGTTATGTTGCGCAGGCACATGGGCGTGGTTGGCGGCGCGGGTGACTCGCTGGGCGCCGACTTGGGGCTGCTGGACGCGCACCCCACTATTGATCTCATGCAGGTAAGCGCACTCCACTTTTGATCTCATGCAGGTAAGCGCATTTTACTTTGATCTCATGCAGGTAAGCGCACTGCACTTTTGATCTCATGCAGGTAAGCGCACTTCACTTTTGATCTCATGCAGGTAAGCGCACTCCACTTTTGATCTCATGCAGGTAAGCGCACTTCACTTTTGATCTCATGTAGGTAAGCGCACTCCACTTTTGATCTCATGCAGGTAAGCGCACCCCACCATTGATATCATGCAGGTAAGCGCACTCCACTTTTGATCTCATGCAGGTAAGCGCACTCCACTTTTGATCTCATACAGGTAAGCGCACTCCACTTTTGATCTCATGCAGGTAAGCGCACTTCACTTTTGATCTCATGCAGGTAAGTGCACCCCACCATTAATATCATGCATGTGGGCGTATGAACATGGTGGGCGGCGCAGGCGACCCTCTGGGCGATGGAAGCCTCAATTCAAAAATGTCGTTGAATCAGTATCCTCATTAGCCATCTCGAGGCCTTTATATTTTATATTAACACCCAATAAAGGACTGTCCATTAATCACGCGAGGCTTGAAATATAAGGGGTATTATTGGACAACCACCAATGACTATAATAATTGTTGATGATGTCTTATTTCAGGAGGAGTTGATGTACGCCGACACGGTGGCGGACGAATCCTCCTTCCGAATATTCTTGCTCAGCGGCGAAGAACTGACTTAATCGCCAAGTGTTCAGGAAGACTGCTCGCGCGAGCTATAGCGGTGACCCTCGCCGCGCATCGCACCGACCATGTGAGTGCGGGCATTGTTGTACTGTTACGATTAAGACTAAAATCGTTTAGTATTTGTACCCCAGATTTTTAAGAAGGTTTGAAGCTTTTGTTCATTTGATGTTAAGATTTTGACGAAATTGTGGGTAGGCATAGAACCGTTTCTAGAATTGAATCTTTATTTGAGAATGTTTCAAACAATTTTGTAATGTTAAGCACCGTTTGAGACGTTTTCAAAGTAAGACTCGAATGTCGCAAGACAGACCGTTCACGATGCTGTTCCAGGAACCAGTTGCACACTCGAATTACCAATCACAAATTATTTAGTAACTTCGTTTGCAGTAAGTATATCTGTGGTTTATAATATTTTTCATAGATATAAATTTAAACAAGCATAGGGATGCATCCAAAATCTCTTTTGTTGTTTCTTTACCGTTCATTCATAGTATGTAGAAGAAATAAGTCCTTCACGTCACTAGTCATAATTTATTTCTGGTAAAAATACTTTAGTACAACACTATGTACATGAGTTACCGTTTTCCAAATTACCGTGTACGACTCAGCACTAGGGATGAGATGGGACTTGTAACTTAAATTACGTCGTGGACGATCAGTTTACAGATTCGGTAAAGCGTGGGAATATTTTTTTTGATAGCCGACGTTTGAGCAGCGCAATTATATTTCAGGCAATAGAAGTCCATTGTCAATTGTTGTATGTAGTTAACGAATTTCTTGATCGAATGCAAATCTCACTCAATAGGGTTGAGAATGATGTATGCCCTTATTATAATATGACGTAAGAATACGCGAAAGATATGCGAATACGTGACTTTAATAGACGTATCTACTTAGAATTGTAATTTATAATCATGAAAGCGGTATGCTGTAAGAATACATGGAATTGTATTCGTTGTCAGCGGGCCCTGGCCCCTCGCCCATAGTAGATGGTTACTGCGGTACCCCTTCAAGAGGGTTGTTGACACCAAGGATGATTGAGGGCTTTTGAATAAATAATTCACCAGGTGGCATAACTATATACTCTCTACTGTAATGTGCGTGTACATTTTCATCATCACTTGACATTTTGATCGGTTACGTCAGTCTAATCATGTGCACACAAGTTTCGGCTGAGTCATCTAGTTTATTCAATGCAGTGCAATGATATTTTTTTTATGGAAATAGCATTGTTGAAGTCATGCCATGCCACGCTAAAGTACGATATATAAAAAATACGAGTAATTGAAAGTCAGTAATTAAATAATGTCTTAATTAGGCGTTATTATAATTATTAGTCAGAGATGCCAACACCACTATTTTCGTTGTGCGCCAGTTTGTTTTGTGCCGCTGCGAGTGGCAATCGTTAATATCCATTTGGTGTTATTAGCATGCTAAGTCTGTATCCGAGGGATATACTCGTATTTTACCAATGGAAATACCATTGGTTTAGTTGTAAAAAGATAATGTTACTCATTATCTACGACGGTTATTACTGTTAAACCTAATAATGACTAATGAGACGAGGAAACGTAGAGAATCTCCTAATAATAAAGCCAAGGAGTTTTCTTAATATTGGTATTCTGAGATTGTGTCGAAGTGCCAAGTCACCTTAGGTAATTATGTCGAAAAAGTTGGGAGAAAGTAGTTAAAACGAGTCCTCCACTTCCAGGTTCGTTGAATGAAATCGAGATTGGATAATCGAGTAGGGGGGGCTTCTCCAAGCTTCTAGATGAGTATAGATATGATTAGGTAGAAGTTTTAGCAAATGAACGTCGGAATAAGATATCTGCTAGATACTAGAACGTATCCTATAAACATTTTCATCAATACGCGATTAATCCTTTTAGACTGTCGTTGAAATTTAATATACATATTACATCAAACAATTAGAGGCGGGACCAGGTTAGGATGGTACGACATCTAGTGGATATTTTATTTTAGTTATTTTATAATGAAGCAGTTTGAGGCTTAGAGATATACCCTCTGCATATAAAGATTGGTGTGAAAATATATTTTATACTATTGGTAACTATTAAACATATTGAGTAAATGACTGTTATTGTTGGTAAATTGATTGGTAAGTTGACTAGTTAACTCTCAACGATTGTATGGGGTGGCATATTATGGAACATGAATGACATAACGACTGACCGTGCCATTCCTATACTTGTTTCTTTTAAGGTAAGCGTTTGAAGCCTTATGGTGTGATCTTGTTATTAGGAATAACTGTAAGGATTCGATTATATATAGTCAGGTATGACAAGATTGACAGTCTTATCGCTTTTTCGGAGAGTTTTGTATCTATCTTTGGTAGTCTGTTTGAGGTTCAGATATAAGTACAAATTTGAATCATTTGGAAACACGACTAGCAAAAAAAGAAGGACACCGCGCTGTCATACTACAGCGTAAAGCCACCCTTATGCATGTGTGAGTGAGATTCGTATGGATACTAGATATCGTAAATGTGTCATTTGGAGCGTTTATGTCAATGTGTGATGTAAGTTGCGTAACAAGTTGGAACTTCTCAGGCGCGGCAACGTCTAGTTAGTGGCGCGGAGTCCTTCTTTTTTACTAGTCTGTGTTTTGGAAATTGACATTGCTAGAATCCTGTTGATACGGCTGTGGCTCTGATGACAGCGGGGAGGAAAGCGTGCAATTGTGTTCTCCGGTTTGGCTTCCTTAGTCTGGCTTCACTCTATCCGCTGTGGTCCAGACCGCGGCTGTACGTAGCTGCACATACTGCGATGCGTCCAGTGGTATCTATTGTTTAAACGGAGGGATGCTTCTTGTCTATTTATAAGACGCCCCTTATCAATAATAATGTACTAAGCAACAATAAGGAGTATTTTACTACTGTAAGGCCGGGTCGAAAACATTTAAGGGGTATTTATATTAGAGTGATCTGCTAAGCGGATTGAACTAATATCACAAATTGTGTATGTTCTTTGCAATATAAAATTATCTTGAAAATATAAAAAAACTTATGTATGTTGAATAAAAGTAATATACGCCAGTCACTGTGTTAGCGCTATTGGTTGTGTAATTTTTAGTAATACATAGATAAAATAAATAACGACTGCATTTTTTTAGGAAAAAATTGTGATGTCCTCCTCTTGTTTGTTACAATGATGTATTAAACAAAAATATACATTTTATTATAATAACTTGTAGGCAATATGTGTATTTTAATATAGATATTCTTAATAATTAATGGTTATTAAAATTTAACAACTCCAGCGATATGGTAATAAATCAATTGGTATAGCTAAAGTAAATATATTAAGTATGTTACCTAACTACGAAAGTGTTAAGTGATATATCTACTAATAAAAATATTTTCTTTTACAGTTCAGCCTACCAGAATAAACAGTGTTTGTTGGTACGTTGAACATGTAATTTGTTTAAGTACATTTGCCTTATTTGGATGTGAATAGTCATATTTAACTATTTAAAATCTAAATCTTTTTGTAAATAGTATTCAGCCTTATCAACTTGTAATGACATAGGATCGATAAGTTTACTTTCTACTGTTTTGTATCCGGTCACAACAATAAATAAATTCCTGATAATGTACAAAATTAAGCCAACGAGCTATTGAAATTTTTTGAATGGTGCAATTTGAACTTATTTTTTTTTGTGAAAATGTTGGATGATGTGGTGACCGTGCCAAATGATTACGATGAAAATATATACTTAAGTACTAAATATACAGTCGTTCAGAACTTATATGATCTGCCTATCGTTAGTATTTGTTTTATATGAGCAAACTATGTGTTAGGGTTCTCAAATAAATTAAATATATTAAAATGTTAGATTCAAGGCCTGAATAACGCATTTACTCATTAAGTATTTGTTTAGATGTTGTCTGTAAAATACATGTTATACATTAATATAGCGGGGCCGTCACTGCAGGTTACAACGTAACGATACACGCTTCCAGCAGATTGTATTTAATGAGGGTTTTCACAAATACAAAAACCGCCAGATGGCACGAGGGAGTCTCGTGGTCTTATCACTGTCACTATTGGCTCTTTGTTGACAGTATGTCAGTTTGTTCTGGAAACCTACCAATGAGGTGGGTGACAAGACCGTACGTCACAGTTACGCCATCTACGTGATGTTTCTACTAAGAAAATGGTCGTAACGGTGGCTGAGTACTGTGCGATTCTTAGGAATATATGGCGATATAGACTTGAAATAAAGTAACTGTATGGATGATACACATTAACACTTGCAGCTTTAATCAATAATATTTCTTTATTTTTCATAATAATGCTGTAGTTTTTTATTGATATATAAATAGTTCTAAATATCCGAACAGTAAGTTAAACTTTGAGCTTAATATTGTCACATAACTCCTAGCCACCATGCTTTAAGCTTGCCCTGAACAGACTCAAAGCTACGGCCCTGCCTAGAATCATAACCCTGCCCACAAAAGATGTGGCTCTTACCACATAAGTCATGTATACGCTCAAACTCATACTATATATTCGAGATCGAGTGTGCGAGTGAATAGAATAGAATATATTTGGGTGCTTAGCCAAATGCACGTCAGCGATTCCATAACGAACTTCGCTATCGCTCGTATCGCGCCATAGACTTATTCGGGTGGTCAAATCGGGAACTAACTCCGAGTTCGGCACGTTCTTAGTAAACAAGTTTGTGGCGCGATACGAGCGAAGTTCGTTATGGAATCGCTGGCGCGCATTTGGCTAAGCAGCCTGGGAATGTATAGATAAGTGGCGACACACGTTTTGAAAATTGTGTCGCCGAGCAATGATCTCTAGACGCGCCTTTTATATTTAGGAATATGTAAACTGACCATTGTAGCCTTGGGCGAATTATATGCATGTGGACTTTCGTTTCCTAGACTTCGGCGATTAACGGGGCGATAACTCATCTATAATAGCGACGATGTGAATATCCTTGAACGGATAAATTGTAAGAGTATTGCCGTGTTGCCTATTTTGTTATTTGTTTTATACCACTTTATTCGTAAAATAGTTATTAGAAAGTGTTTTGTTATTTTGTTTAAATCGGCGATAAAGAAAGACCACATTATTTGTCTGTCATCTGACTGTAAGCGCTATTTTACAAGGAGCTAAGTGGATATAGGTGATTTATTGACTCGTTCCTTACAATGTCCTGAAGTTTGGATTTGAGTTGTTGTATGATTGTAGTATAACTTAGAATGAATGTGATGTTCTATGTACAATGATGAATTTTGTGTAGGTAACTGATGTGTATATATGTTGTTGTTTAGTGTTTGGATGTTTTTATGATAGGATGTGATCGGACATAGGTGTAAGTACGAGCAATGTTCACCCTCGAGAGAGTAGTTTAGTCTTGGCCGTTTTTTACAGCTAGGGCCACATACTTGCACAGCGAGTAAATAACGGGTCACTGTCCAATTTGACCATTGTAAGTCCTTATTAAGGAAAGGTGATACGTTAGATGCAATTTGTGGCCTATACAATAATGATTTGTATACGTTCACGTTAAATACTGGCTGTACCGTTTATTTGAAGGTTAGCTCGAAATGGGACTTATCCTTTTTCCTCCCACGTCAGCTCCAAGTTGAGTGGAAGCGAAATGGAGCAGGGCTCAAATGGAAAGGCTCGCGTTGCTTCGCGAGAATTAAGAAATACGGTACTATTTGTATGTGGCAACACATTTTATTTCCTAATTCAAATTATGTTAATGATCACTGGAGAATAGTGCTAGTGAATAACACAAGTTCTATAACTTAGTTACTAAATACAATATTTTCAATCAGTAAGTTTATGGGGTTTTTAATACATATTTTTACAGCAAGCAAGCTAGCCTGTCCATTTCCGATCGTGGAGCGTCGTTTTCTAATGTGTGTATAGCATAACGATAACATAATATAAATGTTGATAGTTAAGTACTCTACTAATATAAGCGACTAGTTTGTTTGGACTATGCACATTTTTTAATTAACTTGATATATTTGTAAAACAGTTCCAGATCTTTTTTTAAGAACGTATTGACAGTAGTGACTGTACCGAGTGCCGTAATTTTTGAGTTGAATCACCATCGGTCACGACACGACAGCGACTTTTTACTGGTGCATTATAACTATCATTATTTCTCAACTGTTTGACATCTCAAGAGTAGTTTCATAACCCATATTGTCTTGACTCTTAATGCAATTGCAGTTTTCGTATGCGTTAAAGCAACAATGAAATAAATAACAAAAATGTAGGTAGGTACTTATAAATGTTGGGTATCTTGTCTAAAGTTTGGACGCAATGGGTCTGTCGTGTAGTGAGAAGGTAGCAAACATAATTTTTATAATGTTTTGAATGTTCAGTCAAAGTTCAAAGATTGCATGGTTTTGATTAGTGTGTAGCCAGATCACAATGTAAAAGACATCCATATTCTGCTTGGGCAGGGCACGAAGACTACCAAGACTTTGTTAGAGTCGCCTAATTAAACAATTATTTGCATGTACTTTGATTTCTACGAATATCTTAGCATGATTATTGAAAGATAGGTAAATATATATTCGCGTGTCTGATATAACCAGCGCTGCACATGTATTTCGTACGTAATAAGTACATTACTTTCAATAATAATAAGTATACATTATTTTTATTAACATGCCATGCTTAATAAATGAAACTATATATTTTAAGTGACGTTCATAACACTAGTAAGTTCTTCTGAGTCATATTGAGTCATCCTAATACAAAAAAAATAATTTCAATGCAACTATTACTGGATCCGTCCTTTGCCTCGCCGTGCGTGAATATTAACAGATGAAAGTTATGTACCTTGTTTCTACGATATACCTACGAGTATATAAGCTTTTATTGTTCTGTAAACGCAATCTTCCTATTACTGTAGTGATTCATATGCGAAAAAATATTACTTTAGGCATGATATTATCATCAAGTAGGTAAATTTTTTAGAGCATGGGTAATTAGTCTTTACTTTAGTCACTATCAGGATGTGTTATTACTCATTCATCATTCGCTATTTACATGACACACATCATTCGTTTTGTGTGAATTATTGTTGCCACAGTGTTCTAAAAATGTCTACTGTTTACGTGAGATAAATGTAAGAGCTATCTACTGGTGCCTAAAATTATAAGAAATATTTATCTATGACGTAATTGAAAATTAAGAGATTTACGCGCTTTAATTAATTAGCTGTCATTTAAATTAATAACGGATTTATCTACAGGGATTAGAAAATGCTAATTTTAAAATGTCTGCTTTTACTTAAAATATCATGTGCAAATAGCTTGAACATTTGTAACCCGCTATGGATATGCCCAAATTTACTGTTTTTTGACATTTTTTTTTTTCTTCAATAGTTTCAGGTTAAGTTGCTGTTACTTCACCCAGTCAGCCTTATATACTTAAAAAAATTGTTTAGTTTGAATAAAAAATTAACTAGCTGTATGAAATCCATGATATGCCCAACTTACTAACCCATATAAATTTATAACGCTAACGTGACATATATTCAAAACGGCTGATCACTATATCATTTTTGTAGTAAGGATGTTAGTGGCTATGCGTTTTAATTTGCAAACACATCTGCAATTCGTAACGAATATTGGTGGTCTGAAATTATCAACGTGCGATTCCTAAATTGAGAATCTTATGCCGGGAACGTCTCAAAATCTAAAGGTTCCTCAAAAGCACAGTTATAAAGGTGGTAGAACCGAGGTAGGACCGGGTGGTCCTATTCATAGAGAAGACGGCTAAAGTTACGGCTTTCAAGTTACTGCGCTTCATTCGATAACTGAGAGTAATCAAAGACTGACGGCCTACCAACAGACCGATCATATCATACTTGTCTGCCATGTTTGTAGTTTAAAATGAGTATAAGGACCTCGACGAAAGCTTCACAATTTAGGAGCCGACTGTAAGAATATCTCGCCTTAGCATGCTTTAATATTTATGGTTAATTTTATGGTATTTACAAGGTTTCTTGAGTTCTTGGTAGTCACTGAACTGACAGCCCTGCCCAATCACTGCATCCGATAGGTACAATTTATTTGTTATTACACTAATGTATAATATTGTATATAAGATAAAATATATTTTTGGAAATTTCGTGATAAATGGTAAGATGGCTTATTTTTTGAGACTGTTGTCCAAATTAAGATCATGATATCATTTTGTTAAAATTTTAATATACCTTATGGAGAAATGTATTTCAAAATTATTTTTATAAATGAGATTTTATTTTGGTTGTTGCTATTTGTTTTGTTGAAATACTAAGATCGGCGAGAGAAAGAACTGCTTATAATGTAATAATTATAACACAACAGTACAGACATACTAAGTCAGTTAATTAAATCACATATCATAATTATTTTAGTTTGTTATTAATCATTATATTAATTGGTTGCTTTGTGTTTGAATTCAGATTTTGCTATATAAAACAATAAATGTTCTAGATAACCGTATTCATTGTTTTTTTTTCATGTGTAATATTCCTATGAATAATGTTACTTCCTTATTAATTGTAAGTATTAGCACATTAAGAGTGTTATGCATACAAGCATTTAAGATGCTAAACTGTATGCACTGCATGTACTGTTTTCTGTTTAAAGATAGCTTATTCAATTAAAGTTCACATGTACTCGCGTTTTAAAACACACGTAATGTTTAATTGTGTTGAACCCTTAAATGCCATATGCATGTGTTATATTTTCCAAACACGTTGGCAATATGTTTATAAAACTGGGACTTTCCAAATTCTGGGGTGCCTATGATATCGATTCCGCGGTCATTTCATATATATTAGTAGATGTGGAAGGTATACCCGAACCATTTACTCTATATACCTGCTGTCATCTTGGATGAAAAGGCGGCCCTCCGCCACACCGAGAGTCCTGAAGCTAGACTCACTTCGTACCCCCTTTTCCACAACTTTTCTTGAAGGTTAGATCCATGTTTGCGATGACAGATTTATAGATAAACGCTAACATATACTTAGGTAGTATTGGAACGTATATAAGGCATAATTATATCAATGAAAATGCATTTGGTACATATTAATTATAATTTAATAATAAAGAATTATGAATAATATCTACATTATGAACACAAGAATTATGATTATATTTGCTCTCTCTCACGTATTACATTGGTTCACGATTAATAACCTACTTTTAAATGCTGGTAAAACTAAATGTGTTAAGTTCACAATGCCTAATGTTAAGCAATCAAATATTAATTTAAACATGGGTGATGAACCTATTGAAATAGTTCACTCAACAGTATTTCTGGGCATTACCATTGATTCTAAACTGCAATGGGGCCCTCATATTGCTGCTCTAGCGGGAAGACTTAGTTCCGCAGCATATGCCGTAACAAAAATACGGAAATTGACTGATGTTGGAACGGCAAGATTGGTTTATTTTGGCTACTTTCACAGCGTAATGTCGTACGGCCTTCTGATGTGGGGGTCTGCTGCTGACATACAAAATATCTTTGTATTGCAGAAGCGGGCTATCCGCGCCATATATGGCCTTAAACCACGGGATTCGCTTAGGGAGGTATTTATAGAAGCCAATATATTAACCGTAGCATCGCAATACATGTTTGATTGTATTATGTATGTACGCAAGAACTTTAATCTCTTTTCCAAAAAATCTGACCATCATAGTTTGAATACCAGGAATAAACACAAGCTTGTCGTTCCACATCTTAGACTTCATAAAAGCAGTAATTCTTTTGTGGGGCTTAGCATTAAGTTATTTAATAAGTTACCAGATAAGGTAATTCAAATGCCCGTTCATAAATTCAAATCACATATGAAAACATTTTTCATGAAAAAGGGCTATTATAGAATTAAAGACTTTTTCAATGACAGGAATCTGCAGTCTGCGCTCTAATTCTTGCATGGTCTACTCTCCTATTGTAATGTATTACATTCATTATATTTGAATTATATAAATTTGTAGAAGTAGATATAAAGTAGCATTGTTATTGTATACATGGCGATTTAAAAGAGTAACTACCGAGTTTCTTGCCGGTTCTTCTCGGTAGAATCAACGTTCCGAACCTGGCGGTAGAATATTTATTTTGTATTATTATGACTATTCATAAGTGCTTTTGTGGAGCCTACATGAATAAAGATATTTCTATTTCTATTTCTATTTCTACAAGAAACTTTTATGTATACTTATAATATACAGCATGTTTCTAAGTAATATTTACAAAATAATACCTTTCATCTTCGTACGCAATTTCGTAACTGTGAAACTGAATGAAACGTAATATTGTATGTTAAACTAAGTATCTTAGACATTAAAATGTCGGTGAAACGGTCTCATCAGTAGATTATATTTAATTGAGGTAGCGGTTACTGTTCAAAATTCAATTAGATTTATATAGGATTTTAATTCTATTCAAATTATTATTCTTTTCAAACTGGTCATATTTATCTGTATATTATACATAGTTTATTTATTTCTTATAATTTGGAGCCATATAAATAAATAAAAATTGTTTTTTTCTAAAATTGTTATTTAGCTGACCGCAGCAGAAATATATCTACTATAAATATAAATAGTTACACGTCGACCAAGTAAAACTTTGATGTAGTTAATTTATTAAAATTACAATATGTTTGTATGTGTCGCAGCACAGAATCGAATTGGTAAATTAAACTGAGATTTGCAGAAAATCTATAAACTATACCTTTATTATAGGTATGATATTAAAACCCAATTGCACAAATTCTTGTGCACTTTATTATTAAAAGTAATTCTTAGACTAAGAGATAGATGGAAAGATACAGTACGTATTTTTACTAAATAAACGAATTATCACATCACATCACACGCACTATTTGGCAGAAACTGGGTATCACGTTTAAGGATATAGGTAGACCGTGTTGGTCTGGGACTTAAAAACAATGTGCCAACTGTGTTCCTTGTCTAACATGTCGTAGAAGGCGACTAATGGTATATTGGGTTTTGGGTGTGTGATTGTGTAGGCGACGAGTTAGCCACTTGTCACTACTTTTTCACAATTTTCCATCTAACCCAACCCAGTTTTTATTTTTATTTTTTGGCTGAATGTGGTGTAGGATTCTTGCTTCCCCTTTGACTCTGCCAACCCCTTCGGTGATTACGGGCGTGATGATATTATGAAAACGCCATATTCTCCGACATGAAATGAGAAATGCGGTATACTTACGTAATATGAGGAATACCTATAGAAAAATCCCAAAGATTTTTGTACATACGGCAGGTCTATAAACTATATGCTATAAAAATGGCTCTTTAACCCTACACATCATTTGCTAAATTTGCTAACTTTAGAATCACACTATTCTCGTATGCATGATGTTCTCTGGCGGCGTCGGGGGCAGGTTGTGGCTGGTGGTGCGGACCAGGGATGTGGACACTTTGTCCCGGGCCAGCACCAGGGCCCACAGTATCGTGTATATGGCAAGCAGGCCCGCTACCGAGATGCCTACTATGGCACCGGCGCGTTTTCCGTTCTTCCAGTCTAATATGTCATAGATGTAATGATTACCAACCCTGAAACAAAAGGTAGTCTTTATATTTTAAGAGTTATGACCATTTACAGTTTCAAACTGTAACTTTTAAACTTTAATTAGAAGTAAAAGATAGTTGTTTGCCTGGTAAACGTCTTATTTAGGTACGTACCGTATCCAACGTCTCAAAATATTAAATTAATAAAGTGTCTATAAAAGTAGCTACACTTATTGAAAACCCTTTTTGTCCTTTCTAAAATCTTATATTCTTCCTAGCGATATAGGCCTGAGTTTGACCCTGCTTTGACCATGATCTCAAATTTAGCGAGTCTGAACAATATATAAAAACTACTGCCACCTGACCTTCGAATCTGACTCGTAGACAGGAAACAGAAAAATTGGATTATGGTTATACATATACACCCATTGTGCCCTGAATGTGCAGGTGTTCTCACGATGCCTCCCCACTCCCACTTCTAGTGAAAAAAATCTTTACTTAGATTTTGAAAATACAATCGTTTGATTTAAACTCTCGCCGCTTGCACGTAAGTTCGTTACTATATAGGTATGTAGGTGTTTACCTACTTATATCGTAACCACCTCTTATTATTTGGTACTTGAGAACATTTATTGACATTTGCACAAGTATGTACCTACTTACTTTATTTTTGGCCACAATTTAGCGACGAAAGGTAGAGTGGGTAGATACTTATGAGTTCTGTTTTATCCGTATCCATGGTTATCAAACCTTTAATATGGGATTGGTTCATCACAAGTGCCGCAGATAACAGGTACCTACATTTTGAATTAGAAGATAAGATTTCGTATGTGTGTGCTATTTGGCTTTTACCAGATTTTTTGCTGAACGAAATAATAGAATTCATATTTAGAAGTCAAACAATAGCAAATTATAATATGTACAACAATATGCATTTTGATGTTCCACTATTTGGTTGGAGCTTAGGAATTGTTGTAACAGATTTAACCTACTACATATTGCATAGGTAACATCATAAATAAATGTTTAGTCTAACACACACATTTCTTAACTGAATTTGAAGTTTGTATCTATTAGAATGTACTATAATGAAAAAAACTAGATTCTAGTTGCCGCCATTGGGATGGCGACCACTTTTAAACATAAACTGACTATCGATGTTAGGTAATTTCATAATTTGTAATCTCAATGAAAATAAATGTGGCAATAAAAATTAAAGGGACCTCTATCTATGGTCGAATTAGCGCACCTTAAGTGATACGCAAAAATAAATTCGCCGTTTGATTTAGTGATGTAACTAAATGGATTGCTAATAAATAAAAAGAAATAAATTATCAAGTGAACATACGCGTCTGTGCCGCCGGATGCGTAGTAGATGGCGGTGAAGGCAGCGTACCACAGGCCAAGCCCGAGGGGCTGGTAGAAGTGCAGGAAGCGCAGCGGCGTGCGCGCGCACGCCACCTCCAGCACGGCCACACACGAGTTGAAACCGTGCGTCGCCAGGTCCAGCCAGAACATGCGCCGCCCAGTCGACTCAGCCTCTACGAACATATTGAATGTTTAAAAACACATGTAGGTACCATAAACCCCAGTAAAAATTTATTTTTGGCGAAAGGTGGTTGAAGGTGCCTGAAGTCCCTGTAAATCTGCATATTCCTTTGGGGATTGCGGGCATGATAATAAATAAATAAATAAAAATAAATATCTGACTACATCACAACATTGATCTGACTCCGAAGTAAGTAGCTTAAGCACTTGTGTTACGAATATCAGAATCAACAGTGGTATTACAAATATATCCCTACTTAAATATATAATATTAACACCCATACAGAACAAACACAAGTATTCATCATAGGAATGTTTGTGCTGGGTGGGAATCGAACCCACAACTCTTGACGCATGGGACAGTGTCACTAACAAATGCGCCATCGAACCAGTCAAAAAATTATGCATGCTCGGCGGTCCGTCCGCACCGCTCTCTACGTGCTACGCCACCAGTCCAAGGAGCGAATAAGCTCTTTAATCAATATATACCCACACATCAAATTGGGTTGGATTAGATGGATATTGGGAAATTGCAGTGACAAGGGGCTAGCTCGTCGCCTACTTAAGTAATGACAAAACTTTAAAAATGATCTCATATTCGACAGAACCAGTCTAAAATTAAGACCTGGGACAAACACCTGTTTTATCAACAATTATATTGACTCGGTGCAGGGCTAACCCGCGCCTCTAATGTTCGTCGCGAAGTCTAAACCTTTGCACCAACGGAGTTGCCTAAAAAACTGGACTTCTTATACCTATACCTAAGTTTGGTCTAAAAACACATTCAAGGAGTTTAGTCACGCCAATACCTCATTGTAGTTTGCGCTCTGCAGTGACCCTGTGTGAAATTCACTTACTACTAGTTGTACTACTATTACTCAGTTATACATTTTGTACTATTATTAAATGTACCCACGAATAGCGCACAAGTGTGGTTAATTCATCGGATAAGTACATAAAGTAAATATAATAACTTTATTTATATGTTCTAAGTTATAATTCTAGCGTAATTTCTCGCACCGCATCAGTGCTTGCCGATATTTTCAATGCTAATTAAATTCTGCGCGATATTGATTTAATTTAAATAACCTTAAATAAAGTTTACACTGTATGACTTGAAAAACGAAGTCTATAACTGGATAATGGGTAATAATAGGTTGCGGCGATGATGCGAGAAGAGCGTCGGCGATGCGAGAATCTGGTTCGCGGTCACACACCCGCTTGCTTAGGACTAGACTAAGATTATCAAGAAATATGCTTAGATACCTAAACTACTTTTGCTCTCACTCCGCGTAGAATTTGATCTGTTACTTAGAGACTCGTACATCCCGGAGAATAAGTACATGTTCAACAAGGGAGTAAAATTAGGATAGCACTTTCTTCAACCGCGCAGAGGTATGCCGCCAATGTAACCTACGTCTTTTTTAGGGTGCAATCTTTTTGCGTACCTACCATCCATCACAATCGATAAAGTTGTATAGGCGTGAAGACGTTAGACAGGAGGAGCTACTTTCTATGTAGCTAATATTTGTGAATGATATATTTACCCGGATCATACAGTAAAATCCAGTAGAGAGCTGTGATCATGAGGGCCAGACTGACGCCCACGTTGTGCAGAAACCAGTACATGCTCACGAACCATGGCAGATCCGACGATTCTGTAACTTTAATGCAAACAAATTGAAATATGTACTATGCCTACACATATTTTAATTTATCGTATTTTGATCTAAATATGTGTAGGTATATACATTGATAAACTGATCGAAAAGTAAGCCTTGATTTTAGCTTATGTAAAAAAAATTATATCGAATTGAAAAAAAATCGAATGGGTGTCATATGGGCGCATAACAATTAACGTCAAAATCAAAGTACCACGGTAGGTACTCAATAGAAATGATATTGCTACTAGTTTATTCTGACGTGTCTACAAACGTAATTAAAATTTATTTTTAATAGAATAAACAACGCATGTTTCACATTATATGCCAGTTTCACGCACGGTTTTACGTTAATATTAAATATGACTTTGATTAAAACATTCGCGTTTTTCTCTATAATTCTTTTTACATATTCAATGTGAAGGTATCCTTTCCAAGTGTGCGTAACATTTCCTTGTTGAGTAATTGTTTGCGACACGAGAGTGCTTACCATCTCGAGGTGACCACTTGCCCCATTCCATTGACCATAACGACTGCAGCTGACATGTTGTGAATTATACATTCATTTTAACTTGATATTTTATCTATTTATGACCCAAGCAGGCAATCGGACAGGTATCAAAGTAATTATTTGCTTAGCTCGATGGCTCATTCGGTGGTGACCCTGCCCCCTGCGCCAACAGTTGTGGGTCCGATCCCCACCCAGGACAAACATTCGTGTGATGAATACTTGTGTTTATTCTGTGTGTAATACCACTATTGATTCTGATATCCGTAACACAAGAAGGTAAGCTACTTACTTCGGAGTCAGATCAATGTACCTATGTGATGTAGTCTGATATTTATTATTATTGATAATAAATTCATTCAGTGTTTTTATATAGTATTTTTATAATATGATAACATTTAATTTTCATTACATATTCCAGGCTGGCCTGGGCGGTTTCTATTGAGTACCTTTGCGCTTGTCAATTTCATTCCCGTACTAATTCTCCAAACTTGCACTAGAAACTATATTCTCAATATAGGCCAGCCGAATCTTCTACAAAACCCCCCTAAAACATAATTTAATCTGAAATTTTGGTTTGTTTTTTGACAACTTAACCCCTCCCGGGTTTGAAACTACATTTTACAAGCAGAAGTAGTTGTGCTAACTGCGTAATACGTGACCACGTAACACGTTAACCACTACCCTAGGGTCCAAATCAGAATAATAATAATAAATTCTCAGACTGACACACTAATTCCCTAGTTCCAAACTAAACTCATAAGCTTGTGCTATGGATACTAGGTGAACGTATAGACATACTTAAATACGTTTATAACCATCCATGACTCGAGTACAAATGTCCATGTTCATCACACGAAACATTTGCCTCTAGCGGGGTTCGATCGAACCCGGGACCCTTGGTTTCGTGTCCAGGTTCTCTGACCACTCGACCATAGGGCCAGTCTTACCTAAAATTTTCAAAAATAACTTACCATAAATTCAGTTTTACTTTACGTTTTGCATTTTTAATGTAAAATATTACCGGTCTAATAAGCTATGTGACTCTCTTCTCTGGGAAACGAGAATTCCAACTGTGCATGTAATCTTATTTACCGCACCATTTTGAACTCGAGATAATAGGTACTTAGGTTTGTCTCATTCGCATACCGCATCAAGCTTATCTTGACATTATACGCAATAATGACTGATAACCGTTTATTGATCATAAACACCATTTCAAAAAAACTAAGTGGATAGGACTTGTGTTGATTCGTAATTGTCCAATTTCATTTTTTCCCATCTTATACGAAGTATGATGGAGTTTAATGCCTGATAATCCTGATGTATTTATGGGATTTAAAGCTTATATAATAAGTCACCCTACTTGAAAATTACAATTAGGTATTTGAACATTCGAGGCCATCAGGTTTAAAGGTTGTGCGGTGGCGAGCGATGTACTGTCTATTTCATAGGTTGTCGTTTGATATTTACTATTATTAATCATCTAGGAAATGGAGATTGGGAGTTGATTTCAACATTTTAGCTTATGAAAGAGGGGTTTGGTAATCAAAAAGTCAAGCTATCAAGACAGGCAGATACATATGCATATTGAGTTATGATGCTATTCATATTTCGAAGTATAGATCAGAGGCGGACTAAGCCTGTTTTAGGCCGGAGGCGGCAAATAGCTGTAGGAGGCTCCTAATAGGGATACAACTGATACGAGCAATGTTGCTTGCCCGAAATGAAGGTTTCCACTGTTCGATTTAGGATTCGATTAGTCCGCCACTAGTCCAGATGCGTCCCGGTTGGTGTTTAACCGCAACATATTTAAGGATCATATTATTATCATCAGATAACTATATATGCAGTATTGTGTTAAGCCATCACATTGTATCATATCTAACCAATAATACCTAATAAGCCAAAACCTTTTACATTTGCATTCACAAAACGAAGACCGCCATTTACCTTCACTTTCTTGTAATTCCCTACTACCCTGACCCTAATCGAACCGGCCGAAGTAAACGATGCCAACATTACCGTGTTGAATAATTGGCTCAGACGTAAATTCTTCCAGAAGTACATGCTATTACGTAGTACAATAACCGCGAAGTGTTAGTTGCTTTGTGCAAGTTTGTATAGGAATCATTATTATGATAAGTTACGTATAGAAGACCTTGACTGTCCCATTGCCAAACGTGCGGCCTGCATTTGTTGCGCGTGCGTTGTGCGAGCGTGTGTTGCCGACGCGTTTGGTTGCGACACGCGGGTCGGCGCGCGCGATTCGATTAACGGGAAAACAATGACGAAGTATTCTTCTCGGTATTATCAGAGTAGAGTAAATTTTAATATTTGATGCAAATTAGTAAGCTGAAAAAGGTCATTATGTAAGCAGATCGCGTCATATAAAAGGTTTCTTTTGTGGTATGAAAACTAGATGAAAACTACTTGGTGTTGAAAATCAGGACTTTCAAACTTAACCAATCTAGGTTGAACTTTGTGTAATAAATCTACATTGTTACACCATTGTTCAAGTAAGTCGAAGTCAAGTTAGCATGTCAAGTCAACTAGTTGTTTCTGTACGTATAATTAATTGAGTTATGTGGGCCAATGTTACAATGTGCATGGGCATACAAACAATTACAGTTGTTAAGGTGGTATCGGCAATCCGTTGCCATAAAGAGGTAAAATAGAACTAAGAGTGTCTGAGGAATGAACAAATATAATTTGGGTTTTTATGAAGACGTTAACCTCATAACTTATTCAATGCGCTGTCGCACAGTTTTTACAGGCAAATTATTTAAAACATATATCTGTCTACATACAGGTACCTACATTAAATTTGTGGCCAGAAAAAAAAAATCTCCCAAAAGTGCTAAAAAGGGCTCGCTGTCCTTTGACTTTGCTTACCTCTTCGTGGATTCCGTGCTTGAAGATATGTAGGTACGCGTAATGTATGTATTTAAATTATTAAACATTTAATTAATATTCATAATTATGAACTAGAATATTAATGAAAACGTTAAATAATTATTTTGTTTATCTAAGTGGAACAGTTTATGGGAAGGAAGTATGTCAATTATTATGTCCCGAATTACAACTCTGGTCGGGTCTGCTCGGGTCTGCTCTGATCGGGTACATTTTTCTATTTTTTCCTGGTAATTATACATTTTTATTTTCTTATTTCACACCAGGCCTACTTTGAAAATGGTTTAAAGTTAAATATGATTCACGAAACTTTGTTAATACTGTTGTTGAAAAGAGTAACTACCGAGTTTCTTGCCGAATTCTTCTCGGTAGATGCAACATTCCAAACCGGCGGTAGTATCATATCTCTTTAACTGTTTTTGACTATTAAAAGTGTTTCTTTGAAACCTATATAAATAAATAATATTTTGACTTTGACTTTGACAACGAAAGGTGTACCTACAAATCTACTCAAACTGTCTCCCATTCAATCTGTGATATTCTTATTCCAATATTGCGGATATCTCTTCTTCCTTTCTTTAAGACAGAGGGAGTAAAATGGTAAAATATGACCTGTGATTCTCGTGACACAGTAGGTATATATGAATGTGACAACGCAAAGTGGTAATTAGACAAATTATCACTTAATGTTACCTCCATCCTACGGCAACGTCACGCACCGGAGATTCATTGCACATACCGAAACGCAGGATTGCAAGATGTTTGTCATTAAACTATTGCAATACTGTTTTACAGTCGCCTGTCCTGTTTCACGGTGGTGTTGATGAACCGGTGTCGAATAAAGTAAGCATTTGTTTGAAATTAATTGAGATTGATGGTTTCTTTATAATCAATGTTTAATCCAGCCACTGTAACATATGAATTCTCTCTTCTTTTATTAGAGGATAAATATACGTAATCTAATAGATATTGTCTATTGTCTTAAATTTTAGTGAATCTATTTTCAGTGATCTACTTATTAAACGATACAAGTTACCTAAGACCGCAGTGCAGTATAGTCGAGTATGAAAAGGTAGGTACTGGTTGTACCTAATATTTTTCAATCATATCTAGATTTTAGTTTAGTTATTATTATTATTATTAGTATATATTTTATTTATTTTGTTATTAGTATATAGATAAAGAAAAGTGCTTGATGGTAATTATATTGATTTTACAGCGATTAAATTGTTTTTACCTAAATACCCACCTGTATTTATTCGAAGCACATGTGGTTTTAACGTTTAATGATATCAGTTTGACCTGACCATCACATTAATCCATCCATCTCCACAGGACTATTAAAGTTTTGTAGTCCATTTTTCGGAAGATGTCCATTGTCCAAGATATTTAATAGGATAGGGAAGAAATAGGCTAAAATTCCTATTTTATGCTTTGATGGAGTGCACACTCCATCTTTACCTTCTGAATCCAGTGGATTGGAAAACACTACCAATTGAGGATTCGGATTCAGCCACAAACAGGTCTAATATGGCCTCCTTCCCACACATACACTAGGCATGTTTGCGGTTTTACGGTAAGAACGGATCGGATACCTCTGACGATACACAACTAGAAGTCATAATGTAACGCTACGCGCTTCAATAGCGTAAATCGTTTGCATGCAACGGTAGTCGGCTGAATCAGTGGGCTTCCGCTTAGGGATGTCGGATAGTATACTATACATACATACATACATTTCGTCGATATTTTAAATATTGATCTAAATGAATCGATTAAATAAAAAACTTATAAAATTGACTTTTCTTAAGTTATAGTTCTTTCTTTACTTAGTTTAAGCCATTTTAGGTCAATACAACTTTATATAACATTCACGTTATCATTTGATAATATAATTCATATAGGTACACGAGTTCCTCGCTGTCGTAAAGAATAAAATATTATATTTTGAAATCTAAGTGAGTATAATTAAACCCAAAAGTCATAACGTTGCTTATGAAAAGAAAAACAATATGTGTATTTTGCCGATATATACCTAATATTTTATATGGATTACAAAACACTACACATCTATATTTCCATATAATTACCTTAAATCAAGTGAACTTTTATACGTACACTTAATTTTTTTTTTTCATGATTCGGCCAGATTAATGGAGATAAGAGAGGTAGGAAGTCAATCAGATTTTTTTTTAATGTCAAAAGCAATTAGACTTGTACTCAAAATCAAATTTAAAGAATACGGCCATATAGTTTCGGAATATCTTAGGTATTACCTACCTAGGATAAAGCAAAAATTTTATTTAAATCCGATGCCAAATAAAAGAACGGTCAATTTTACGGTTTTCGCGCCGCTAACCTTGTATTTAAGAATGTCATGTCACGTAAATAACGAGCATTCTTGTCACGCTATGTCAGTTTTTATACAAGTATGTACTCTAAATACCTACCCATTACGTTTCATTTACAAGCAATCGACGACAAAAGAGACGTAAGTAGGTATCTACTTTACTTGTTTATCTGAATAATCATCTAATTGACAGACGTTTAAAATTATCGCCAAGGTAGGCAGAAGTTTTTAGGAAATACGCTATATCTACAATACAATTTTCCGTTCATTATGTTCTTATTTGAAACATATCAATTTATGACCCTTAGATTACTTAGGTACACTTTGGAATATCAATTTATCACTTTACCTATCTGTTTGCAATAAATCTACCTAGGTACTTCTTAATGATTTAATAGCACATAATAGTAGGTATATATCAACTCCGGCGTTATATAACTTGCCAAACATTTCCAAAGATGTCGAGTTAACCAAAACTTGATTACCTTGACCAGTGCCCTAGTGACCAGGTCCTTTTGCAAAACAGTTTCGTTTTTATCAAATATACCAGAGTTAAACTCTCGAGAATGTTGGGATAACAGAAGGACTGTTTTTCGCCTGTAGGTAATCTTATTTTGAAGGGCCATGGATTTCGTAACCGTATCTAAGATAATATTGATAAGTTGTCGCTATTGAAAGTCAAGTGGTTTCGCGTCGCATCTTTGTTTGTCTTCAGAGTTAGATGCATGCAATGGTACCTTGTGTTTTGTGTACCACACTTAAATAGTGGCTCACTGGTAGAGCAAATATTAGGCGTGCAAATATTCAATGAAGTTTTAGTGTTTCGTAGTAGTCAGGGAACCTTATATATCTAATAATTTAAAGATTCAATATTTTGAATTTCAAAACAATACTTATATTATTAAAGGTAAATAGGCTTTAAAGATTAAAGAGTAAAAGTCGATCTAAATTGATTATTGAGAGAAGTAGAATGCAAACTTTTATTATAATATCCTTGTTATGTTTATGTTTATAATATCCCATCCTAGTGACTTAGTTGTATCTACTTATGATGGACATACATAACGAAAAACAGTAAGTACATAGTACTTAAATTTAAAAATATATTATTATAATTGCGGGTGTTTAGACAGACTGCGCTAGTTTTTTAATTACCTACTTATTCAACCTACAGTTGAACATAAGTAATTCCTTCTGATACAGTTGAATGCATTGTTCGATTAGGTAATTCATGTCAATATTATAAAGTGTGTTTGATAAATAAGTACAATAGATGAAATCACTATACAGGAAACATGTCACCGCCGCTATTATGGTTAATTGGCAATTTATAAACTTCGATCGGATGTTGAAAGAAAACAGAGTTTGGTTGACATTATCACCTCCCTCACAATACAAGACGCGACAATTAATGATTTTCATTATCTTAATCAACAGGTTAAATTATGTATCTAAACCGGTATAGATATGTAAATCTTTTAAATAAAGTAAAACATACTGTGCGGTAAAGACAATGCCTTTTGGTATCATGATGATATTTTTAAGTTTAAAGTGTAAAAAAAGTTAAATTCCAAACTAGTTTCAATCAATCAACATTTAACTTATTTTTTAAATTTTTCTCCTGACTGATACACCAATTCCCTAGTTTCAAACTAAGCCCTTTATGCTTGTTCTTTAGATACTATGTGAACGGATAGTCATACTTAAATCTAATATTTAAAAATCTCGTGTCGCCGTGTTTGTTACAAAACTCCTCCGAAACGGCTTGATCGATTTTTATGAAATTTTATATGTATATTCGGTAGGTCTGAGAATCGATCGTAATCTATTTTTAATACCTCTAAGTAAAATGGGTGGTCCACCCCAAAGCTATAACTTGAAAATGGATTTACCGATTTCGCTAATTCTTTTTTAGTTGCGTTAGTTATTGTCAAGTGAAGGTTCTTATGAAAGAAAAAAATAGATTAGTTGCGCGGTTAAAAAAAATGGATATTGAAAATCCGAGAACGGGGCGTTTGAAGTGCGCCGGGTCAGCTAGTACGTTTATAAACATCCATGACTCGAGTACAAATGTCAATTTTCGCGCAAAACATTTGCCCCTATTCGTACCCGCGACCCTTGGTTTCGTAGCCAGGGTCTCTGATTACTCGACCAACGGGCCTGTCGAAGAAAATATAATTAAATGGGCTAGTTTAAGATTTAGAATGATTGACAAGTTACTCACCATAAGGTTTCCTATAAATAAAAACACTTGACACCGCAAGTCCACTTAGCACCATCATAGTGACTAGTAGCAACCCCCAGTTTGTGAGGTATATCAACCAGAAGGGAGAGGCGCCCTCCACGAGGGACCACGTGAGGATGGCGACGGCCACCACGGACAGCACCAGCCTGAGCACCAGCATCGGCACCGCCGACTCGCCCCGCTGCCATGACGACGCATAAAAGTCACTTATCTTGTCATTGGACGACACCCAAATATCCGTTACGGTCACACTATCCCTAAAAAGTTTCACCATTTTTCTCACACAGTTGACTCAATCGCGATCTGAGGGAGCGATGCGAGCTAGGCGAGCCGGCGCGATAGCACCATTTCGCAACGCGCGCTACAGAAGAATGGCGAGATGTCGCCCGCAGAGCGTTATCGACGATCCTTTATCATTACCACGGGGCGCTAATAAAGATATTAATTATTTACGAAGGGAGCCAACACAGAAAGGGATGAAGTGTTTCAAGCGCCTCTTCTCGGGTTTGAAAAAAATTGTCTAGCTAGAAAGATCGACACATCGCGGAGATTTTTGAAAGCTTTTTCTGTTATAGATAAAACAAAGGATTGGAAAAAAAATGCAAGGACCGCAACGCGATTGGGCGCAGCGTGTACTGCGCAGGGTGCGCGCGCGCACGGCCGCTGTCGCAGACTGGTCTGACGAGTGGTTGCGGCTTCGCGCAGCCGCAACTTTACATTGAACTTGCGCAAACTGCGTTAACCTTATTATGTAATTAGAGGTTTCTAACGCCAAACTCGGCATTAAATGTGTTAATAGGTTCCTTTCGATAAGTCCAAAATTTCGACGCGATATAACGAAAACTAAGGAAAATTTAATTATACCTAGGCATTTATATCTAGTTAAGAAATACATACGTATAGCTGACCAATTTGTGGATAAATGACTTCATGATTGAATATTTACTTGAAAGTATAATCTGACATTTCTGTCAAGTTCACTTTTCGACGTTTGTGTCACTGCATACAGAAAAGCAGAGATTTAAATAAAATTGCATCAGCTCGGGCATAAACAAATAGATATTATATGTTTTTCATGATTATTGAAAATTAATAATTGAAACTAAGTTAATAATGATTCATGCAAAAGGGGAGATAAGCCTTTTTTTATGAATAATTATTATCAATAATTTTATAAGCTTCCAATTATAATACTATTAACATAAGTTCATAATTTTGTTTATACTTAACTAAACATGTGTTTGGATTGTATATTTTTTTATATATTTTATTATAAATATATGTTTGGGTCCAGGTCGTAACAGTCCGGCGAAAGTTCATTAATTACATCTTTAAGCTGTTAGGTACTAGATAGAATGTTCTATTTTAGGCTATTACCATCACTTATTTCTCAGAACTCTACTTCCATAATATAAAGCTGAAGAGTTTGTTTGCTTAAACGCGCTTATCTCAGGAACTACTAGACCGATTTGAAAAATTCTTTCTGTGTTAGATAGCCCTACTATAACCGCGGCCACAGCTAGTACTTCATATTTAATTAACCTTTACATAGTATAAAATAAAGTTGTCGTTTGTGTTTGTTCGCTTATATCTTTTATACTACGCAAAGGATGTTGACGCGGTTTTCACCAATAGATAGAGATATTCAAGAGGAAGGTTTATATGTATATTTGCATATTGTATTGTGCTCACCGTGCGAAGCCGGCCGGGTCGCTAGTTATAATATAATATCGTAGATTCGTTAACCCGCAATCCCCGAATTTTCCGTACTATATAACCGTTCAGCTAAATAAAAAAAATTTCACACTTATCAATTTATATATTGATCACTATTACCGTAAAATAACATAAGTACCTACATATAAGTGAACGGGTGTTCAAAATTATAGAAATAGGAAATAAGAATTGGTGTAATCACAAAACCCATACGATAACCTATACCTAATAATTTATTTTCTAACTACCGAGAAATTAGTTCTTATATGGAGGGCAGGAAATGGCATCAATCCATAATCAATTGGTAGGTATGATTAATATATTAGACATTGTACTAAAATGAAACAAAGCATATATAATACGTTCAGATACTTTGTAGGTAACAAATGACGTTAATCAAAAAAAAATTATGGTCTTTATAGTTTAAATTAAAAGTACGACAAATAAATATCCGTGTTTTAGTATCTATAATAAAATTCTGTTATTAGTCGACTCTATGTGTCATTCATGCGTGCCCTTTTATACATACATACATACATACATATCACGCCATAATTTCCAAAGAAGTAGGCCAATACCAAGGAGCGATTAGACGCTTGAACCAGATTTAGGCCAAAATAAAATTTTGCATTTTCAGGTGATTCTTTTTTTTAATACATCCTATTAACGCGGTGAATACAAATTAGCACAAATTAACAATGAAGTTAACTATGAGAGATAATCAAAGTTACATTACATCCAACTCATTGAATATTGCTTGCATTCGCTTAAATAGGAAATTTATTAAATGAGTTGGACGGAGTGCGGGCCGTGTGGGATGTATAATTTTCTCCTGCCTTTGAATAAAGTGCCTTCTCCTCTTTTTAAAATCCCGGCTACGTCTATGTAAATTTAGGATAGGAACGATTCTTATTACTTACAAAAAATACACTTTTATGTTATTTTTTTTTATTAATATCACTTTTTTGGTGGTATTTGTACAAAATAATAATTACACAATTAGAACTATTACTAAAAAAGCGCATCATATCTATCTACCACTACCTATGGCAGTTTTTGCGTCTATCAACTGGGCTATAAAGCTCAGGCTACAGACATGTTGCCCAAGACTTTTGTTACTACTTGCACTTAGGTACTCCTAAGTCATTACTTTTAAGTCTAATCACTTTTAGGTCAAGTTTCCTTGGAAATATTACCGTTATAAAGAAAATGAGTTGGTAACTACCTTTCTAAGTAGACAGTAGACTGATCACCATTAAACATTGAAAGTTGTTTTATGATTTAAGATTCCATAGACGACATGGCCTCGAAATATGAATGAACGATTGGTATTGTGTATAAATAAATAACTAACAATTATGTATACCTAAGGTCATTGTCAAATGGCGTATTGTTCAATGGCGTCAAGTAGTTTATCTGCATTTATTTCAGTTTTAAACTACTAACTTTAAACGTCCATCAAGGACGTCTTTAAATGATAAATAGAAATATTTAACTAAGCCGTGGTTTTTTGAGAAAGGCATGTCATTTTCTGAAATGCGTTTATAAAAAAATATGTCGGCTAAAATTCTTGTTTAATTTTGTTTCTACGATTTCATTGACTGTCGTTACAAAAGCAGCACTGCTTCTGTCGGATGGTTTAATTTATGGGAGATCTTCCAGTTCACACGGCTGTGTGGGTTGGCTGCCTGAGCGGCAGGCCCTCCGGGGTCGTGGGCTGAGGCTGGACCCACCTCGTGGCGAGCACGTCGCGGCCTTTGGCGATGGCGACCTTCAGGAAGTACAGCAGCACCAGCAGCAGTCCTGTGATGACGCCCACGCCGAACGTGGTGCCGGGGTATGTCCAGTCCACCACCGGGTAAATGTAAGGCTTACCCTCCCTGGGTATAAAGTAAATACAAATAAATGCAGGAATAAAACAAATAAAATCGTATGCCTTACCTGAATATAAAGTTACCAAATAGGTAGATAGTTATGTAGGAAAAAACATGTCAAATAAATTCTTAAGGTCAGACTATAGATTGATGCGGATGTTCTGTTACTGTCTTTGTGATTGATACATAAAAAAAATATATGAATGAAATAAACTATGGTCGGTACTCTCTTCAAAATATATGACATAGTCAGAAAATATATTTTTAATAAACAAAAATACATTTTTGCTCTCGAGGCGTGGTTTGGATTAAAAAGTACACTCTTTACTTAAATTTCTCTATTTATCAAAGCGGTACAATAAAAGGTTGAACAATTAATGGTCCAAAGATTATGATACAGACTCATACTGTTGTAAGTTGCTTCTACATATATTCGTAAATTGTATTTTTACCATAGAAACAAAACACTAGTACGTTAGACAAAAAACATAATTACACTAATCACGCTATTCAAAAAGTGTAATTACTACAACGTAATTTTTTCAAAGAAACAAACACAATAACACGCGCAAAAACTCGTCTGCTCTGTGTATTATTTTTATGTAACTTGTAATAATATTGTTTGCCTATTCGAATCGGACGGCATTGTTTTAGCTTTGTTGTTTTATCATACTCAGGCACTGTAATACTTACACGTGAGAATAAGAAATCCGTGTTTTATCACGCTACGTTAAGGCATTGTTTCGTGATATGTAAATATTGCTACTCTGAAGTGGTTGTTCCGTGATTTCCTTTGTAATTGAATATACACAGCATCCTTGTAGGAAAAGAGCTACGATTTATAAACGCATAGGATTATGATACACTTAACAAAAGCAAGTTTATGCGCAGCTTGTAAAATAATTAGAACAGGATTTGACAGCATTTTATTTTATTTGACAGATTTTTTAATCGGCCATGAAAAAGGATACAAGACGGAACTACGAGAGATATGAGAGGCAAATCAATTCTATATTAAAACTTTTTAACTGACTTCATTACAAAACATAATCTCAAGAGTAGTGATGTTCCGGATATCCGTATCCGTATCCGCGGATATCCGAGGTAAAAGAAAGATCCTATCCGTATCCGTTACTTTTCTCGCGGATCTTTAACGGATTTTTTACCTTATTAATGTTCAATTGATATTATGAAACATTATATATAGGTGGTTAGGTAGAAATAAATAACTATTTAATTTCATTTAGAGTATTTTTATTTTTTAAACTGAAATAATTGGCAGAAATTAAAGATTCGTGTCTGTATCTGCGGATCTTGACACCAAATATCCGTATTCGTATCCGTATCCGCAGATCTTGACACCAAATATCCGTATTCGGATCCGTATTCGCAGATATACCTACACTTTTAACGATCCGGCACATCACTACTCATATCTAATATAATTCATACATATAAATGCAAAGGTAAGGCTGGAATGAATTAAATATATTGTACTTAATATTGAGTAATATTGTACTTTATCTCGCGGGAATGTGGCAAATGCCCAAATAATTTTCAAGGCGAGTTTAAGAGTCGGTAGTATGAGATTATATCATAAAGGAATAACAATTTCAAAATTGTTGTTATATATATTGGTTTTAATAATACATATTATATCTTTGGAGAACAAGCAATAGTCCCAACCATACCTACAAGAACTATTCAAGGGAGTAAAAAACAAGGTTTTAAGAGCGCTAGTGTTGGATTGAGTCTAAGACGAGTACTATTTATCTTAAATTAAATAGTAGCATTTATGTTTAGCTTAGGAAGCTAGCACTGGCCACGGCCCTGGTGGCATTTGTCCTGAGTTTATAAATAGACGCTTAAGCGCAGTTTGCAATTACGAAGCGACAATGCAATAAGGAGCGAGATTTGACATGTAACTTGTACTTACGGGTTCAATCCTCCAGCGAGGTGGTAAAACAGTCCGAAGAGGAAGTACACCAGTCCGAAGGAGACGGGCTGGTAGAGGTGGAGGATGCGGCTAGGCTGCGAGGACGTGATGAGGAGCAGGAACACGATCAGCGTGTTGATGCCGTGAACGGCCACGTCAAGACCCTTGTTCAGTTCTTCTTGGATTCCCGCTGTAGAAATGAAGAGCTGTTTGAGACTCTGCGCTATCTACATAAGTATGTTATTGTTCTTGAAACTTATCATATGGGTACTAGAATCAATGTTAGCTTGTCCTATCTGACGATCTCATTGATGATATTCCATAATGAACTTGATATTTGATGAATCAGAGTTTAACAGTAATGTAAAAAGAATTTACTAGTCGTATGCATTCCTATCGCTTCGTGGTCTTGTTCCCTATATTTACGCCATTGCTTGGATACAAACCGGTTTAAATAAAAGTTGCTATTTAGATAGAATTACCTTCATAGAGCACGGTCCAGTAGAAGACGGTGATGAGGAAGGCGACCGGCACCGCCACGTTGTACAGAACCCAGTAGGTGCGCACGTACCACGGAAGCCGCGAGCTGCCTGCGGCGAGAGACCAGCAATCAGTATCGGCAGTGAGTCTTTGCGGCGATTTACTCTGCAGCCAATACTACTAATATTATAAAGGCGAAAGTTTTCTTGGTTGTTTATTACTCTTTCACGCAAAACCAACTGAATGGACTTTATTGAAACATTTGGCTATGTTTTATCGACGTAACACGCGAGAAAAGACGCGGACAGAAGCTAGTTTCCAATACGTTTGTAGAAATAATACTAACGGGACTAGGCGCGTTTTCTATTAATAATGCAACGAGAAAGATTAAAATCATATATTACACGTGTTTAGTCGCGAGATATTATTTTCAAATCCAATTTTGGTCTGCGACTTAAAACTAATGTGCCAACTCTGTTCCTTGCCTAGTATGTTACAAAAGGTGATGGTAATGGTATATCGGGTTTTGGGTATGTGATTGTGTAGGCAAAGAACTAGCTATTTGTCACTTTTTCACAATTTTTCATCTAATTCAGCCCAGTTTTACTTTTGACTGAATGTGGTTAAAGGGTCTTGTTGTTCCTTTGACTCTATGTAGGTATGTATGTAGTATTATTTCTATAGACAATGCAACGGGAAAGCTTAAAATCATACAGTACGTTTGTATTATGAGCTTAACTTGTGACTGACTATGTATGTAATCAAATCTTGGAAGACAATTGATCTATTTAATTTATAATTGTTTGATTTGTAGTTTAGTGCAATCTTGGTGACTATGCAGTGATTTAATATCGTTGAGCAAATCTGACGATGGAGTACGGAGTCTAGTAGAACAAAATATATTTGGGCTTGTTTAGTTTGTCTTGATGAGGCGGAAGATAAAGCGTGTGTTTTATAATTTGAAGATGTGTATTTTTACTAGAGGTCTGACGATATGGGGGATTATTACATATTATTTATGTAGTATATAATAGTATATTAATTATTTATTAAAAATATACATAAATATTACATTTTCATTTACGTGTATTGTCAGATAAGTAGTGTACAAATATATAAGGCCCTGGCCTTATAAAGATTTATTTAAGTAAGCTACTCAGTCTTGATATCTCCAGATATCGAAATGTTTATCTAGAAAATCTCTTCAGAGTTTATTTATAAACTAGTTCTGATTGGCAACATCGCCCACATGCATTTTGGGTTGACTGTGTTCATCGGGTAACAAATTGCATTAATGGTTTAACCATGAAAAACATAGATACCCTATAAGTTACATCATGTAAGTATATATAGTTTACAGGCATACTCAACTCGTCGGTCATTTGACGATACAGATGCTTTTGCAAGTAGCCCATTACGATATACCTAAGTACCTACAGAATTTATCAATATGTCATCACTGATACCAGACAAAAATTCTGTAAATCCGAAAATATGTAGAAAAGTTGAAGTTCACACCAAACCTTTGCTGTTTTTAATTAATACATATACCTTTTCTATTTATTTTTTATTTTTAATCTAAAATCCTAGTAACTAGAATAGGGTAATCACAATGTTTCAAATAGTCTGCGCAAAATAGGTATTGTAAATACCAGTAATGTGCCTATAGTGTAACTAGGAAGTTGATTTAGTTTAATGTCTATATATACATTTTTATTCGATATAAACAATATACGATAAAGTCTTTAAACTAAGTACATATATTGTAGTATGATGGATGACTCACTCACATGATGTATCTATAGGAAATGGGTGCGGTGCTACTAAATACCACTCATAAGTATTATATTACACTCAGTATTAGATTAGGTCAATGATGAGTAAGACGTAATTTTATAAAAAAACAGTTTTTAAATTTGATAGGTATGTATGTATAGGTTAAGACACCATTCCGGTAAGGCTGTTATCAAATGATTAGCTAATGACTATTTTATTTGCTTAAAACCAGATATCTACATATTCTACGTTAAGGTATAATTTGAATGAAAATATATAAAAAGTAAATATAAATAAAGGAATACTTGATACTTACTTATTGGTCCGTAGTAGTAACACCGAAAAGACACCGCAACACTAAACCCTGTTGCGAGGGTCATAATAGTTAGTCCCCAATGAGTCAGGTAGATGAACCAGAACTTTATTTGGCCATCTACTATATATATAGACACAGACGTCAACACTATCCCGATGGACGTCAGAAAGAGCAAAGTTCGCAGTATTAAAAGCGGCGTAGCCGACCTGTTTGTCTGCCAAACGCTTAGGGAGAAGTCCGACGGCTTCAAGTGATCCAAGCCCAACATAAGCAGCTGTGCTTCCTCTTTGAAATACCCCTTCACTCCACTCATGGTGTTTTACAGTCAGAACGCGAACTAGTAAGTGATAACGCGATTACTACAGCGAGATAGCTGAGCGTTATCTATTTGAGTCAGTCAAAACGATATCGGCTGTGCCAAATGTTATTAATTGATTTTAACCTTCATTTTGTTTGATTACATATTAACGGTTTGTGATAGTGAAGTTTTTATGGATTGCATATGGTGTCTAAAGGTAATGTACCGGTACTAGATAAGTATATTGGTCGATTCTGTTTATGTCTTTTTCTTGTTGACGAGTTATATATTTCATCAAGTGTCGAGTCTATTAAAAAAGTTTTACAATAAAGCAGGGATCTAAAGTGTTCTTTTGTTTTTTTTTAATTCAAGTAGGCTACTCTTACCATAGTAGCTGGTTCAAGAGGTTATATCAAGCAAGATGTTCACACGACATATCGTCATTTCAATTAAATTTAGGAGTAATGTATTTAATCACTCCTAAACACAAAATGCACGGTTTTAAAAAATCATAAATTTAAAATAGATCGGCTACTATTCCTAATACATAACATTAGGTATGTCTCAAAGATAAATTAAAATTTGTTAGTTATTTTTTTTTCCTGAAATGACTAGTTGTATCCTCGGTTTTACCCGCGTTTATAGTTAATGTTATAAAGCATATAGTCTTCCTCGATAAATTAACTAAGTATACAAAACAAAAATAGTTTTTCAATTCGGACCAATAGTTTTTGATCTTTAATTAGCGCGTTCAAGCAAACAAACAAACTGCAGCTTCAGCTTTATAAGTATATCAGATAGTATAAATATAGATCATTAGTTTAAGAAAGATTTATAAAAAGGTGACTATAAAATGTATTCACATTTTAATAAAAAAATGGCGTACAAAAACATAATTATTTACTTTTTATTACAAAAAAAATTAAATAATTATTTATATATATTAATTGTTACTTTATCAGCACATAAAATACCTACTATAATTTATTGTATATCCTTTACAAACATTTTTATTTAAAATGCTTGTGGACTTTGTGATAGGTATAAAACATCCATAAATTTTTGTTATCTATTAATTATTTTATTTAATAACGTAAACTTATGTTCGTTTCGTTATATATATAAACTCTGAAACTTGTCACTTGGGCACTAAGTATAACACAAGGTGCGAGAGTAGATTCATCTTCTGATAACTGTAAGCCCCAGTAGTCCCAGTAGACCTTTAACTTGAAACCTGAATCTGCTCTTATTTTTTGAGAATAAATTTATTACACAACATTATACTTACTTATTAAATCTCATATCGAACTTCTATCATGTTCTTTGTATACGGACTTTATTATATTAGATTCCCCATTTGTAGAAAGAATAATTATCTATTACTATTATCTATAAATTCGTTAACTGAGGTGGACTTTTTACACAAAATAGTATCAAATCTCATTTATTCCGAACTTCAGTCGCGTTCATAAAATTGCCTGATACATCTAATAAGTATATTAGATTCCCTATTTGAAGGCCGTATTATCTATGATATATATATAAATTCGTAATCAGAGGTGGACTTTGCACTAGTTCATTTTTTTCAAATTCTTGGCAAACCCTGTCCAAGGTCCAAGCGTGTTTACTGTAAGGAATACTTGTCGTCTTTATTCCACCTACGGCTCAGGTAATCTCTAAGCATGGTGAAGAGAACGGCGACCGTAGTGGTGCCTAACATGATGGCCATACTAGCGAACGCTATGCCTATTGTTGGGCCAGGGTTGGCCCAGTCGACCGGAGGATAGATCGTATGTTCTCCGAACCTGAAACAAAAATGGCCAATGAGAAACTGTTGACGACTATCGGGTGTTATATGTAAATGAGCGGAAGGATATCGTTACTAATTGAATACTTTTTAATCATCATCTTCCTAGCGTTATGTCCCGTGCTTAGACGGGGTCCGCTTAGACCATGATCCAGGATTTAGCGAGTATGGTAATTACATTGAAGCGACAGCCGATCTGACCTTCGTAACCCTAAGATAGGGGAATCAGACAATTTTTGGATCATGGTTACAAATCCAAAGTTATTTGAATTTGCAGGTTTCATTACGATGTTTTCCCTCACCGTCTAGCTAGTGGTATAAATACGTACATAGATTTGAAAAATCCAGAGGTACGTGCCCGGGTTTGAACCTGCTCTCCTCGGTTAAGAGGCGCGTGTCCTTACCATTGAGCTACCACCGCTACTTTTTAATGTATAATGTAAATATTAAACTTTAATAAAAAAGACTAATTTACTATTAATTGAATTTACTAAATTACCAAAAATTCTTTATTTATACAAGTCGCGAACACATTGTATTTTATTATTCAGATAAAATGCATCCTAAAGTGCTGTCGGTACATTCACCTTAGGTAGATAAGGTTTTATCAAACTTATATGTGAATTAGGAAAATGTACCTATGTGGATTAAAATACTATAAAATACTACTAGAATTATGCTAGGAATAAAAATACTAATAAATCAAAATATGTTACAAAGACTTGCATTTGTTCTCAAGTAATAAGTTATGATGACTCTATTACCGATAATATTTACCGAATGTTTACCTATTTGTCTCAGAATAACTACAGAGTAATAATATATTACGAATAACGTATAATTTATATTTTATTTTGACAGGTAGTTCATTCAGACCATCTGAGGTGCCTTAAGTGACAGCTATTTTACGAAATCAGGGACAACATCATACTATTGATTTATGAATAAACTTAGTTAAAACTTACGGATTAGTTCCTCCAGCCAAATAGTAGCTCAAGTTGAAGATCATGTAGGCGAACAAGAAGCAGAGCGGAAACAGGAACTGCAGGAAGTAGATGGAGTGCTTGGCGGTGGCCATGAGGCAGAACATCACCACGGAGTTGATGCCGTGGATCAGCACATCCAGCACCGGGTTCACTTCGTAGTCATCAGCTATAAACAAACGCATTATTTTTAAACTACATTCATTTTGAGTAATTCATCACCTCGGAGTTGCAGAAAATCAAAATTAATTAGAATTGCATTCGTCAACTCGTCCTCGTGATGATATGTAGTATGGTAGCTGTAATTTAATCCGAGATAAGTCTAATGTTTTCCACAGCACTAATGCTTAAAATTCTTGTTCACTTTTTAAGAGAGTTACACGTTTGGAGTCACCGTGATATTGTTTTTGAAGGTGACCGTGTGAATAACCAGTTAATTACTTTTAAAGCAGATATCAATACGACAAAAATAATATTTCTCACAGAAATTTTGTGCAATGCGATTGACCTATGTTTAATTACCTACAAGGCCCAGCCATCGCTGGGGGATCTCTCTCCAGACTAATCTTTGAAAGAAAGTAGTAATTCAGTATGAATTCTCAGGATTACAGGCGTTTTAGTCTGTACACATCAGTGATCTGACTAGATTATGAAGAATAACCACAGAGTTTTAGCATTCGGAATACAATAAAGAACAGAACTGGCTCTAAATGTTGCGCAATAAAAAAATAAGACTAACTTTGAACATTTCTATATTATAATAATATTTCTCCGAATGACAGGCCCGTTGGTCGAGTGGTCAGAGACCCTGGCAAAAAAACCGAGGGTCGCGGGTTTGAATCCTGCTAGGGGCAAATGTTTCGTGTGATGAACATGGACATTGGTATTCGAGTCATGGATGTTTATAAACGAATTTAAGTATGTCTATCCGTTCATCTAGTATCCATAGCATAAGCATAAGTTTAGTTAGGAACTAGGGAATTGGTGTGTCAGTCTGAAGAATTTATTATTATTATTTAATGTTTCCTAGTAATGTACACTACTGGCAGTAGTATTCAGTAAAAAGTTTACCAAAAGGGTATTAACTTACGTGCAGCATCTGTTAGGAAGGAGTAGTAGAAGATGGTGACGAAGAAGGCGAGGGGCAGCGCGATGCAGTACGTCACCCAGTACAACTTCACGTACCATGGTAGCCCTAAGGAGGAATCTGGAACGAGGGTGAGAGAACCAATAACATAAGGGCCTAAATAAACACGTCAAAGTCAAAGAATGTGCAGTTTTTTTTTTTTTTTTTTAATAAATATGCGACTACATCACCTACATTGGTCTGACTCCGAGGTAAGTAGCTTAAGCACTTGTGTTACGGATATCAGAATCAACAGTGGTATTACAAATATATACTTAAATATTGGATATTAACACCCAGACACAGAACAAACACAAGTATTCATCATACGAATGTTTGTCCTGGTTGGGAATCGAACCCACAACTCTTGGCGCATGGGGCAGGGTCACTACCGAATGCGCTATCGAGCCAGTCTGTACTGGTGCTGGTGCCGTGCTGTACCATACATTAAAACAAACGTTCAAATTGAACATTATTGTTGATGCAAGAATATAAAAGAAGTGTTACTAAACTTTACATAATATAAAATAAAGTTGCAGCTTTTGTCTGTTTTCTCTTCTTTTCTTTTTTTGATCTTTGACGGTGCGAGGGATGTAGATGCGCTTTTTACCAACAGTCCAACAGATATAGTGATTTAAGAGTTAGGTTTAAATTTACAGTTTCATATCAAATGTAGCAATTTTACCTACATAATATTTTGTTTTTGTGTCAACGGCATTATGAATACATTGAACTATTATTACTAGCTCAATGTATGAATACGTCTTATTGTTTGTATTATGCGTATTGTACTAACTGTAAAACTGTGGTGTGTGGTGTTATATTATTATATTGTTTTGTGCTCACCGTGCGGGCGAGGGCGGGTCTCTAGTATTAGGATAACTTAGACAAAGTGTAAGTTGTTCCATGTCGCGCGTTATTCAAAGTGTCGTGCCGTAGGACGTTCATTTGATTCAATCAAAGTCATATTTTTGAATATACCGATAAAAATTAATTAACCATCCAATAGTTGATAAATAGTTTGTTAATTTAACCATTTAAAAGTTAGTTAGTTTAGTTATATATCAGATTTATTTAATAATGAAATTGATAATGTAATTTTAAAATTAATCATATTGATTGTAACAAAATTAGCCTATAATGAAGTAATCTAGAAATTTAAATTATAACTGTAACCTTTTTGTTTTTATTCAGAGATGATAGACTGATATTTTATGAACTCTTTATTATTCCTGTGTTTTCCTTTAGAAATAGGCATTTAAACGTCTACACAATAAGAGAGCTAATGCTATTAATAAACTTACCGATTATACCACGGTACTTACCGATTGATCCTTTAAAAAAAGCTACAGCTGATACCGCCGTCGCAAGCCCGTTAGAGACCACTAACATGACCAAGGCCCATTGCGTCATGTAGGTGGCCCAGTAGGCCATCAACCCCCGCTGCGCTGTGAGGACCAGTGAAAAAACTAGGATGCCGATGACAAAGAGGAACAGCAGAAGTCTGACGCAGAGCAGGGGCAGCGCAGACCGGTTCTTTTGCCAGCAACTGAGGTAGAAGTCTGAGGCTTCATCGTGTCTTAACGCCAGGTAGTTAACGGTGAATCGGAATTGGTGTTTGAAGCGCTCCTTGGCACTCATTTTGAGGCAGCTGATATTTGCGACTGTGCGTACTGTCTGATAATTAAGCGATACTATATATCGTTATCTTAGATTAGGATTTCGTTATTGTTACTATATATACTACGTAGTTAGTTATATCGTATGTATCCTAGTGTAGGCTGAATATTAATCTATGAAAAAAATGTACAAGCATAGAATAGGGATGTTGACACATGTTACCAAATCATGTAAAGTTATGTACACAGTTATGTACACATTAAATACAGTATTTACAAACCTATAATAATATATTAAAAATATATTTATTCGTCATAAATTAAAGAAAATTAATTTAAATTGCGTTATTTAATACCCATTATCACGTGACTGCGAACGCCATTAAAACGCGATGACGTCACTAACCGGCAACAAGCTGACATATTCGTAAGGACTCACTCAAGATCAGGTTGACTTTGACAGAGCCCGAGATTGTTTATCGGTCTGTGACGTAGTTATAGTCACGTGACAGTTTGGAGCGATTTGGCGGGAATTAAAGTTCTATGAAAAATCTATGAAAAATAAAAAATCCAAAAATTTTAAATTTTAAAATATCCCTATTATAGTACAGTCTACTTCTACATATGATATTTATACTTGTAAAAAAGATAAAACCTTTTTTTTTATAACTGATAGTAAATAGTACGGTATATTACTACAAAAATATCTGTAATGGATGCAATGAAATAAAGTATTGTGTATATTTCAAATAGCAAAGCGATTTCGTGCCCCGGAGTAGTAAAATAAATAGAAATGGAAAAAATACCTTGAAATCACTTCATTCTGCCATAATATCATTCTCAAATTACGCGCGTTCTAGTTATCAAGTCTTTTCGTGAATGAAATTTATTGCTCTCTTTTTAATAAATCCATGAATGAACACAAATACAGCTGACCACTATCTTTGTTAGGTACCTAATCATAACAAAAGTGCACTATTTCTTTATTTCCACCGCTAAAACAATCGGACGTATTAAAGTGGTTAACTCCCTATCACGCTTAAAGCAGGCATTGGATTGTCCTGCTAGTGTGAGAATCCGTATTATAATTTTTCCTAGGGACTACATACCTGCCTATACTGGTAAAACTAGTAGGCAAAATCAATACCCAATAAACACAAATTACAAAAACTCTTTAAAATTTAATTACAATATTTAAACTTATTAAACATTAATACTATTATATCTGCTACTTTATTTGATATTTTGCAAATTTATTTGCAATATTATCTGCTTGCAAAATTGCAAATAAAGTAGTAGATGGTATTTTGTTCTTAACCGACTTCAAAAAAAGGAGGAGGTTCTCAATTTGACAGATTTCTTTTTTTATTTTTATGTTACACCTTCCGTAGGTTTTGCCTTTAAAACTGTTGCACTGCACTAGCCCGCCTTCGCGTTGCACAAAAATGTAGCCACGTTTTCGTAAAATGTCTTTTAATTTTATTTACGAGGCGTCCATAAATTATGCGAAAAGATTTTGTTGATTTTTATCTCCCTTCGCTTTTCTGGTGAGATGTTGTGAGATCTGGCTCAAGGTAACCATGGCTAAATGGCTGCTGTGCTCCATTGAAGCCAACACGGTTTCCTGCAGAATAAAATTACAAGATATTTAGCAGGACACCCCTCCCCCCGTCTCGTTAATACCATTTTATATTGTCTTACACAAGCCAGTGTAGGCTCAATGCTAATCTTTGTTAAAAAATACAATTTAAAGGCATATAACTGTATAGATGTATAGATGTGTGTATATCTATAAATTATAAATACATATTTACGAAATTTATATGTAGTTAATTATCGATCTATTAGTGTTTTTTTTCATAAATGGAAACATGTTGAATAAATCGAATGAATATGTTTGCTAAGCGAGTAGACCAGTCAGTTGGTTAATTAGTGGTGGTAATAACGAATTTCCGTAAGTAATAATAATAAAAAAAAATATCTATAATACGAATAACAACAAAAATATATTTACAATTTTCACAAAGTCACGTATAAAAATAACAAGGACGATATAAATTAAGATTCATATTTTTCAAATAACACATTTTTCACTAAGTAGTTATTAAAGTTATGTTCTTAATATATTATACTAACTAACAAAACTAGCTTTAACCCGCCACTTCGGCCACGGGAATGTTGATCAGCCACAAAAGTCAGGGTCGGGAGTGTTTTGCCGCTACGTCGTTTTTCTTGCTTTAAATATATTTCAGCATACTATATTTTATATTATACTGAAACAAGTACACCATGGCTCTGCCTACCTCTTCGGGGATTATGGGCATGATGTTATGTATGTATGTAAGTACACTATATTTTTATTTTAAAATTATTTTCGATATGTTATCGGCTTGTTCATAACGTATGGTTTTGGTAGGATCTTTTAATATTGCTTTTGGGTGAAAGTAGTTAGTAGTTAAAAGAGCTTGCTGCTCAACATACCTCTTGGGGGATTGCGAGCATGATGATTTCCTTTTATTTCGCTATATGATTCCGCGATTTTTTAAAGATTTTATGACTAAACTTAATAGCTTTGTAGAGTACCTATATAGTTTTTAAGTGTGACGGGTAATTTAATCAGCGCACGCCGATACAGCTTGATAGGGCTTTTTGTTCTAACTAGGCCATTTGTTGCTTTACAAATAGGTACTATTATTTCATAGTGCAATCTATTTATTATAAACAAACAAAGTAACATAACATCACCCCCATAATCCCCGAAAGGGTAGGCAGAGTCACATTCCACAGCCACATTCAGCCATAAAACTGAGCTGAGTTAGATGGAAAATTGTGAAAAAGTAGTGTCAAGTGGCTAGCTTGTCGCCTACACAATCAGATACCCAAAACCCGATATACCATTAGTCGCCTTTTACGACATGCTAGGCAAGAAACACAGTTAGCACGTTCTTTTTTTAAGGCCCAACCTGGGAAAATGGCTATTTATTACAATTATATTATAAAATAAATAAAATATGCCGAATGTTATGCTGGCTTTTCACTATTGAAAAAAAAAATGGGTCCAGTAGTTCCAGACACATTTCTCTTTATAATTTATGTATAATTCATTTACAACTAAGGCAACAGAAAGATAACTTTAATGCTCAAAACTCATCATCCATCCATATTAACGTACGTTAATAAAGAGAGAGGCACTTTTTAATAAAATCATTGTATGCACCTATGGTCATATCTTTATCTGTCAATCTATGATGGATGATAATGGTAATAAAACACTCTGTTGTAACACAACCATTTTATCACCATTGTCATGTTCAAAGGTTATGAACTCCTTGTCTCTTATAAAGACAACATGAGAAACCATTGAATTTAGCTAATTAATACTCTTTTAAAGACGTAGTCATCCTATAGTGTCTTAGTTTCTGTAAATGATTCCTTAATTTATCATTGTGCAGAACTGTTTACCTACGTTCTGTAAATGACACATACGTATTATGCCAAAAATCCCACAATTAATTTAGAGTAACATTTTGTCTATAAACTTATTGAACTTGAACTTATTGATATAGAGAAAATGTACTTCTAATCATTATCCTAGTAGTCAAAGTCAATTGTGTTCATCTTTGTCACGTATTTCCGAGAAACATAATCTCTTAAAGCAGACAGGCAGACCACGACAATGTGCATGACGAGCAGAAACACTGCGCAAGCGACGACGAGGATAGTCGTCGTGCCAGGATTGGCCCAGTCCAGCATCGGGTATATGTATGTGTTGCCTTGCCTGAAAACAATAACAATAAAATTAATTGTTATAATATTTGCATACTGAAAAAGTCATAAGGTGCTTCTAAATGATAAATGATAATACTGCGCACATGAAAACTTTCTAGAGGACTGGGAAGGTTACACTTTCTCGATATCTAGAGACAATATTAAAATAACAAATATCCAGCATACCACTTCTACAGCTCTAGATCAATGGTTTCCAATTTTTGTGACTGAGGACCACTTTGATTTTATTAGTGTTAGCAGTGACCACATAATTGAATAAAAAGTGTGTAAATTTTAACATACCCTTTTAAGATTTTAAGCTACTAAAAACTTTAGGTCTTGCGGACAAAATTTTAAGTCTCGCGGACCACTGCTCTAAACAAAGCTCACTAGTAATCTATACCAAGAGTATTCATGGCATAAGCATTAATATACTAGTGTTATGTATACTACAACTGTACATAGTAACATATGTATAAACATCTATGACTCGAGTACGAATAACCGTGCTCATCACGTAAACGAACATTTACCCCTACTGGAATCGAATCTACAGCCTTTAGAATTGTAGCCAGGGCAACTGTACCATACGCCCCCTTTAATAGCAGATAAGATAATGGACGTCACAAAACCGCAAGTAATTATAAAAAAGATCCCTATCTATTACAGATATAATTTTATCAAAATTATGAGTAATTCTAATTACTAATAGTAAACATGTTAAAATAAATATGTTGGGATGTGCGATTGTTAAATCCCAATTTCAGCCGTTAGAAGGCAATCAATTGAAAATGTCACACACATATTAATGATATAACACATCACAACACAACTCATAGATTAACTTATCCTGTATTTGTGTTTCAGGGGTAAAGTTCATTTATTTTTTTCTTAAGTCTACGTTCACAAAGTCACGGACCAAAGCTAGTACACTAAATACAAAATAAATCATTGATAAATCTAATAATTAGAAAAGCTTTGTTTTGTTTGTTATCCTCTTATCTGCAAAGAAATCTTAGCCTAGTCTAACTCTTGGGGTTCGATAGAAGCAATAAATGAACTCATTTGGCTATACGTCCTATTTAATTGTTATTTAATTTATTCAAAAGTCTCACTTTCGCTATCAATCTGATGGAAGACAAACGAGATATTATCGTCTTTTGCGAGGTTTTAATTGACACTTAAAAGTGACATCTTAAAAACAAGAAAGAAACAATATTTACGAAAATGAAAAAAAAAATGTGGCGAGTATAAACTCCCAATCAGATTATAGCTATTATAGCCATTTATTATCAAGCATAAAATGTTACTATTTATTACTTATAAACATGCCAAGATAGTATATCGATAGCTCAGAATTTGTTAATATACAAAGGCACCCAGACATGTTACGTAAATGTTATGTGATGCTGATAACACAATTAAGTAACGCTCCTGCCTACTGTTGGGTGATCACCGCCAATTTTTTTAAATTTTATACAACTAAAACTAAAATAAATAAAAAATAAAGGCGACGAAGAAGCATGTGATTGTGTAGGCGATAAACTAGCCACTTGTCACTACTTTTTCACAATTTTCGATCTAACCCCCATGTCTGAATGTAGTTAAAGGGGCCTGCTGCCCTTTTGACTCTGCCTACCCCTTTGGGGATTGTGGGCGTGATGATATGTAGGTATGTATGTAAAGGCGACGAAGAAGCATACGAGTATACGACCTGCCTGATGCGGCTAAGTAATCGTAGCAAGTGGACATTGCAACACGAGAAGTGTCACAAGATCTTGCAAGGAGGATTGGGCATCCTAAAAAGTGAGTGCTTACATAGAGAAATATAGCACGTTAAATAGGTACTGCTACTTTATTCGGGCCGGGGCCCATTCATTTAACCTATTCTTGACTATAGCGTGATCCTACCGTCACATTACTTGTGAATATTTCTAGTACCCACCTTAAGATAGGTGGGTACTAGAAATGTTCTTGCAAAACTTGGACAATGATAATAAAAGAAACGTGCGTAATCTATACTTACGGGTTGGTGCCACCAGCATAGTAGTAGATGATGGAGAAAATCATATAGATGACAGTAAAGACGAACGGGTACAGGAACTGCAGCAGGTGGACAGGGTGGTCAGCCGTGACCAGCAAGCACACCATCATCACCGAGTTGATGCCGTGGATAAACAGATCCAGTACGGGGTCTACTGCGAAATCTTCGTCTGTAATGAAATATAAATTCACATAAATATTACACAGGCTTTGAGTTGGAGCATAAGAGCGCCTTATTTACTGGACGATGATATGTTGGAATATCTCCCACAAAAGTGAAAGTACTTCCTCCAAGATGTGTGCTCGGGGAGGTCCAACTAACCGTCCCGGTGTATTGTATACTCAATGGCAAGAATAACTTCGTCAGCGCGTTGCAGAATGTATTGCGTTTGTGCATGATCGATTAACGTAACCTTTTGACATACTTATTGGAACTATAGTTTTGACTTTATTGTGGCTTAGTAGACAGATGATACAGATCTCTCCAGACTTATGGTACACCAATACTAGTTTTAATTATTAATATTTTGAAGCTTACCTAAGTTGGCCAGAAGCGCGTAATAGAAGATGGATATGAAGAAGGCCGTTGGCACTGTTATGCAGTAGGTCGCCCAGTACAGTCTAACATACCATGGCAGACTTTCGGAATCTGAAAGTGAATAAGATATTTTTGATATCAGTCAATATTTTACTAGACTTTTTTAAATTTTATTTAAATGTTTTTATAAAACTTGTAAGCTTTCTTGTACTATGTACCTACCCAATTTTGACATCCAGATAGGTCAGACAATGCATCGAACCTTATAGGTACGGATTCGATTTCCGCGGCAGGATAAATGGATGTATAAAAAATAAAACAGTTATGTTATTTTGAGAGTTTTCTTTGTTATTTATTTTTAAGGATAAATAAGCATTCATTTTAATTTTATTTATAATTAAATTTGTTTCTATGACAGTTTTAAATACCGGTTAAAATTACCTCAATTAACGCAATCATGTAAAACAAAATAACCACGTACCAATTGATCCCTTGAGGGTAGCCATAAGAGACACCAAAAACGCGAGTCCACTGGTCACAGCTATCATAGCGACTCCCCAATGCGTCATGTAGATGGGCCAGAATACAAGATCTATCGTTTCTCTCGTGACGGTCAGGGAGGCCGTTAAGATTCCCACACATCCCAGGAATATGATGAGTCTGATACACAGGAGGGGTACGGGCGACCGCCCGGCCTGCCAGCAGGTCACATAGAAGTCTGAGAGGCTGTCGTGGTCCAAAGTTATTTTGTTCACTCGGAACTGCTCTCGGAAGTATCTCTTCGGCGCGCCCATCGTGACTGGTCTGTTGCGAATGTGTTCGATAACCGTCGACACGACTAAAATTTTTATCTTAGATTAGGACTAGTGATTTTGTACGTGCATGATTCTACGGAAATAACGTGACGTAAGTAAAGAGTAATTTAATTACCTATTGTAGTGATTTGGTGAAGGAATTATGCATCTAGTAAGTAAGCGGTCTTCTTAATCATAATTTGTTTTGATTACTCATTTATCTATGATAAAACGCATAGCACCTACTTAAGGTAATTATTAATAATTAAATTGGTCTTTGTGAATGAAACGCAATGAGAAGAGAGGAAATAATAAATGTGTACTTAATCTAAAGTTAGATACATACAATTATTAGGGAAAATATCATAATAAATTGCATATTGTGTATTTATTGTAAACAATACACCGGACTTACTTTGCATCGGCATATAAACTAGAGCATTAATTTCTTTAAATGAATATTAATTTAAAAATAATATTATTACAAGTTCAATGTCAAGGTAGAAGCTATTTATATCATGTATGAAGTTCAGTCCTTCATGACGGGTTAATTATTTTCCTTGTAACACATAGGTATATATTTAGCTATAGTCTGGAATACCCTGGGGTGTAATATTTATCGGAGTCACGCCATCCAGGAAAGATTTGGTTTTGTATTTCATTTAAAGTGAATGGTAACATTTTTTTATAACAGCTAATTAGTACTTAACTAGCTGTTATAAGAAAGTATAGTATTTATAACATATAGTATTAATAAAAAAATAGTTTTTATATGCCTGTCCTTCTGTCGGTTTGTTTCGGCTGACTACGAAAGGGCTGAATTGATTTTGCTTTAATTACTTTATTTGCTTTAATTCGATTGAATAAAAATTACAATATTTTCTTCTTAAACTCCACGCGGATGGGGTCGCAGGCAGTGGGTAGTTGAGAATAAAAGTTTGTCTTAGTGAATGAACTCAACAAGAAGAGAAGAAGGACCTAGAGTGATGAGAGTGATCCGGGTCGTTCAGTGGGACGTATGTTGCGTGTCCCACAACACTTTCGTCGCAAAGGGACGAAACACTGAATTTAAAATTATTGTAAATATTTAAATACGTGTTAAAGATTAATACTTTCATCGAAGCAGTCGAAACAATTTATTTTATACTTTTTAGTGTTTAGACATTTAAATAGCTATCAAAGCAGTTTTTACTTGTGTTTTTTTATAAACATTTTTTGCGGGGTTTTTTGAAGTCGGTTTTTATTTTTGTTAAAATTTAACTTATTTTTTACTTTTTAGTGAAATTTATTAATAGGTAGGTAGACCAAATCAAAACGAGCTGCTTTAATGAGACAGTGCCGGTCTTATGAGACTAAAGACGAAAAGGTAAAACGAGCCTTTAATGTTTAAAGAATTACTTAAAACTACTATCTTCAAAGAGTTATTCCTTTCATCATCAGCTAAGCAACAAAACATGATGAGTACGAGACACAAATACTGGACTCGTTTTAGAAAAAATAAATAAAACACCTAACATGTCGTTAAAATTTAAGAGTGGCCCTCGTTTTCATGGAATCCCATCACTAGACCAAGACTTGGTGAAATTGAGACTATCTCGAGAATAACACTCAATATGGCCCTATAATATTGAAAGAATTATCCACGAACTCCTAATCGTTAAGGAGTTACACCTTCCATCATCAGCTCAGCAACATGAGATTATGAATACCAGACGTAAATACTTAAACTGTTTTAGAAAATAACTAAAATAGATTGTACGCGCCTATAATACTTGAGGCTTTCCCTCGATTTGCCTAAGATTCCTTCATCAGATCCAGATGTGGTACCAATAGGACCAATTCCAGGATATACCCTTTTGAATAAAAAAAAGAACTCTAAAAATCGTCTTACAATTCTCGAAGATATCAATATTTAAAGAATCATAAACTAATTCCTAATCGTTAAGGATTTGTACCTTCCATCATCAACTCACCAACATAAGATGATAAGTACCATGCGTAAATACTTGAACAATCTTAGAAAATGTCTAAAACACATTGTACGTGCCTATAAAGTTTGAGGGTTGCCCTCGATTTTCCTGGGATCCCTTCATCAGATCCTGATTTGATGGCAATGGGACCAACTCGGGAGTAAACCCTTTCGATTAAAAAAAAAATTTGGAAATCGGTTAACAATTCTCAGAGATATCGAGTAACATACATACAAGAAAAAAAAAAAAAAAAAAAAATATTCAGTCGAATTGAGAACCTCCTCCTTTTTTTTGAAGTCGGTTAAAAAATATTATTGATTGTTTTGCGATTCGTCTCATTGATTTTTTTTTATTTGAATTGAATAATAGAGATTAAAATAAAATTCCTACACAAACAGGGTATCTAACAAAAAAATTTCAAAGCCATCTAAAGGTTCCTGGGATTAATATGTTGATAAAAACTATTTTGCTTTAATTTTTATTAATATCGATATACCTCGGGGTTTATGTATGTTGCGTGTACAGCCCTACAATACACATATAAGAGACAATATCTGTTCCGCGATTCAATATTACTATTATTTGTCTCATTTTTGTCCCATATTGGTCTGGGACTTAAAAACAATGTGCCAACTGTGTTTCTTGCCTAGCATGTCGTAAAAGGCGACTATCGGGTCGTATACCGTATATCGTATGTCGGGTTTTGGGTGATTGATTGTTTAATTAAACGCAGAGCTAGCAACTTGTCACTACTTTTTCACAATTTACCATCTAACCCAGCCCAGTTTTATTTTGACTGATTGTACTTACGGGCTTAAGCTGCCCCTTTGACACTTTCCAATTATCTATAAAAATTTTTTTATTAAAGAATGATCACTGTTGAATAATATTAATTTTCGAACATCAAACATAGATATACTTAATATATGTATGTATTATTCAACTTATCAACTGCATCTAGTTTAAAGACACAAATATTCACAACTCTGTGAAGAATGTATATAGAATTTAAATAAAGGTTTTATTCCATCAATATCGCACATATTAAAAACCTACACTGAAATAAGTATAGATACGTAGTAATCAGTTGAAAAACTTGTATATTCCGGTTGTAATCGCCACTAATCATCTACACCTAGAAGTTAATTAAATACTATTAATTAGTAAATATGTTTAATGTTATGAGCTACTTACATTTCTTGTTCAGTAGGCAGTTATCACTATCCCGGAAAAAAGAAGTATTGTATATTGTATTTCCTATTAAATGTAAGGCCTTCTGTCCTGTACCGCTATTCTCTGATAACTGGTACGAGTATGGGTCTGATTGAATAAATAATTAATAATACGTATTGGGAATAACGAACCCTGTTGTCCCATTGATTAATAATTGTGACATTGGCCACAACGAGCCGTGTCCTCGTTTGTGAACTGCGGAGTTCATGTCAATTATTTTGTATTTGTGTTTATCGATCCTACTGATTGATGCCTGTGTAAAAGAACCTTTTTATTTGTAAGTCAGTACTCGCACTGTGTAATGTCAAAAATCCTCATAACCGGCTGGTTATGATATGATGATACTTTTTCTATAAACATCTATAGAAAGACGGAAAAATATGGGTTTGTACTATTATTCGCAAATTGGTTAATTTGGTAATTAAGACAATGGTTGCTTTGGTAACCAGTTTGCTATATTACCACCGGACTATGAGAGTGAAGGAATAGAGAGTGCACTTATGTTTGCGCACACACTTGTGCACTATAATATCTCCTGCGCAGATAGCTTATCCTCGTTGAGTTTGGCCGCCGTGGCCGATATCGGTTAGGAGGACATTATTATTGCTGTAGATGTGCAATTTATATCAATATTTATTTACGTGACAGGATATTCATTCATTATTAATAATTTAGATAAGTGGGTATATAAAATAAAAAAAATGCTTGTACATATTAAAATGTTTTTTTATGAATCTCATGCTAATACAAAATTTATAAATAAATATAAATGGTATTCAAAGTTTAAAATTAGTATACTTTTAGGTATGCTAATTTTGAAATTTAAATACCTACTTAGTTACAAAAACTCTCATTATGTTTTATTTCATTACTTATAAATATGTAACTATCCCAGTCATTTTATGTGTATGTGCCTAATTAGTACAAATAAAATTACTAGGACAATTTTTTATTAACTACTCAGATATCTTGTATAAATGAAGTTTTCTAATAATAATGCGCGTAGCGCCTGCCAGATTTTATAAGCGCATTTATTAATTATATCGCGTCCCAAATAATGAAAATATGCACATATGGTGGCCGGTAGGCGCAGCGATGCAGTGGCGTAGCGTGGTGGGGGGAATGGGGCGGCGGGAAACCGAGTATTTGAACCCCGTCGGGGCGGAAAAATTGAGACCCGCCCGGGCGACAGGAACCCACGCTACGCCACTACAGCGACGACAGATAAATAAATACAAACATAGCCATCATTTCAACAATCCCTCTTAGTCATCAAAACAATTTAGGGCTATCATGCTTATTTTAAGAACTAAAATTTACAGCATAATTATTGTCAGTAGAGTTACCCTATACATAGATATTTGGTTGGGTCTTCCTTACAGAACAATAAACTTCCAATAATACATTTCGTAATTCATGATTTCACTTTCATCAATCACATAGCCTTTAGAGCTTTTCAAATTTTATACCATGATAACCACGTCCTTAAATAATTAAATTAAAGCTAAGAGGGGTATTTTGCCCCTTCATTTTTGACCATAAATTATTTGAAACATAATTGACTTGCAGTGCCAACAGTAATAGCTGTGAATAAAAGTTTTGAAGTCTTATTTTTAAAAAAATATTTTTTTTTCTCTTTCAATCTGGATCACTCTGGTGTGGTTTAGCCAATGGTAAGTGATAAAACTCGGAACATCTTCGGTTAGTGTTAGTTACGCGGTAATGGACTATCCCCGACGATAAATTATACTATAGTAAGTAAGTCCTACATATTATATTGTCCCATGTTGGTCTGGGTCTGGTCCATAAGGTATAAAAAATACAAAAAAAAACTTAAAAGCATCATCACTAAGAAGTGTGATGCAAAATCAAACATTAAATTCGAGAATTACACGATATCTGAATTATCTATATATATATATATTGCATAATTCAGATATATAATTTATTATATTTATATTTTTATATATAAAAAGGTAGCTACTGTTACATGATTTGTACGTAGTGACAGGTACCGAGAAAATTGTAACTTCTGGATATGGAATAGTAGACCTACATAGTGATGTTTTAAATAAATCACATAGACGGTCTCTCACAAAATAACAGTCGCCATCATCTCCCACCCAGTATTTAAGACGTTCAGAACATAATATATTACACAGTTAATACGTATACATCAGTAATCCATCAAATTGGTAAATATCGCTGCACTTTTAGCAACATAAATAAATCACAGTCAGCTTTTTCTCTTATTATAACCTATACCTAATAACACTAGATCAATATCCTATAGGTCCTCCTACACTTACCAACTATATTTTATTTAAATAGGTTTTACGCCCATTCTAATTTATCATATAAGTACAAAATGTAACTTAACTAATCATACAAATATTTTGTTGATATGTTATTGATTATACTCATTGGGAGTGATCTAAGTAAGCGTAGGGCCCTTCGTTAAATTTATTTGTTCTTGTTTCGTAGTTAGTTAGGTACTGCTACAAATGCTAACTGGACCAAGTATCATTATTCTTATATACCTGAGATGAGCTATATCAAGTATTCTATAGACTGGCCCCTGCGTATCACTGCATTCATGTGTTGCTTACATCACATTTTGGGCTTTTCAGGCAAGACTCTTCCGAGCCCGATAATAAAGTCGCTTGAATTTTCTGGGCTAATTCTTGGTTTTTTGCGAGGCGTATCCGTGGCGGAGTAAAATGGGGGTGGAGGTCGCCCAATCCAGGTGCCAAGATGTTACTTATAATTTACACATCATATTGTTGATAGCCACTGGTGCGAAGTTTGGTAAATATTTAATACCAGCATCGTACTACGGAGTTCTTGATAGAAAACTGGTCCATGGTTTCAACCCGTTGCGCCGTTTAAGACTCGTCTCCGAAGCCGTCGTTGTAAATGCCGGTGGTTGTGCGCAGGCGGCGTGCGATGGCGTCGCGCGCGGCTGCGGTCGCCACCACGAGGAGGTGCATCAGGGCGAGGAACAGGCCCGTCAGCGCCACCACCACCATGGTCTGCTGCGGCTTCGACCAGTCGATCACCGGATAGATGAACGCGTGGCCCCAACTGGAACACAACCATTTTATTTTAATGATATTTTTTATTTCTTTTTTTCACAATTGTATCTTTTAATGAAAGAGAAAGCAATAAGGAATATTTGTATTAATTTTTTATGAATATTTTTATACTTTTTTGACAGGCCGCTGGCTTTGAAATTAAAAGGGGCAAAATCGTGGGATCAATTCCCGTTAGAGGAAAATGTTTGAGTAATGCATAAGATCATTTAATTATGTACTCGAGTCATGGATATTCTTAAACGTTTACGTTTCCTATTCATTTATCTGTAGTATCAGTGTAAGCCAATACGCTTAACCGGTCTGAACAAATTATATATTTTATTGATATAGATATGGATTCTGAAAGTGTATGCATGCATAAGCACTTTCATGTTACCAGAATAGCACGTGTTTAAAAGTATTTTCGCTGTTGTATAATGGGAGGTTTGAGAATGAGCGACTCCTAGTAACGCTTTAGTTATCTGGTTTCTTTTATCTTCCTGTAACGACATATTTATTTAAGTACACAAATCTCGGGCCTATCCAGCCATCGGCCAAATCTATACTAATATTATAAAGCTGAAGAGTTTGTTTGTTTGCTTGAACGCGCTAATCCCAGGAACTACATACTGGTCCTATTTGATAAATAAGTTCAGTGTTAGATAGCCTATTTATTGAATAAGGCTAAACATAACCGCCGGTACAGCTAGTATTTAAATATTGACGTCAGCAAGGTCATCTTATCATCGGTTTGTTTTTTTAAGAATTGAATTCAGAATACATAAAACATGAACGAAAAAGAATTTGTGTTTATAATTATTACGAGTGTAGTATTTTATTTGCATATTATTTGCATACTTTGATGGTAAACGTGAACACGAATAAACATTACAATGCAATAGGTCACGAACTAATTGATGTTTATAAACCTTCAGAAATCGGTTATTCATTCAATAAGTACGTCTTGATTAAGTTTCTGAATACAGATTCCTTCGTAATGTCAAGGCCATTTGAAATTGAAACCTAAATATCATTTTTCGATATTAATAAAGTAAAATAACAAAGAAACCGGTTCCTAATATCTGTCTCTCTGTTTATTTTTCACTGTATTGAAGTCTTTTCATATAATATATATATTTTTATTAACACGTACTTATATACGCTACGTTTGTAAATACTTAACAATTCAATGAAATCTTGTTACACTACCTACTGCACATTTAAGATATGAACTCACTTCTATGACAATATACTTATAAGATTGGGTATAAGCTCGACTTAATAAATATCCAAGTATGTAAAATCAGAATTACAAAATAGCAATTGCAAGTTGTTACCACCAAGATGATATATTGCTAGTATTGTTAATAGTGAATATGTCCTTCATATTAGATCTCTTTAATGTCGCCCAATACCTATACTCCTAATTTTAATAAGTTTTTTCGTCTATTTGTAAAACGTCTAATTGTAAACAATTTAAGCACATGTTTTAAGTTTAAAAAGTTATTTATGTGTTCGAATGACGTTAATCACGTCCTAAAGCTGGGAAATTTAAGTGCTTTAACCTTAATATGCTCCAAACCGCACATGACATAGAAATGACCAACATTAATAACGGCCAAGAGGCATCGCGGTACAGTACAATATTACGACATGAGAATTTTGAAACGTTTAACGAGTCTAGAGTGCGCGTCATAAAACAAATTAGATATACTAATGAGGGCTTTGACGTAGGTAATGCCGGTAATAGTTTGAACTTATTTAGCATACAAGTTATTGTTAGTACTCTAGTTAAGCTAAATAGCTATTATAATTTTCGCTATTATAATAGCTAAAATAAAGACACACTAAAAACTCATTATTTGCGAGTAATGTTGCAATAGGTTGATAAGGTGAAAATGTAAGATATCTTTTAAAGTATTCTTTCAAATGATAGTGAGATCGTTGTAATTTACATATCTAAACAATTATTATAAAGAGATTCACTCATGTTTAAGTTAGTTTAGTAGGAAGCAACTGCTATCTATTTATTGACACTAATATGTGCACTCGTATATATATATATATACTTATACATATAATTGCCCGAAAAAAATATTGTTCTTGGGGAGATTCCCACGTACACTGTATTCCAACAGGTTATTATTGTATCAAAATATATAACATTTTTTCAGCCGTTACAATAAACCTTCGATATTAATCAGAGTAATCTTTCGTTGGCCCTCACTATTGAGGAAATGAAGCAACAAAGGAAGGAAATACAATTGTTGCTGTTTTGCATGCTCTTCAGCACGATACTATTATACTAAGTACTACTATGTTTTTATAGTTTCTATCTATGTAAAATTCATTTGATAAAGTTGTAATAAACAAATTACGAAAAATCTTTCGTAATTACATACATACATACATACTTATCATCAAGCTCATAATCCCCGAAGGGGTAGGCAGAGTCAAGGGGGCAGCAATTCGTAATTGTATTTGATTATGTATGTGTGTAGAATCGGATAGGGTTTTTAATACCATTTACCTATCAGTTGATCTATGCAGTGACTTTTTAAGCTCGAAGCCCACAAAACGCAATGCCGACTTGGTACGGTAAACTATATTATACCAAATCTATTTGCAGTCATTAACTATTTAGTTTCAATTAATTAAATCAATACACAATTTTTTTTAGGAATGTTAAATTCTATCGTATAATTATAAAAAAATGCATCTTGTAATGACTTGTATGAAGTCCATATTCATGCTATTCCATTGGTCACACTCGCGAATATAAGTAATTTGATACCGTTTGTGAAGTTCGCTATCCTTCACATATTCAGACCAATGGCGTTGTGGCCTCCAAGAGGTCGCGTTGCGAAACATAGGAGCATGGTCGTCATCCGAGAATCTCGATTTGCTCGCAAGATATAGGTACTTTTTTATAAGGTCGTTGAAACTTCAATAGGCGTTCGAGAATTACAATTACTGTTATTATACAACCAAGGTTCCACCTATCCTATAGAACCTCAATAATCCGACTTTGTACTTGCATTTCGAAATGCAATCATTACCGTTCATTATGGGAATTCGTTAGCGCGTTTATGGGAGATATAATTACGAATTTTCAATGAAAAGGATTTCGTAATATTTCCGATTGATAGGTATACAAATAATGCACATTACGTGTAATAGTGTACTAGTAAAATTAATTTTATAGTGAATAGCCACTGCTTATCGGCATTAAATTGTATTTAGTTAAGAATAGGTAAAGCTTTTATTTGTGTCAAGTACGATTAATTTTACAAAGAACTCTTACAATATAATCTATCAAGCAAATTAAATAAAGCAATCGACCAATGCTCCGTGTAAATAGTTATTTCAAGTCTTTGTAGTGAAAATAGTTAGACCAGTCAAAATAAATTGCTTCACGGCATTTCCATTAAGGTGTAGGCCGAGAGAACCGAGCGATATATGGCACAGTTCTTATACTGCACTGCTTATTCTAATGCATGCATTTATGATCATAAAGATTGGTCATCTCGCCGATAACAACGAACGAGTCAATCAGATGCGTTCGTCACGTGCTCATCGATGCGACATGTAAATAAAACCGTTGCCTGTAAAACCAGTCCGCTAATATCGTCTGTCATTAGGCCCGTGTCATTTGATAAAGCATACAATGACAGCATTGTCGAAATATCCAATAATAAATAATGTATGTATATAAATATGCATAAATTATACAAATTAGAATCTGTGAGACATGCTTTTTATGCAATGTCATGGGACAATACCTACAACCTTGGCGTTTATTAATGACATTGTGTACCTCCATTAAAGATGTGTTATCTTATGATAAACATCGGATTTATATATTTGACAACAGATTTACGCTTCCAGTGTCGTTTCCAGTTTTAGTTTGGTTTTAATAGTATTTCTATGATCAGCTGATTAGGGTTATATATTTTTTTCTAATAACAACTTTTGTTTTTATCAGTCCTTAAACCTTCGAAGAAGTGGTTGTATCTTGTTTGGTCATTTTGTTATGGAACAACTAAATGGTTATAATTGATGACTCGTTATTTTTTTTAAATTTTATATGACATTAATTAATATCGGAAAATAATTTACAAACTATTTGAATAACTATGAATCACATTATACGCACAAAATATGCAAACATAAATAAGTTGTAATAGATAATTTATTAACACGTATTATGATGGTCGCTTTTGTCTAATAATGTCGATAATTTTTTCGGATATCTATGGAAAAAAACCAAACATTCCGGCTCCAAAACCAGCTCGATGTATATCGTAAGCGAATTCAATGTAATAACAAACGTGATGAGGGTAGGTATACCAGTATATCCCTGATGACGTAGGTCGAGTTCAAAGAGCAGAATGTTCTTTAAACTAAATTTACTTAGCCAAGGATTATGAATGTTGAAGAGGCGAGTGAGGTGTGTAAGTATCGTGCCATATGGTGTTCGGTTCTCTCTGCCTACCCTGCTAGGGAAGTTTTAGTTAGTTTGTAAGTTAAATGGCAAGTGGCTTACTCGTCGCATAATAACAAACTTAATATAGCATAAGTCGCTTTTTATGACATACTTGGCAGAGAACACAGTTGGTACATCCTTTTTAAGTCCCCGACTAACGTAGGAAGAAACTAGGTTTCACAGTTACAAATATTTCAATGGACTTACGGGTCCATGCCCCCGGCGTAATAGTATGCCACTGTGAAGAGTAGATATGCCAGGGCAAAGAACAGGGGCTGCATGATGTGCAGCAGGCGGCTGGGGTGCGCAGAGAACACCAGCTCCACGAACATCACCACCGAGTTGACGCCGTGCAGCATCACGTCCAGCACCGGATTCGGCGCGTAGTTCTGCTGCTTCTTAGCTGAAAGGTCGAGAACATTCCGAATTGATAAATACATATCATCACGCCTGCAATCTTCAAATGGGTAGACAGGGTCTAAGGAGCAATGAATTCCTCAAACCAAATTTAGCCAAAAATCGAGTTAAGATCCGAAATTATACCTAGGTTGAATGATAAAACAATGAACCTCTATGTTTCTAATCGCGGGCAATGGTTTACATCGTTTTCACTCGGGGGGACTGCGTGGTAAGTGGGATTCTCAGGAACCTCCGATTCTTCCGGAAGGGAGTGCCCGATTTTCAGGTTTTGGATTTGCGCCCATAATAGGGAGTGGCCGGGGTATTCCCACTATAATTTTCGGCGCTTCTTATCGCTTGAGTAGATAATAACTAAATAATACCTAGCTTATGCGGGTTCCTCAGGACCTAAAGTTACCGTGATAACGTCATCGTCCATAAATCAATAAAAAATCTTTATCGGGCACTCAAATTCTGTTGTCTTATTTTTATAAGCATTTGGTGCGGCACAATCACAGAAGTTTGGAGACCACTTTCCTAAAAATCTAGACTAGAGGCACTGTTTTTTCTACAGAAGACACAATCATGCAACATTTGTGAAGTGTGTAGAGAGCCTTTCCATACGTGGGTGTAATTCGTAGTGACTTGAGCTATTGAAGAAATAATCCTTTTTTTTTTTTTTACGCGGGGAATGCATTTGCGCACCTTCACGCCGTCCGGGGAACGACGTGGTGTGTGGGACTCACCCGCCCTGTGCAGGGACGGAAATACCCACTAAACCCCGATTGAAGAAATAATCCTGCTTTACTTTTTTGCATTATTTATTTTAAAGCCAAGATCTGATATATTTAATATATTTATATCAAATCATTTATTTCCTAAATGTCTATATCTAAAAGTAAATAATAAATTTGTTAGTAACGTTTTTAACAAAGAGAGAAAAAAAAATATAAAATAGGCATTTGAAATCTTTGCGGCCTCAGTGCAAACATTAGGCTGGCATGATGACTTCATAAGCCAGTCAGTATTTAAAGGACCATTAAAAGTTTAAGTTACTTGAATGCCTTGGTGTACGGCGACGAGCGTTCATATTTGCGAAGCGTTTTGCGAATATTATCATCCGTAAGAGTGCGACTCAAACATCTGATGCTTCACGGCCGAAGTATTTCCAAATCCTACAAGTAGTTAGGTACTTAGAATTTAAATAGCATTAGCATTTGTGATTAAACTAAATGTGATCTGAGTAACTACCTCTTTATATAATTTTAAAATAAATACTATTGAGTTACGATAAAACTGACTAAGCTTACAGTTGCATAGCTCAGATGATAGAGAATATTCACGACTTTTTTATTCAATTGGTTAAGTTTATTAAAGTGAAAAAAAAATCTTCTTTTTCGTATTTTGATAATTGAGCGATCAGACGCGTTTTGTTACGACAAAATCTAGATCACCATGCATCCTCGATGTAAAAGCCAGTGTTTGTGAGAGAGTTTGGAGTAATTGTACGTTGGTTCTTCGTTTGCCAAAAATTAGGGTCATAGTCCAAAGGGACGGACTACAAACGAGACATAACGCTGGGAACACGATGATCCAATTTTGATGCGCAATTCGTCACAGCTATCAATTTATCGATTTACTGTTGGTTATCAGTGCCACGCCTGGTCTCTTAATTGTCATTTCAGATCAATAATTTTTAAGCGCCAACAATTGTGTTTATCTATGACATGCGGTGCTTTACTGTGGTGTCTTTGCCAATTAGCGAATTCATATTTAACTCTGTAAGTAGCGATTCTTAAATCTCGCACATCGACGATGAAATATGTTATTGGATGGATTTGGAAGAATTTTGAAATATTCAATCATCTTCCTTCTAGCGTTCTGTTCCGTGCTTAGGCGGGGTCCACCTAGACCATGACCCAGGATTGAAAAGACTGCAGATCTTACTCACCTTCGTAAACCTAAGATAGGGTACGAATTTAATAAAATGGAACTTACACGTCTTCAAAATCCCCCAGTAGAAGACGGTGATGAGGAAAGCAACAGGGATGGCGACATTGTACAGCACCCAGTAAGTCTTCACGTACCAAGGCAGACCGAACGTCGCATCTGCGGACAAACAAATAATAAATCGATTACACTAGGACACTACTTCATCACTTAAATATAAGAATATCCATATGTTTCTCCTATGGATGCTAGTCACCGAAAAGGCATACTTAAATACGCTTGTTAACTTTTAAGATTCGTACAAATGTACCTACTGAGTTTTAAAATTGTATAGGCGTCTTTATTACACGAAAATTTGTCCCTTGCAGGATTCGAATTCATGGCCTTTGGTTGACTGGCGGCCTTTGGCTTCTTGACCACTAATTTGTATTTTTAAGAGTGTTTAATTTTTTATTATACATTATACTAATAGAAAAGTTATTATGTTCATATTAAAGTTCAAATTAAAACTACTCAATTTACGTTATAGTTTTTTACTTAAGCGGCAAGTATGTATGAACAAGCATATTCATAAGCTATGATCACTTCTACTACAAGTTTATAAGCAAAATTTATAAATAGCATCGACTAAAGTTATAATGTTTGTACTCAACAAACTCTATATGAGAAACAAATATTAATTCAGACAACAACACACATGTGTGATATCACCTGAAGCTTGGGAGAATTATCGATGCTGTGCACGCGCATCGGTTTTAGGCCTTGTTTTGTTAGCAAGTTTAAATAAATGTGTTGTATGTGTTGTTGTAGGTCGGCTGTAAATTATGGTGTTGGTGACAATATCAAATGTCATTACTTGCTGATAAATTTTATAAGTTTTCATAAAACTTGCATGAATTCACAAGTACTGTTATTGATTGGATAATTTTAATGGATACCTAATAAAAATTGTTAGACATTTTGCAATGTTCCATAAGTACATTTTATCCCGGTGTATTTATATCGGCGTATGTCTAAACGAGTTAGGGAACAATTTCAATTTTGACGTGCAAAAGAATTTGTTATGAATCCACTTGCAGAATAAATTATTTCATTTCATTTCATTTATCATTTTATTTAAGTATATGAATACTCAACGTATTTACTTATAAACAATGTGTAGAGTAGAGTCGCTATTTTTGTAAGAAAATGTATATAGTCACACATAATACGATCTTTTATGTCAGATGACATAAAATGTGTCGTCGAAGTACTCCTATAGGGAACGTGCACCAACTATAGGGGGCAGCACTAAATCAACAAAAGAGACACTATGCGGACAGTAAAGGAAGCTTATATTAGACCTGTCATCGTACTGTGAATAATGTAAACAAAATTATATCTTCAATTGCATTATTTTTATATGATAAAAATTATAAATAACGCTCGACAGCGTAGCCAAAATATGTGTAAATGTCAAAAGTTCTTAGAGGCGGACCATGTATTGAAAGTTAAAGAGTAAATAAACGAAGTAAATAAGGCTTTTAGAACTGGAAAAATTGTCGCACAAACTAAAATATCTAATGTTTACGACGGGAATATAATGGCAGAATATATTTTATTACTGTAGTTATCTATTTTTGGCCTTTTTCACATAACCGTGGCATGAGAATGCTATTCCTTGGAAAGTAATAAAAATTTTGCTCCAGACGATTTTTTAAGCATTGGTGCATCCGGAATAATAAAAATAAGTGAGGTGGTAGCTCATTAGCAAGGACACGCGTCTCATACACAAGGGGTGCGGGTTCGGACGCGGACACGTACCTTTGGAATTTTCAAATCTATGAACGTATTTAAACCACTAGCTCGACGTTGAGGTACAAAACGTGATGAAACCTGCACATACAACTATATACATGTGTTACCATAATCCTTATTTGTCTGGTTCCCCTATATAAAGGTTACGGTGTGTTTCAGATAGGCACTCGCTTCGATGTAATAACCAAACTCGCTAAATCCTGAATCATGGTCTAAGCACGGGATATAAAGCTAGGGAGATGGTGATTGGTGCATCCGGAAACATAACAATATAAAATACCTAACTAGAATAAAAAATTTCACTATTAAAACTAATTCTGTTTAAGTTTACTTACTTTTAAGTTTACTAATTCTGTTTAATTTTTGTTAAAGGAAATTATCTGAGAAACGACTGTTTGTAAAGATTAAATAGAAGTAAATTTTGAACCTAATATTTGTGTATAACGATATAAAAAACGTGTCCCTGAAAAGGTCAGAGTAAAGTAAAGAAGTGTTATCTAAATGTAATTGTTTACATGGTTCACAAAACTATGTTAACAGGAATACTCCTTTTTTGTAATAGCAAACAAATGAGGTTACAAATGAGGAGAATGATTATTATTCATACTAATGAATAGCTAATCTATGAAATAAATGGTCCGAGATACTCATTCTATGATTTTAAATATGTGCACTTTATTTTGATTGTAAAGATTTATTATATAATTATATATTAAGTATAGATATATTATTATTATACCATGTGTTCAATTTATTTTACAATGTCCGTGATATTGTACACTATGCGATTATTTTGCCACGCAAATAACGAATTACCCTTGGCATTTGCTGTTTCGACATCAATAGTCAATTTTCTTAAAAGTCACAGTTGTAGATAATAATGACATATTACGACAGTAAATTAGGAAGTAATTACGAGATTTCGAATACCTATCTGTCCTAAAAATAATGAAATTTAATGCGTTTAAAAGGACAGTATTTCAACTGCGTAGTTTTGATGTATAAAAATTATATTAGATACTAGCTGACCCAGCGCACTTCATAACGCCCCGTTCTCGGATATACAATACCCATTTTTTTTAATTTAGCGCGCAATTTTTTTTATTTTTTTATTTCATATGACACCTTCTCTTGACAATATCAAACACAACTAAAAAAGAATTAGCGAAATCGGTACAGCCGTTTCGGAGGAGTACGGTAACTAACATTGTGACATGGAAATTTTTTATATTAGATGAAGCTCGTAAATCCCGAAGGGGATTTTCACCTACATTCTGCTAGACGGAAAATTGTGAAAAAGTGGCTAGCTCGTCTAATACTTACCTAATGGCAAACTCAATACCCAATACACCATTCGTGACCTTTCGACCCGCCCCTTATTGAAGCACATTATTTTTGAATCCCACAGTAACGTGGGACTGGTCACACTAACATTACTATTATTAGATTACTATTTACATATTTGACCATACAATATCGTATCTGTATCTATGTCACCGTGAGACATGATCTCAATACAAACAGAGCATCCTCAAGAGCTGTGATGTGACAATTAGAGCCTGCCGCAACCGGCACGAGGCCGAGACGACCGCGAGACGTGACCGACGTCCACGAGACGGCGACCCGCGTCGTGTCTCAGAGCACCTTTATCGTCAACGGAGGTCAGGATAGTTATTAATTGGCCTGATAATTAATGCAGATGTGCGGTGTGTGATATAATTTGCATAATATGTGTTTAGTTTAGAAATAATGATAATGAAATTATGTTCGTTCATTAGTTATTTGTTAATATTTAATGGAAACTGTTCATATTTTTTCCATCTAACACAGCCCAGTTTTATTTTTGGTTGAATGTGGTTAAAGGGGCCTGCTGTCCCTTTGACTCTACCCACCCCTTCGGGGATTATGGGCGTGATGTTATGTGTATGTGTGTGTGTGTGTGTTCATATTTTTCTAAAAACCTTTTACGGTTTGTATTTCATATTTTTGTCCCTCCTCCCGCGCACGCGCCCGCGCCCGCGCGATGTACATTTCGTGGTCTAGAAAACTGCTGGTTTTTTATGCAAAAAATTAAAAGTCGTTTCTCTGCAATAATATTTGAGCATAATACTCAGTTATAAGAGTGCAATGCGTGGTTTTAAGCTTCGTTAAGGCTTATTTTACACCTTGTATATATATGACATTTTCAGGGCATAAGAAAATTTTAGAATATTTTCATTAGGTACCGAGTTTTCTTATAGAGTTTACTTATGAGCAACAGTATAGCAATAGGTAGACAACAGTTGCCGGCTGTCGTTGGTATCAGATTGTCGCTATTGCCACTCATCTGGAAATTCTCGAAGACCTCGCGTCTAGTTTAAATAAGGTCATGTCAAACGGTTAGAAGAATTTTGATTTTAACAATACTCTGTTAAATCGTATTGCAATTGATTAATTAAGTGGCCAATAATGATATTTATTAAATTAGTCATTTCAATTAAACCAGTACAGTACAGTAATCATTAGTAAACAAGTTATTAAAGCGAACAAAAACCTTTGGCGTTACAGACGGCTAGATAGAAGCCAGATACTCAAGGTTAGAGAGACAATAAAAAATGCTTACCGATCGGTCTCCTAAAGTGAGTATACGCCGAAATGGCAGTAGAGAATCCCGTCATTAGAATAATCAGTATGAAGCCCCAGTGCGTGAAGTATATTAACCAGTAAGCGAGGTTGGGTTCTAATATTAATGAGGTGATGCCCACTGAAGCCGAGAGCAGGAAGAGGAAAGACCGCAGCGCCAACAGTGGCCATGACAGGTGGTTGTCCTGCCAGCAACTCACGTAGAAGTCCGAAGGCGAGCTGTGCTCGAGGAAACACATCCTCCACCGACAGTTTTTGAAACAATTCACATTCTCCATCGTCCGTAGCGCACTTTACGATTACACTCGCTAACTATCGGCAGGGCACCGGCGCCTCGGCCTTGTTTGCGGTTCTTTACCGCGCGACCCTAGTAAGTCGTGACGTTGCTTATCGTAATTAACTTTTATCACCAAAAGAGCGTCCCACACTGTTCATTATCGAACTGATTTTAGAAAACGGTGAAATCGACGAACCGTAAGTCTGCGATGCGATTGAGAGACTGAACTTGTTGCTTATTCAACGTCAAGGTCTTACGACACCAGCTCGACGTCCGATTGGTCGGTCGGATGCGATTGTTTTGGCACCGTTTTTTTACATTGTATCTTTCTACTGACCTAGTGTTTATCTGGTATACTAATTACTTTACAGTTAGAATACGCATGCGTATCCGTAATTATTTTTAATAGACTTATTTCCTAATGTTGCTGCAGTTTGATAGCAAGGAAACGATAAATAGCGACCATGAGAATTCTTTGAATGCCATGTGACGTAAACGTTACTTATTTTCAAATTACAAGCGATACCCCAGGTTGTTTGGTGAATGTTTAGTTCCAAGCACTGATGGTTATCAGTTGGAAATTGTTCTATGTGTTTCGCTTGCGTTTGTAATGATGTCTTTAACCCATAGGTTAATGTTTACGTTTGCCACAAGCGTTAAACGTGGTATTGCAAAATGCGTGTATTAATTAACAGCTTTATTAATATGTTTGTGTACCAACATAGTCTAGAGACATAAGTGAAGTAGGTATCACCAAGTAATTGACACTTATAGTTGAAATTTTGTGTGTTAACGAATGTAAATTTTATAATTTTCGTAGCGTTTTAGCCAATTCTTGGTTATGTAAGAACATTGAAGCTACTATATTTATCGTTCGTAACTACTCGATACGGACCCCAACAAACTGAACAATAGATACACGTCTACAGTTATTTGAATGTGCAAATTTCTTCCGGACGTTGTCCATGACCGCCGAGCTAGTTGTATACTTTCGTATTTAGATTTTAAAATTGCTAATATTTGAGAGGCGCGTTCTTGCTTACCCACCAAGTTACCACGGCTCATAAGAAGAGAAACTTAATTACTCGGAGCCCTCCTTATTCTTCCTAGTCCGCCTGCCAGTCCTCTAATTTCTTACCCGATTTCAACACGCGGACATAATTATAGTTGTGCTCAATTGACAACCATAATATACACAATTTACTCAAGATATTATGACATATCATCATATTATTTCGTAAAACACATGTGGTTTATGATATAGTTCAATCGTTTTTCTTGTTAAAAAAGAGACGACTCATACCAGCGTGGGTTTCGGGAGATTTTTACCGCCCTGTGGTTGAAAGGGAATTCAAATACTCTGTTTTCCCCCGCCTCCCTTACAACTTTCGCCACCCTACACCTAGGGCTGATTTGCTAATAACATATTTAAAAATTGCGCATTTGTTGACGCGCCACGCCATTGCACATACCTACTATTGTTTTGGCAGTTTAAAAATTATTTCGTTGTTAAACACCGTGTTAATTAATTTGGGCCACTTAATTGCAATTGAACAAGTTGAAACGCAACGATGGCGAATTAGTAAGTTGCAACCGGGGCGTGTGGTAACTTGTCGGAGGAACTGGCGTTGGAAGGGCAGCTCTGAGTAAACACCCGCCATTAATGCGAGGGCCGCCCTGATTTGCGAAACGGCCTACACGCCCCATGATTACCATACCCAGAATGTACTTTTATGGAATTAATGAACCTATTGTTACGATATATCAAACTTATTAAAGTACTATTAGTCTGTACTTTAATGTAGCTAAAACAAAAACTAGAGAGGACAAAATTAAAAAGTAAAGCGGTAGCTATAACAAGCTACCGCTGGGTAAGTTACTGGGTAGGTTACTCCTCATGAGGTGAGGCTTTCAAATGTGGACAAGTATTTTAAAAATTTTAAGTAGTTTCGAGTGTCAGGCGACCTACGATTTAATATTATAATTACATATCTTATATAATACCCATGGTACAAGCAGATTCGAACTTGAACGGCAGATACAAAAAATATATTATTGTGTTTAGTAGTAATATAAGACAAAAAAAAATCAACTTGTATTTTTGATCAAAATTCTCAACCACATCCATACTTACCTCTACATAGATCAGCATAGATAGTGTTGATGTAACAAATTACAATGTTAAAGAACAACGGTAACGACCATATTAACATGCCGACCTTGTCAATGTCGTTTAGTAATTGGGTTTGAGTACTGTTTTACTGCGCTTTGTACTATTAGAAAAAATATATTTGAATTATTACATGTATATTTTACGATTTCCTACTCCTTCATGTTGGTGTCTGCCAAGGCTTTCGCTCTTTGCCATTAAATGGCGGAGACACACATGCCAATTTTACTTAATTCGGATAAGATCAGGTATTCTACTATAAATCGAGTCCAGTACAATTTTATCGACATACATTTCCGATTGGTTCTTGTAGTAATTTACTTTGAATTTCCAATTTTTATATTATCGACATAAGTCTTTTTTCCATAAGCCGGCTTTTAACAAGCGTTATCAATGGCTTCTAATGGGGAGGTGTATCGGTATCTGAGCCGAGCAACATTCTTGCTCGAGCTAGTTTCGCCGGCGTTATTCGGAAGTGCACTAGAGCGCGTTGCCCCTAATTGTTAATGACATACATTTGCATCGCATAACGTCCGAAGATGGTCAGGCGTATCAGGTTGTGCTACTAAATCAGAGGTCGGTAATTAATTTCGACTAGAGTCCTTAAAGACCAGAGAGACCAGAATGAAAAATATGTATATAGACTACCTATTATACAGCAGATCAAATGGATCTTAAAATTAAAATTGGTTCTTCCATATTTATTCTTATGCCAGCTTGCTAATTTGCGAATTTCTTTGGACTATGGTCAATTTCTGTACTAGATAAATCCATGTATAACCGGACAGACGATTGTAGGTCAGGTAGGCTAGATCCTAAATGTGATAGACAAGCATGTGTAACCTATGGTTATTTACCTTTTTACCTTTCAAGTGCCTCCGTAAACTCTTTTTGGAGAACCCCATGACTATTATTATAAAGAGAAAAGATGTGTATGTATGTAACGAATTAACTCAAAAAGTACTAGACCGATTTAAAAAAATTGTCACTAATAGAATGCTACATTATCCCTTATTAAAATATAGGTTATAGAATATTTTGAAAAACTTAGGTTCGGTTAGAAAATAAATGTCCACCTGTGCGATAATTCCACAGCCTGCGCGTACGTTGAGCAGAGTTTTATACTCAAGTTGTAGCCGAAACATCTGGAAAAATACTTCATACATCTTGATACGCTGAGATTCCTTACAAATATTCAAAAAGGAAACATGTATCCGCCTTGATTTTAAGCTGGCGTTATTTAAATTATATTGATATTTTGATTCAACACTAGCGCCATATCGGCGATAGCGGAAGCGAACTTGAACTAAAGCCAACGTAAGATTTCGATATTTACTTAATCTATGAAATGATGTATTATTATCTACGAGTCGGAATTTTGAACCTAAGATTACAGAATACTTAATGTTAATGCTATGTTTAATAGATGCGCATCTCTGTAACAAGCAGTGGTCACGAGACGCAATCACTCTAGACGCACCGATTGGATATGATCAAGGCTGAATAGACGACCGCAAAAGCGCAATAATAAAATATGTTACACTAACTGAGGCTGCTCCGAGCTGAATTGAACCGCCAAATATAAGTACCAAGCTAGTTAGTAGGTCATAATAGGTAATGCGACTCCGAGACCCGGATAAGAGCTGTATATAAGTATATCTTCCTTGCAATGATAAAAGGTTTGTGATTTCGTTGGTTTTTAATTTTATTAAAAACCTTCTATTAGATACCTACTCGTGTCTTCATTAACAGAAAAATACCTTAAGTGAAAGGTTTTAACGATCTTAATTTACATGTTGTGATTAAGTTTTGTAGAAAGCGTTTGGTGTCACATGCATGTTATGCTACTAGTATAACCCACGCTATATATGTAATACTGGTAAATATTTACAGAATTCGATATTTTAAGTATTAAGAACGGGGTATAACGCTAGGAGGATGAAATTATAGTGCCTATACATTTGTATTACGATAAATAGTCATCTCCTTGGGAATGTGTAGGTAGGTAGGTACGTGCCCGGGTTTGAACCCGCACCCTTCGGTTAAGAGGCGCGTGTCCTTACCATTGAGCTACCACCCCATGTTTAATGGATAAGTATAATAATAGTATTATAAAATACACCTACGCACGAGTTGACAATTAAAAATAGTGCGACGTCATTTGGGATGCGCTGACGTCTGTTCTAGATCTACGTAGCTAAACATTCTTCTGCAACATAGTAAGCTGGGGTTAAGAATAGACTCGGCTGCCGGGCAAGACATAAAACAAAAAGTGGTCACGTGCTCGCATCGTCTGTGAAACGTGTTCGCGTCTTATGATGAACTGAGCCAACATCCTCCCTGTATTTACGTGACTTTGATATTTTCCATGATAAGCAAAAAATATCTTATTAGGTATATAAGTATACCTTTATAGTGCTTAAGCCATCCTTGAGGTGTAAATATTACAGTCAAATAAAGTGTTTGTTATATAATTTGATATGTGATTATGTTTTTCAATTATTGTTCAAGTTTTCGTTATGCTTCAACCTTGTGCAGTAACTTACAAGTACGCAATTAGTTTCAAATGTTATTTGAATACTATATATTTTTAGGTGCTATCTTTATTACATTGTTTTTATATCGGACTTGAATGACCTCAAATGCCGGAAACTCTATTGAATTTCCTTAAATTCTCATAAAGTGAGTATTCATTAACATTTTATTACAAAAAAAATATTTTTGAAAACGATCGCATATTTTATGCATTTCAAAGCCTGCTAATTTGAGCTGGATATAGTTTGTAATAACTGGGCTTAAAAAGGGTAAAAACATACAACTTACCATAAAATTTCATATCAGGCTTCTTCATAGCCACTAGAATTCCGAACGCTGACTCGATTACAATCAAAAACAGTCCCCAGTGAGTCATGTAGAGGAAAAACATTTCCACGGGGCCCCAGAAGGAATCGACAGACCAGATGATCACCGTCAATGCCCATAGAAGAATGGGGATTCGCCAGTAAAGAGGCGATACTCTGTCGTGGCAGCAACTCCCGAATTGATCCGGCATTGGCTCCGTTTTGGCTAAGGGCCTGCACGAGCATATGTTCAGAGTCAGTTGCGTCATCTTGCTTGTCTACTTGCGGCTTCCTTTGTGCTGTCAATGACCTTTACGAACTGCACTTACGCCTTTGTGCTAGTGTTGCAAAGGTCATGTGCCTCTGCGAGCTTTGGCGCACACATCTGCAACAAAATAATATGAATGACTTAAGGTTCTATTGGTTAATAATAAATGTATGTTGGGTACCTATGTATATACTAAGGCCGTTGCTTTGTTGCTTGTCACTGTGTTAGTATGTCCTATTGTCTGACTGTGGGCGTATTGTATAGATAATTAGTAATGCATTTATCCGATTAGTCACAGTAAAAAAAAGTCAGAGTTCAAGTTTTTAAGTATGTAAATGTTTTACACATTTTACGGCACATACCATTGGAATTTAAGTTTGAAAATTGTATTTGAATAGTTTACCTTACTCTAGTTTTAAGTGTCTCTATCAAGTTCAGATAATTTAATAGTTTCTCTGGCGGAAGAATGCACTCAACGCTTGCTAAAAGTTTATTTGAATATTTTTAAATTAAAACTGAGCGAACGAAATCGACAATCACGTTTTATAACGTAGAACTCTTTTTATAGGGGCGCGCATGTAAGGCATATTAGACTCTTGCTATTCATTCACACCGTTCATTGCCCAATCCTGTACGTCAATAGGTTCGTTATCGTCCAGATACCGTGTGAATTATCTGGCGATAGAATTAGCGTGGTTGCGAGACTTGCGTGACCCTCAACCCTGAATGCATTTTCGCACTGCACCGGCTCGCTGGTAAGGCTTTAACGTATTGTGTTATGCGGTGAAGCATGATCGTAATTAGCAATTATACATATAAGAACTGTTGAAGGTCGTCCTGAGTGAATACAGATCGAAAATTATCATTTGGGATTTGACAATATACCATTTGTAATTCTAATATGAGGTTTCGTCAATGGCTACTTTTAGCCATTGTTGAAAGTTTTCACAAAAAAAGCGGAACATTAGCTTCTTAGCCGCTAAAGCTCTGTAGAATATAAGTTTTCTCAAAAACGATGTATGCTCAACACACGAAATATTCTTCTTAGCTATCTGACATTTTAGCTTAAATTTTAATAAGCTATGCAAAGATAAAAAATATACCAAATAAGGTTCTCTGTTGACAAAAGATAATATGAAAATAAGCCATACCCGTGCCATACATACGTATTTTGGCGACTTTTTTCTTTTGATGCGTGTTATAGGTAAATGAGTAACTTAATTATGTAATGTCCTTAATTTTATAAACTATATAGTTTATAAACTCAGTTTTTATGTAATCTATAGGATTCTTTGTTAAATTTCAGTTAAATGTTTGCGACTCAATCCGTAACAATTTCAATTTAAATCTTTTTAAATTTATACTATACCATTTAAAAAGACTTGAACAAATATTGTAACACAAAAAAAGTCATCCAATGTTGATCTAGAACTTAAAAAGAATGGGCCTCTTGCTTAGCATGTCGTAAAAGCCGACTAATGGTATATAGGGTTTTCGGTATGTGATTGTGTAGGAGACGAGCTAGCCACTTGTCATTACTTTTTTACAATTTTCCATCTAACCTAGCCCAGTTTTATTTTTGGCTGAATGTGGTTAAAGGGGCCTGCTGCCCCTTTGGCTCTGCCTACCTCTTCGGGGATTAAGTACCTAATGTTATGTACTTATAAGGATTGATCATAGTAATATAATTTGCGTACAGCAAACACCACAAACAATTATGTAGCTCGTTATGGAACACATTCAACGCTCTTTCAGCCGTTTCAGTCTCAAAGGCTACTATAATTTAGAGTAAACAAATCAGTAATAAATCATCTGGATTTTTCAAATCTATGTACGTATTTATACCACTAGCTCGACGGTGAAGGAAAACATCGTGATGAGACCTACAAATTTAAACAACTTTGGATTTGTAACCATGATTCAAAAATTGTCTGGTTCCGAAGGTCAGATCGGCAGTCTCTTCAATATAATTACCAGACTCGCAAAATCCTGGATCAAGGTCTAAGCGGACTCCGTCTAAACACGGGACATAACGCTAGGAAGATGATGAAATCAGTAATAAATCATCTCCGAATGGATGTGGACAATTACTAATATTTTTATTTTTATTTAGTTTTTAAAAACACATCACTCGGCTTCCAAGATTCAAGTAGCTTGTTGATTAGCCACAAATAGGCAATAATGTTCAATTGTCTCGAACTGTTTACCTACTTGAGGTAAACAGTCGGTTTACATCAGAGGCCATTCATAAATAGCAATCATCTTTCCCATTCGTAGACAAATACTCATTTCGTAAACAAGCAATAACTGTGTGAAATCCATTTAAAGAAATACGTCATTGCCGACGTACAGGTTGAATAAGGATCTATAACATAGCTTTTTAATTCGACATACGTACATATCATTAGGCCCGTAATCCCTGAAGGGGTAGGCAGAGTCAAAGCGGTAGCTAGCCCGTTTAACCACATTCAATTCTAAAAAAAAATGTAACAAGTGGCTAACCTCGTCGCCTACACAATAAAAATAACAGACTGTTCTCCCAGTTAATTGTTGATATCTCTTTACAGTACTTATCTCAATTTTGACGGTTCTATGTTGTTCTATATAACGTTTCGTTCCACATAAATAATGTTTTGTTTTTGTAAAATGAGTAATGATGTTTTAGGCTCATTGTCACGTGTTACGTAAAGCCTAATTCGTTTTAATTAATAAACCCATTTAGACGTTTGGAAAACTAAGGTTACGGTCAGCGAGGTCACACATTGACTGTAAATTTTATTGTATAATACTTATTTCGCTATGACCTCTTGACATCGATTACGAGAAGGTATCTGCTTAAACCAATCGATTAATTTTATAATGGTACCTTTGCGAATTGTTTAATAGATAACAGTCGTACATATATGATTGACTTAAGTTTCTCACGATTGGATTATTGACGTATTGACCAGAAAAACGATTCAATCATTTTCCTTTTAAATATCGGCACCAAAACTTAATTTTTTTTTTTATTCATGCTTTCACTGCATATGAGTATGTGTTGGATTGCCGCACGTAGGAAAAGTAACATTGATTAAGCATATACTTACAGATTAGCTAGATAAGGTAGATAGATAATAAGTAATATTTAAATTGTGATATGACGCTAATAAAGCCAGACTCATACCAACTGCTGTCTCAATCGATACATTGATTAATAAATATTTCATTAAGAAATGAGTATGTATGTAGTAGGTATGTAGATAAATAATATAAATGAGTCCGCAATGTTGATTTCTCGGTAGCTATCTTGGTAGCAACATTTCTGCACACGAAAAGTGAAGCATAAAAATATGAAAAATAGCCGTCTTACCACAAAAAACTTAAAGATCGTTTAACAGTTGTTTAACAGATATTTAAGAAAAATATTAGTAACATTTAAAAAAAAACTGCTAGACAGAAGTTTAAGTTTTTTGTGGTAAGACGGTAAGTTTAAGCAGTTATTATAAAATATACATACAAGCAAAACACCTCCGTATTCATCTCATTATTATGTATACCTACTCCTGTTTTTAGCAGGCATCATGTTATTATGCTAAGATTGAAAGACGCAAGCATTGACGTAGGTAGATTCGTGTTTTTCTCCGAAGGTTTTAATAAGTTTATTATTTTGTTCCTACCGGTTACCTACCGGCAGTCATTGGATTATAATAAAAAAAGTCGGATGATATAATTATTGTTTACATCTGAACTATGAAATAATAGTGCTCGTATAATAGGTACACAATTATTATAAAGAGGAAAGTTTTGTAAGTATATATGTAACGAATAAACTTAAAAACTACTGGAATGATTTCAAATATTCTTTCACCACTAGAATGCTGCATTATCTTTGATTAATATAGGCTAAGGAATTAAAAAAAAAAAAATTTAGGTTACAAAATACATGTCCACCCGTGCAAAGCCGGGGTGGGCCGCTAGTATATAATAAACTCGAAGATTAATATATTCTACATCTGCATAACTAATGATGCAAGTTCAAGTTCATTGCCATAATTATTCACGATAAGTATCTATCGTAATAGCTGTTTGATTTAATCTCGCTGACCACACTGTATACGTAACGATCAAAATACAACATGTGTATGCACACCCATCATAACGATACATATTTAATGTTTATTTTGGTAACAATGATGCAAAAATTGCGGCTTGTTTTATGTCGATGATGGGTTGATATTAATGTTTATCTTCAACGATCTATAATGATTAAGTTAAAATTGCAGATAAATAGGTTTTACCGGGGCCTGCTAAGGGTAACCAACAACCAATATTTAACAAAACTAGTTTAGAGCAGTGGTTCCCAAAGTTGTCTGGGCTACGACCCATTTAATACAAGTACAAATTCGGGACCTACCTCTAGGAAATTTAACCGTTACCAATATGAGTAAAGGCAATAAGGTTGGCTCGGTCGGCCCACTCAGTATTCGCTCGCGACCCACCAGTGGATCGTGACCCATAGTTTGGGTAACCCTGGTGCAGGGTACTTTATTAGCGTAGTTAGCGTTAATGAACCTTAGCTGATTCATAAAGTCCTTCTATTGAAATATAATATTATTATTGCAATTTCAATTTACATGTTTTAACTACTTTGCCAAAAGTATCCGCTTTTACATAGATATTAAGTTTATTATAGAATCCAAGTGTGATCAAGTATGATCATGCTCAAACGAGCATGATGATAGATCTCGATTGCCGTCTAGTTTTTCACCCAGGGGAATGATCGAATTAGATTTGCATACTTCGAGAGCCATCAAAATGTGAAGGTTATCCGATGATGTAATATTTTCGTTATTCTTGAGGTAAAAGCTAAAAATATCTGCCAACTTTAAATATTAATAAAATAAAAGCCAAAAATAAACACCATACGGCGTCAGAGCGAATAACGGAACCTTGGCCTTGTGATTCTGATCGCTGGCTTCTAAGAAGATCGGTAACTTAATCTCTTTGTCACTTGTTTATATTAGCGAGCTGCTTATCACTTGATTTGTGTACAAACCAAATATTTTACTTTTGACGTAATCTTCTCACCGTTAAGTCCGCTTCGATTTCCGAGATTTCTTTGGTTAGCTTGTTTTATATTAGTGCGATGTTTTCCAATAACGTGAATACCTATACTAATATTTGAAAACGGAAGAAACTTGCTGTCGAATTTTAACTACATTTTTGTACTAATTAAATAAATAAATATCAGACTACATCACATACACTGATCTGACTCCGAGGTAAGTAGCATATGCACTTGTGTTACGCATTCCAAAAACAACAGTGGTGTTACAAATATATACTTAAATATTCGATATAAACACCCAAACACAAGTATTCATCAAACGAATGTTTTTCCTGGGTGGGGAACGAACCCACATCTTTTGGCGCATGGGGCAGGGTCACTGCCGAACGCGCCATCGAGCCAGTCATAAATAGCCCATTTATAAAGGAAAACTGAGCAGGCAAAATCATAAGAGGCCGCTGCTAGTGTTAAATAAAAGACCATACAGTCTTTATTGTACTGGATTGCGCGTTCCTAACCGTCATTATTCTAGCGAACTTGTATCGGATTTTATTATCTCCTCCAATAATGGAGGTTACCAAGTTCAGACTCTGAGAATTTTCCCAGAGCAAATTGCGAAAACTAGCACAGTTCTGAGAACACAAGTTCGCAAACAGATCCTTTGTAGACATGTACATTGTAACCGGAATGGTATTTTCTTATACTCGCATATTTTATAAGTTTAAACGCTATAAATGTGTGGTAAAACTGCAAAATATGCAATTTTAATGAAACTATTGTCACATTAACTAAAGCTAAAGTACGCCAAAACCCTTTTTTTATTATTAACGCGGAGAATGCTTTACATTTACTGATATACCATAAAAGAAAGACGGTGTGTGGGATGCCCAGAAAACAGTCTGGACCCCAAGAAAGAACAAAGGATGCTATTATCCTGTAAACATTGATAGCTCCCGCGGGATGCACGATAGGTGTCTCAGTAATAGACTGATTCCCACTTAGACCGAGTGACCGCATGCAGATATTAGTAGGTAGTATGCATAAAAAATAATAGGTACTATCATTATCTACATTACAAAGAACAATATCAGGTTTCTGTTTTTTTCTTATATTTTTCCACAAGCTTCTTTGTCGTCTGTGTGTATGTCCTTCAGATGGAAATATTTTACGCACGCGGAAACTTGCGACACGAATGCCGTGTAGGTGAGTTGATTTTTATTATGAAATAAATGGCGATGTTTATGTTAAGGTTCTAGTCTTGGGCATACTAGTTCGCAACTGAGATAGCTCAGTATAGGTCACCGCTCCTAAACTAACTAGTTCGATCTTCTAGTTCGTTAGTTCATCGTTCGCTCGTTTTAATACAGTCTAGCTTTGACGATCTAGATCGTTCTTTTAGAATTTTAGATCGTCAGTTCACGACTCTGTGGTGAGAACGATATGCTAAGAGATATCTCGATATAGTTCTGTGGATATGCCACTATGCCGCTCAGCCTAGTAGTTTATTAGAAGGGAAGATGCAGATATAATATTTTATCAATATTTTATGACTGCAACTACAAATTGTTTCAGTTAATATAAATAAAAAACTTTGTCATGAACGAACTAGCGAACTATTAACGATCCCAACTGCGAACTAGTTTGCGTAGTTCACCTAAAAGAGCGCTCTTTTGAACTAGTTCGTTCGCGAACTACACAAGCCTATAAGGTTCTGTATTCATAAAGGATACGATAATAACGTTGACAATAATATTTTCGTTTGTTATTATAAATAAAACCGATCTCCTCTTGAAAATACCTAAGGATTTGAGTAGATATGAAGATAAATATTAAAGACTGAACTGTGCAATTCAAGAATTTATTTATTGCAGGAGGTATAAACCAATTAATAGCCCGAGATAAATAAATATCAAGTTTTTGTGGTAAATAATAGGTACAAATAATTATCAAAAAATGGTATTGTGGTTATTTTTGTTGCTCTGCTGTAACTACCAATATGTTGATAAATGCATACATTCGACCCAATCAGGGCATAAACTATTCACGTCAAACAGCAATCGCATGCATAGTGCAATTTTTTTTCCAGTTTTGTTTGAAACAGTTTTATTTTATTTTATATTTTTATACATCGGAAAGGAGTTTAACAACATAAGCTGATTAATCATAATTAATGAGCAAGGGTAGAGAAACCCAGGAGATCCGCTACGGGCTCAGCCCAGAGGATGCACGTCATTGAGTGCACTCGATGCAGAGCATCGCGTTGCGCACGCGACGCGAGCGGCGCGCGCAAGGTGCGATGCGCTACGGCCGCGGTACGCTTGCATTGTGCAGGTCAATGGCACTAGTACCGTCTTGGAACACAAAATGGGTCAGTTGGAACGTCCGCATTTGACGTTTGCCGATAAACAACATGACAAAAGTAGATATTATTAACTATGATCTTTTTAATTATTACAAAAGCTTTAATGGCGGTCACATTAAGTCGTTATTTAGCTCCCCCAGTTCCAAAGTTAAATCAATGTCACCAAAAAAGCAAAATATATTATTTTATTTAAAAATACATTAAACTCGTGTGAATTTGTTAGATATGCAATTTTTTTTATATGTGTTATTTTTGCTATTCTGCCTCGGTTATATTTTTTTACACAAAGTTTGATCAGGTTTACTTATGTTATTCTGGTAATTTGTGGTGTGACTGTTTCTACAATAGTGGAAACAAGTACTGATTCACAAAATATTTGGCTCCTCAGTTCCACAGTCAATTGTTGATATCGTTGCAACAAATTTTAAGATGAATCTCAAACAAGATGAAGTTTAACTCTAAATTGTCTCTTGCCTCGTAGTGTAATATAACATCCCAAATTAAGGTCAATTCCTTGTTTCACATAGCGCAGATTACCTTTATACGACGATGTCATAATGCGTACAAACACGTAACTAATGCATAACTTGACTTACTTTATGAATGAATTAACGTAGGTACCTATCGTTAAATGCTAACGTCCGCGAAATATTAAATGTCAATGTCAATTGCAAAGTATTTGCATAAATTCATGGTGGAAGGTTTTGAGACAGGAGTCAATAGGCTGATGTTTGGTGAACAGTTAAGTGGATCGACCATGGGTTCAACATTCTCAAAGTGCGTATTTACGTACTAATAAGATCTGGCTACTTGAATGGAGGTTAATATGGCGCTTGCGCGGAGTTAGTACTTTGGATTGCCTAGCTACGATTTTCTTAAATAAGTAACAGTAAGATGTTTCCCCATGTTGATCTGGGACTTAAAAAGAATGTGCCAATTGTGGTTTTTGCCTAGCATGTCGTAAAAGGCGACTAATGGTATATGGGGTTTTGGGTATGTGATTGTGTAGGCGACAGGCTAGCCACTTGTCACTTCTTATTCATCATTTTCCATCTAACCCAGCCTAGTTTTGTTTTTGACTAAATGTGGTTAAAGGGGCTTGCTGCCCATTTGACTCTGCCTACCCCTTCGAGTAGACGTGATGTTATGTATGTATGTAAGATGATTTAGTTATTGCAACTAACATTTGTTAACCTTCGGAGAATTAATAGGAGAAAACCGAAAAAAAAATAAAGCCATTCAACAATACATAGTTATAGGTTAAAAAAAATAGATAGTTCTGGGTTACTACTAGGGTTCTAGGTACTCGCCTATAACGACAGGTATTTTTTAAGACTAGCTAAATTTGTAGATCGTGGATTTTCCACATAAGTAATCTATACACATAGATTAAAATTAGTCTAGCCCTCGTATAATATAACAGCGTTGTTTAACACCTTGTGTACAGAGTGTTAAAATAATACAAGTAAGGGTACATAAAAAACGTGTCTATAGATTCGCTGTCGTCAGATTGCTTAGTGAAGTACGAGAGAATTTCCATGCGTGCGAGTGTTTCCAAACATGCATCCGCTGGAACGCGCACGGTATTATATCCATGGGTTAAGACGATCACTGGGTCCGGGCCGTTTCTTTATTAATGATTGCGATACATAATTGTTACTTCCAAGGTAGTAAGTAACACTTTTATTTTATTATTTTAATTGCGATATAGTGTGAACTTCGGATATTTTAAGCAGCTTTTTAATGATTAGAACGAAAGGCGTAAAAAATTGTTTAGAGTTCTCAATATTCGGCGTTTTATGGTTATATCTTTATAGGCATGGATGATGGATAAACCCATAAATCCTCATTTATATTTATACAAATTTTTGAATTTTGTAATTATTTTTTCATTTGCATTGAAATTAGTTCTCAGTAAAGAAATTGATGTTTGGTAGCTTATGGGCAAATGCATTGATTTTAAATGAAAAAAAGAAAAAACGATAATCATAATTTTACACAGGTGCTATCCAAATTGGTACATTTGCGTGGATAGAATATGATTACGAACATCCTTTAGAACAGAAATCCATAAATCTGAATACCGCTTGTGTCTTCAACAATTGTGAAATTACACTGGAAGTAATATTTTGTAAAGATAAGTCACGTACATACGTCACGTTCGTTGTACCTATGACATATACAGAGAAAAAATTGCGTAGGTATATCTATTCATCTGGATTATTAAAAGTCACGCGCCTAGTAATTTTAAAGACTTGCAAAATATATTGATAGCCGTAATTTTCTTATAACTTAGAATTATAGGCTTGGCCCTTTTAGGTCAGTTGACCGACTACCTTCCACCATCCGTTCGAGCTGGGTCGAGGAGCACTAGTCCCGGTCGCCTGCATACATTAGCTTGCACTACGTATTGATTGCATTCTGTATTTATAAATGCACGCTAGCAATTTTGGCAGAGACGCAAACATTAATCAATTACGAAACTATACTTAAACTTTCAAAATGGGTGTAATGACTTTTGTTTATCTTTGTTTGTTTTATATTTTTAATATTTTCATTATCTTAAAACGAAATGTACTTAACCGCATTTTGAACTTAATTTATATTTAAATACTCTCTTGATTATCTTTCTAGTCATGTTCATAAAAATAATCTTAACCGTAATTGTAAAAAAACAAGTGAATATTCAATAAGTAGTTGGTATTTTAATAATAATGCGATTATGCAGTTGGTTGTTAAATACATTTATTTTTCTTTTACATTAAAATTGATGTTTTAGAAATTTTATACTACTTTTCACAACAGTTTAGTAATTTTTCTGAATAATGATGATGAACCATGTTCTTTAAAATATCTTATCCAAAAAAAAATATTATGTCCACAATCACCTTACCTATCATATTTGGCACAATCACTGGTAAGTTTATTATCCGTCGGCGGCAAATGATCCGCAGCGCGGGCGCGCCAACTCGGTGCGTATGCGCGCGTCGTGATCGTGTTTCTGCGCGCAACTGCCGGCGCGGGGCAGATGCTGCGCGCGACCGCGCTCAAGGCGACCTGGGAAAAACTCATACGCACGTGTAGGGTTGGCAGACAAGGCTTAGATCGCCTTTTTATACTAATTAATTGTAAAAAAGTGTTAATTTACCCAATTTGTTTATTTTTGGTTTGCATTGGGCAACCAGTCATTTACCAATTTTAGTCCCATCTTGTATTGGTCTGGTATTTATAATTAATGCAAAAATAGTTTCTATTTCAGAAAATCTGATAAGGCGAATATTGCTGTATTGGAACACTTAAAACAATTTTTACACAATATTCAGCCTTTATAAATCTATTTAATAAATGTTTTGGGTAAAAGTGGTTAAGGTAGCCTTCTGCTCTTTAGAATAGCAGATTCTTATTAAATAATACTACTGTGCTTTTCTAGTTTCTTTTTAGTTTACCATGTACAAGAGAATATAAATTTTCAATTTCTTTCCAAAATGTCTATAACCAAGACATCAATTAAAACAACGTTAAACTATTTCATTAAAACGTATTTTATTACTATGCAGTTCATCTTCTAAATATAATAGGCAAGTTGACTCAAATATATTTATTGTCCATTATTGGGATTAAAAGAAATATTTCTTGCGTTTTTTTTTCTTTTGTTTAGCAAACCAAAAATGACGAAAATACAGCGCGTTAAAGTTCTGCGTGAGGTCTCGTCTACAGATGTTTAAAGCACTGCTGAATTATTTTAAGTATTAGATGAAGCAAGCAATGCGTATTCAATATTTTTTGATAATCTAACTTACTGACTAAAAGTATTATTAAGTCAACTGGTCTATTAGAAATTATGATATCATGCACAAAGTATTCCAACAAAAATTTGTTTGAAAGACACATGTTGTCGACACTAAGTAATTTATCAATTGTAATTCATAAAATGAATTATAATTGCTAAATTACTTAGTGTGCGTTAGTTAGCTTTAGGAAAAACGAAGCGTGAATGAGGAGTGATGAAGAGGAAAATTTAATCTGAATTAGATTTTAGATTATATGGAGGCCGAATAACGTAGATGTTGAACTCGGAAAATAGGAAAGTGCAAGGTCGGAGAATAGGCTTTCCTGTCTGCGTCAGAAGGAAAGCAATGTTTTATTTATTAGGTTACCCATACTATAACAACCTATTCAATTATACAAAATAAATTAAACAAGCTTGGAATTTTTTGATGATTGTTTATCGTTGTACCTATCTCCGTGGTGGTGTTGTCTTGTATAAGACGTTATTTTTGTGAATCGCTATTTCATGGTTAACGCTATCTTGGTTACTGCATGGTTTTGTTCTTGAATTGTTCGTGACAATAACATACACACACACACACACCTTTGTGTACTATATGTATACTATGTACATTGGTTAAATTTCGTTAATACATCCTTACTGGTGTAACCACAAATAACCGTATTCATCTCACGAAAATACCTAGCGGGACCTAATTAGGATGTGTCAAATACAAGTTATCGATTTTTGGAATAAAGAACTAAAGCAATCATTTGGTTTAATAGTATTTTTGTATTATTATTTTTATTGTTAACCCATTGCTAAGACGCCTGCCTTGCGCAAGGTCGCGACTGTCTTTGTTCGCAAAAAATTTAAATATCTAAATACGTATATACTTGCATATGTTAACTTGATTTTGTAAAATTGAATAAATAAAAAAAAAGTATAAATCGTGTATATACAATAGCTTATTTAATATATTATTTTTTTAGCTTTTTCATAAACAGTATGTACAATTATGAAAAAGCTAAAAAAATAATATATTTGTATGAATACCTGGCCACGAACCCGAGGGTCGCGGTTTCGAATCTCACTAGGGGCAAATGTTTTGTGTGATGAACATAGACATTTGTTCTCGAGTCATGGATGTATGTATATAAACGTATTTAAGTATGTCTATCCGTTCGCCTAGTATCCATAGCACAAGCACAAGCTTAGTTTTGAACTAGGGAATTAGTGTGTCAATCTGGAGAATTTATTTATTTATTTATTAAAATAATTAAAAATGCGTTGAATGGACGAAGAAATGGTAAGGTAAAGAAAATAAATAATACAAAAAAATCACAGTGAGAAACTATTTTTTATTTTATTTCACACCCGTATATCACAACGTATTTTATGTAGAGAATAATAGACAATTGATACTGGAACTTGAGACTTTGGTGATATTCAAGATGCGGCAATATTATTTAAGCATTATCATGTTTGCACTGAAAGCGAACGTTTCATGTAACCGTGTACATTTACAATAGTTTGCTCTCAAATAATATCATTAACAAATATTCAAATGATAAAAAAAAACTTATTAATTACTAAAATTATAGTACATAACTCATTTGAATTATATATTTTAATTATCTATTAAAACATGTAAAAAATTAAAATAAGTTATAATTTTTTTTTATATTTTCTTGAAGAGCACATGTCTTTGCCCTATTTAACTGGGAAGTGGCAAGTTATTTAACAGCAGCATTTTTGACAGTAAGACTTGTCGCTAACAGGTATTTTCCGACAATATCACCCATTTGTTTCACCACTGTCATCATATGTGGTCACATGTCAACCACAAAATGCGAACTTTAGGAAACATCGTGTATTTATTGACACAAAACTTTGATTCTCTAAATCGTAGTACTTTTAGAATTTGGTTTATTACATTATGTATTATAATTTACTTGCTTGCGTGCTTTATTGTTCTTTGGAAAGAATCAAACACTTTTAGGAATGATCAGTAAAATATCTAAAATTATCCTGTCAAGATATAAGAAACTCTAATTATAATATTAAATATCACATCAAACAATCATACTATGTAGTTACAAAAATTATGTTAAATGTTTGCGTTTTATAAGATTAATAATTATAAACGAATTAATTGTATTATATTATTTAATGTCATCATTAAAAATCTAATAAGAAGTAAATCGTCTTTTAGACGAAAAATGCATCATTCCTTAGGAATACTTAAGATAGAATACTTGTATACAACGTTACTTATTGCTTAGTTTTTTGTAATATTATGTATTACAAATTATTAAATAAGACAGAGAATGCGCTAAAGATTAAATGATTTATGCGATAATATTTATTTTGTTTAACTAATACCTGTATCAGCCAGTCAATACAAGTATGAATGCAGATATTTGTTAAATAATAGTATTCCGTTGCAAAATAGTTTTTAATCAGATCTTATAATCTAATCACAAAGGAACATACAAATCACTCGAATAGGCTCATTGCCCCATTAAACACAATCAATTAATATTCATGCATTTCCATTGTGTAGTTATTGGACAAGAAGTAGGTTTAGCTACCAAGGAGTATTAAATAGAAATTTTGTAAAATAACTTGTCACAATATCCCGGCTTGTAATTATACCTACTGTTCAGGATCAACCAGACATCAGTCTTTCCGATCTCATCACAGAAACATGCTCAGGTTTTATCGATATACAACTCGCGTTAAAACTGAAAATAGTAACACAGTTTACAACGCAGGCGCACTTTCTGTACGTCACACCCATTCAATGGATGTGTTATTTTGTAACAAGACCGTGATGTTTAACTTACATAATTTTTCAAGTATAGTCAAGTATAGTAAAAACTATTTACATTATAATAGGTAATAAATGCATGCTCGAATAACATAAAATACATAACTAAACATTGAACACCTTACTTATTTTTGCACTGAAGATAGATATTACTAACTAACACGTTTATATTATTTCCGTACCGCACTGCATCTACTATATTGGTTTACATTGGCGTCTAATTGACTTTCTCATGTTCAATTATCCACCTAAATATCGCCTATTGTAACGTGTTCGAGTTTATTAATAACAGCATTCCTGGTGGCGAATGTTTTGTGACAATACGCGAGTTTGTTGGGGCATATCTTTGGCTGTTTATGAACCCTTTAGTTGTCATAATAGCTGTACCACGTGAATTTATTTACAACATAAAGAAAATAAATCTTGGATGGCCGCTGATTAAACATCAGTTATTGGCAAAGGCGTCAGTTCTTTTTATAGTTAGTGCTTTGACCGACTGCGAGTCAGCGGTTCCATAAAATTCAATTTGCAATATGGCGGTGGACGCCAGTAGGTATCGTATCTGACGGATTGTTATTTCTTAACATTCTCTTAGAAAATGCATATAACATGTGCATCTGCAACATGTGGCCAGTATTCGGTGACCATTATTGACTTCTGCCGTCGCCTGTCGCCGGTCATGGAACTATATCTACTTACATGTGCCGTAAAGATTGCTCACTTTTAGGGAAACTCCCTGTTTTCGATTTTGACATTTTGAAAATATAAAAAGAAACATTTTAAACATACGAAAAACACGATCTATCATGATCGAGTAACCACGTTTCAACTAAAAATTATACATTAGCACAGCCTTTTTACAATAACAACTTTGGTGTAGGTATGTAAAGTTGAAATATATTTTCATGTTTTATTTCCACCACCTTATTCGGTTTTCCATTTTACATATTCGAAAGTTTGTCTGTATGTAGTTTCTTTTACATTTTAAGACATTATCTGTTTATTAATAAAAACTCTTTAATCCTTCATCCCTGTAAGGCAAATACTGATGATGTTCTATTAGATAAGTTTATTAGGAAAATATATTTATAATTATATTTAGTATTTTTATAGATATTAATTGAATTCAAAACTCTAATTATATTCGTATTTAATGCATATTATCAAATAGTTACTACAATATTAATTATTAAAATTGTTGGAATTTTTGGTATAAGTGCAAATCTGATACAATGTAAAATACGGCAGTAGATACGTTTTTAAAAATTACGCAGTGTAAGTAGACCAATTTCGCACATATTCTACCCTTAATTTACGATCACACAAAGAGATTGTCTATAATGTATATTCAATTAGCTATTGATAAAATTGAGATTGCGTTTGAGTTGGTTCTATTTAATTATAAATCGGTTGCTAAAAATCACATGTGAGAAAAGTTATATAGGTATCTGTAATACTGCCACCAATACCCCATTACCTACCCCACAGAACATACAAAAGTTATATGTTCTGTGACCTACTCCACACTTATTGACAACTCAGTCATATTACCAAGTAAGTATTTGAGTATAGAGTAATATGCCTGAGTTATTAAAGTAATAATTGCTCTAATAAAACAGTAAATAGGATGTTTATATTATCTAATAATAGACAGCTTATACTGTATGGATAGCGTAGACTACCTACAATGTCCGAAACCAATAAAATACTTTCTAGCCCGCTAAACCATTAACCATACGATTTTTGTATTAAATACTGATACATTATTTTGAAACACGAATGTTCTGAGTTAATTATAATAGAAATGCGTATCGTTACTAAACATCTTTCTTGAACGGGGTATCTAAACATATTGATTACAAAGGTACAAATTGTAATTACACTGGTCAGTATTTGAATAAGGTTTTGAGCTCATCTATCATGTTACTGACATGCTTTGATAACGTCCATTTAATAATACATTATATTTTTTCATACTATGGCTTAGGTCAGGGATGGCGAACCTTTAACGACAGGCGTGCCAAATATTCAAAAAATAATAAAATATAGAGTTCTGATGTCACAATGAATATTATGAACATTGGTAGGGTATGAAGAATCACCATAAGCAAAACCATTAGTCAATTGTTTTATTAACAAGGAAAAAGCGTCTCTAGAACAATATTACACGTGACAACTCTGTCACGCGGTGGTTCCCCATCTCTGACATAGGTCATTATCTCTTTAGACTTTGTGCGACGGACGGACGAAACGGATCTTGCCAACTCTTCATACAGCACTCGTAATTTTTCACTTACAAGATAAATGTGAGCTCAGTAAATCGCATATTCCGTTAGAGGGTTTTCCTGTAGGTTCAGTGCGAGGGCAGCGGGTAGAGCTCGGGGCAGGAGACGGCGACGGTGGGGCGCAGGCGCGGCGCGATGCGCGCGCGCACCGCGGCCAGCAACGTCGCGAACGCGTGCGCCAGAAGTAGCACCACCGCGCACAGCGCCACGAACCCGAACGCTGACCCTGCAGGTTCATTTGATTCTTTATTAATATAATATACAAAAATCTCATGTCGCGGTCTTTGTGCTATTTCCCTAACAGAAACAGCCGAACGCCATATGGCACGATCCTTACACACCTCACTCGCTTCTTTAAAATGCACATGGCGTGATGCTAGTTTTTTACGGTGTTTGTGGTTGAACTCCTTCGAAACGTCTCGACCGTTTAATGGTTTCTTTTGTGTATTTGTTAGGTATCAGAAAAGGTTGTAAAGTATTTTTCACTCTTCTCTCACGAAGTTCACCGGGATAAGTAGCTATTATACATTGGGAATCCTTCCTATCTTGGAAGGATTAAGGAGGCGGAGAGCAGTAGTAACTTCAGTTTATCCCGGAAAATACATTTCCTCGCAGAAAACCTCTCTCTCCTGATGAGAAATGCGTCTTTATAATAATGTTATTAAGATGCTTCACATAGCTCTAAATGTTGGCTAAAATAACTTTGCATTAGAAGTAAGCAGAATTCTACCTGCGCATTATAATAATTATTCACTATAAGTATAGGTATTAAATCTACATAAAAACTTAATTACTACAGTGCTGAGGTATACTAGCTATACTAATTACGTTTCTATATTTATTAGTTAGTTACTTTTAACTTGAGTAAGTATGTTGTAAAAGAACTCCTTATAAAAGTTGGTGGTTATTTACCTCATAATGCAACTTTGCAGGTATCATATTGTTTTACTTCGATCGTAGGATAGTAGCTATAGCAATTTAAGTAATAGGTGTCCGAGAAAAGGGTGTAGCACAGAAGAATAGAACAATGTTTTACTCCAGACCCAGTTAGATGACGAGTATCCCACACCGGTATCTGCCGTTCCAGATTAGAGAAACACTAACTGTTCCTGCGGTTTCACCCGCGTTTATGGTTAATGTTAGGTATATAGCCTTCCTCGATAAATAAACTATACAATTTTTTTTTTATTTAATTCGGTCCAGTAGTTCCTTAGATTTGCCCGCTCAAGCAAACAAACAAACAAATTCGTCAGCTTTATATAGGTATTAATAAATATTAGTATATTAGTAAAAGAAGTATAAGATTAGTAGTTAGATCTGATGCTATGCCGGTGCACATTAGGTAATTAACAGTTTAATTTTCGGTATTAAATATTGGTGATCCACTGGTGATGAGGCTAGGAAAGCCCTCTCGACCACGGAGCCCTAGAGTCCCAGTAGGAAAGAGGGGCTTCCCTTTCTCGAATATAATTTCAGCTTAACTGAACGCTTACGTACCGGGTCCATTCCAGTCCAAGGCCGGGTAGATGTTCTCGCACTAGCACCTCGCAGATCACCAGGGAGTTGCCGTTATGCACCAGCAGGATCAGCACATCGATGTCAGAAGACTAACATCGGGGTATACGTACCGGGTCTGTTCCAGTCCAGGGCCGGGTAGATGGCGGGCATGCCGAAGCGGTCGGTGCCGCCGCAGGCCCAGTACACGGCGCTGAAGACGCCGTACGCTACGCCCGCGCCTACGCCATACAGCGCGTGCGCCACGCGGATGGGGTGCGCCACCACCAGCACTTCGCAGATCATCACCAGCGAGTTGCCGCCGTGTACCAACAGGTTCAGTGCGTTGATGTCGTGGATTTCTGCGGAAGATAAAAATTATGTGTATTTACCTTAACTCTTACTAGATGAATTGAGAATCCTGTTGAACGTCCTGTATTGGTCTGAGCCATACTAGCCACTTGCTTTTCACACACACAATTCGCCATCTAGTTAAAACATCCAAGTTCAATTTTAAAATTGGTTATTTAGTGACTCGACAGAGCCCAAGGAGCTCCATGTCAAGTAACCATTGATTTCCTTAACAATGTCTTAATTCAATACCTGAATTTGAAAGTTTGAGAGGCTGGATGGTTGTTTGTTGCACTTTGACGTAATTACCAGTTTATAGCACAGATATACTTTTGATTTACAAGAAGGATCTAACTTTATTGGTAGGTACCAATAAAGTCTAAACAAAGCTAATGGTTGACCATTTCTTTTTTTTTTTAGGCGGGTAACTCACTAGGGTCATGGACGAGGGTCCAGTAGATGAGCGTGATGACGAAGGCTAGGTCGATGGCTACGTTCTGCGCGAGCCAGTACGCGCGGCACAGCAGCGGCGTGCGCTGTCGCCGCGGCATCAGCGCATCGTCGTCCTCGTTAGCTGACGAGAAAAAACTTCTAAGTCAATAATAATTAAATATCAGACTACATCAAAAATATTGATCTGACTACGAATTAAGTAGCTTAAGCACTTGTGTTACGGCTATCAGAATCAATAGTGGTATTACAAATGTATACTTAAATATTGGAGTTTGACATCCAGACACAGAATAAACACAAGTATTCATAACACTAATGTTATTCCTGGGTGGGAATCGAATTCATTACTCTTGACGCACAGGACTGGGTACCGAATGCGCCATCAAACTAGTCATAAGCTGGCCAGTGTAAATAAACAAATAAATATTGTCTACGCCTATTTAACAGCTAGTGTCCACTACAGCTAGACCAAGCTAGACTCAATCCGCGCTATTACGCATTAGGGATGCGCATTATTGTTGAACTAACGTATGCCGATAAAGATTGCCTATTGATACATACATAACATCACGCCCATAATCCCCAAAGGGGTAGGCAGAGTCAAAGGGGCAGCAGGCCCCTTACTGCAGCCAAAAAAAAAAACTAGCCTGGGTCAGATGGAAAATTGTAAAAAAGTAGAGACAAGTGATCTATTGATTGTCTATTGATCTCGTCAATATATTCCATAAAGACAGATTTATCATAATACACGACGTCAATTGGTTATTGGTTTGGTGAGCGTTGTTACGGGTGGCAGGAATGGGGAACCAATGAGGATAATTAGGAGTCTGACGGCCGCGCTCTTAATTGACGCGAAATTGTATCAATCGGCCGCGGCTGACCCCCGACCCAGCCGATCGCGGGAATTGGTTGCCGAATATACATACATGGGGTACGAATTGCCTCTTCAATCATTTGAAAGCGGTGCTTGAAAAATATGTTCACATGTCGGTATATTGTAAGAGGTTAAGGTCTTTGCGAAGTCTGAATATTAATGTAACAATACATTTGGTCTCGAATCTTTAGTGTCATTAACAAGTTTCTATAAGACATTCTATCGATTAAAAAATGATTGAATGAATTCTGAGGGATATGTACTTGTTTCAATGTTTCACAGATTAATATTATTAATTCGATTTTAAAAATTGCTACTCAATTAAAAACTATATACTTATGGATATATTAATTCAGATATATCCATAAGTAAAAGTAACATAGACCACTTCTATTTATCTCGATATTACTCGTTCAGGAAGTGGTATTGATCAGGATATTTTACACATTTTTGAAACCACTTTTACAATATAGGTACCTACCTATATTGTGAAAGTGGTTTCAAAAATGTGTAACCTACCTACGCAGGAAATTAACATAAAGACGTATTTTTTGTAAGCAAAATAGTTTAAAAAAACTAGTTTATCTTTTCCCGCTTAAACGCTACGAGTTCACGTTTCAGTTTGCATAGACTACTATGGTGCCGAAATGACGTCATATTCAGATCGGTTCGGTAGATAAAACCAATTCTTTTAAACTCAGGAGAGAATTTTGGACATTATGATAAACTTGTTGGTAATAATGTCGACTAACAGACGTAATGACGTATACAGCGTTTTTAGCCACGTGATGATTGCGCGCTATTTGTATTTGTACTTTATAAAATGTAAGTATTTATTAGGTACAGATAATATTATCAAATCCATTTTTAAAACATGATATTCTGTATTTTAATAGGTTTAAGTTGTTGAAGTAATATACCCTATTGTATTAAAAGAAATTCTGCATTGCAATAATAAACGTTTCACAATGGCTATTACAAACACTTGTTAAATCTGTGAGCTGTGAATATGAATTACCTACATTTCACGATAAAATTATATTTGCTACTACTGCCATAGCGGATTAAAAACTAACAATAGTGGTTATATATTACCATATAATATGCAAATTGCATGTGTAAGACACGAGAGTGAACACAGTCAATTACAGTGCAGTGCGAATACGTCTGAAAAAATTAATTGATGGAACGTGTCGCCGGCTCGCGGGGGACACGACAAATGTTTACGAGAACACGAGACCCATGATTCGGTTTAATTGACTCGCATGAGCCGCCTCAAGGAAACCGTTTGGCTGCTAATGGGCTCGCCCACGCGAGGTCGCCGCACCAAACTGCCGGCGCAAATACTGATCTAGTGCTCAAATGGGACTTAGGGATGGCGAATTTGCGGGATACCCTTAAGCAGGGTGATGTTAAGTACTGACTCATCAAGAACCCCTCTTTATACTTTGCCGTAGTCAGTAATAATAATAATAAATAATAATAATAAATATCAGACTACATCACATACATTGATCTGACACCGAGGTAAGTAGCTTAAGCATTTGTGTTACGGATATCAGAATCACTACATAAGTATACTTCATTTTATTCTCATAAAAGTAATGTGAGTCATCAATCATAAAGGAATTAAGTCAAAGTCTGGTCGGATTTTAAAATGAAATGGGAATTCAAAATTTTAGAGCACTCACCGTTAATTTGTATACCCAATTGCTGCAAATAAATTTGAATAATATTTTTTAAATAACTTTTAATAATTATAACATTGGGTTTCCTTATTATAGGTAAAACAAATGGTTGGTTAACCAACCCTGTCTAAAATATTAAACGGCCCACGTGTATCCGCGTGATAATCACTTAAAAAGTAATAAAAGTTCAATAGTCATCGACAGCTATCATCGCAGATGGTCATGAAATCTATTACCATCAATTGTGGTCAGTCATTTGCGGCGCAATGATGATGTATTGTATTATGATCATGATTATTGTATCAAATTGTTTGTGTGCTTCTTTACCAAAATAGCGACTATAACAGTTTCAATGTTGCCATGGACAAAAAAAAAACATGGTTGCACGTGTTTTTTATATTTGTGCCTATATATGAAGATAAAAATAATTAACTGCTTCGGTTATTCAATCGTGAAACTGATGAAACAGTTATTTTATTCTTACTGACCAACAAACGTCCACTGTTATAAAAATACACATTTCCGTAATAAAGATTCCAAAATAAACCGCACTTTTCCATATCTGATACATCATTGTCAATTTCATCAATGTCATTTTAATAATTATGATAGTGGCAGTACATACCAAAATATTTTAATTTATCAGGAGTCGTATTTATATTACAGTGATATTGACATTGGTAGATAATATGCGCGAAAGTGCGTAGACTATTTATAAATTTTTAGAAGCAGCAACAAAGTGTTAGATGCGCAACTTTCATTTTATTAAGATACATCATATGATCGGGATATGATTCTGTGTTCTATTAAAATCTCAGTAATTTCTACATATGTATTAGGGAAAAGGATAACGGACCACAAATTCGATTCGGACAAATTCGACAATTCCGTCAAAATAGTAGTTTAAAAAAAAAAAGTTGAAGTGCAAAATGAGGGCATAGGCGTACCTATCTACCTACTTTTACTGCTAAACCTCAGATGTTTGATGTTGATTTTGGACATTTGAGGACTTCCCTGGGATATTACCCGACGTGTTATAAATATCAAAGTATTAATTAAAACAATGTACCTGGTCTAAAGAATAGCTGAACAATTGAATTGTTGTTACTGTAAATCCAAAATAAAACGATTAAGTACATTTTAAAATCATTGATTATTATTATGTCGACGGAGTTTAAGCTTCGTCGAATTTTTTATAATAATTCTGTCAGGTCAGAGTTCATACGGTTATCATACTCGATTTAGGTCTCCGTGGCAACCGGCTGCGAGGACAATCGATTCTTCAAAGAATCTGTCCTGCCACGGCTCTCCGGATGTATAATAAAATTTAACATCGCACGGCCAATTGACATTGTGTGCGCGCCTTTTGAATCGAGGCGATTTTCTATTCAGACCGACATCTTGACACATCTTGACACCATTGTGTTGGAAACGCATGGCAGGAAGTTGCCAAGCGGCATTTCGTATTGGTATTTATGAGTGAATATGGTCGCTGAATCAGATTTACACAATTCACTCCGGAGGCTTATCTAATTACGTGCCTTTTGATATCTGAGAATTTCTTAGTTAAAATATATAGACTATATTTTGATTTTGATTTAGCAGCGGTGGCACCTTAATGTTTGCTACCAATTTGATTGATAATAATTCTATGGATTAGTCTCATTAGCAGGCAAAAGATGCATTTCCTGTACTAGTTAAATTCAATAGTTGTGAGCGCAATTTTAAATAAAGTAATCAATAATCATAAAAATCTAAAAAAGACGGTTAATAGATTCATAACATAATATTAGTACTTAATGATGGTAAAAAACTTACGATTAAGAAAATTCTTCTGTCTTTTATAACGGTGTACTATGACCAGCCCCAGGCCTGCCTGAAGCACGATCAGCATGAAGCCCCAGTTGGTGAAGTAGATGAACCATTTGAAGTAGTTGAGCTCGACTGGGGGGCCTGTGTACCGCGGCGGCAGTCGCTGGCACACGAAGCTGGCGACCGCTGTGGAGAGCACCGTGATGAAGAGGAGCCATCTGAAATAACGTAATCGATCATCAACCCCTGACTAATACAGTTTTGGTTTACAGGGTAGGAGAAACCAGGAAAAGATTGGATTATAGGTAGGTATACATCAAACCGTGAAATAGCGACTTTGCACCTCGAAAGGTGGAACATGTACATAGCATGCGGCAGTAGCATGGTGCACGATACTAAAGTAGGGGTGGGGGCGACCAGTACACTACATGATTCAGTTTAGTTATTTGTTTTGATTATTGATCTAGTCCAAGTCTAGTTATTACATTAAAGTTTTCCATAAATAAGGAAATTAGACAAGTTAGATTATAGATACACGTTTAATTTTATTATTTCAACATGCAGATTTCCTCATAGTGTTTTTTCTTTATGGGGGGCTGCAACCTGGTATTCATATGCCAATTAAAAGTAGCTTAAAGTCTCACTTTCGTAGAGGTGATTAACTAGCTGGTTTTGCCAGCCGAGTTCCGAGTCCCTTATATTCTTGAAAGGGTCTACTAAGTCTACTTGGATGGTACGTAAATACATTCCTCACGTACAAAAAATGGTCTGATTGGCTCTTCCTTCTCGTTGAGCGGGTAAAATCCTTATTTGCCCCCTGGACCATAACTGTTGATAATACCAGATACCTGAATTTCATGACACTACCTGTAGATAAGGTAGGTGGTGGAAGGCTCGTAGCTGCTCTGCCAGTCGCAGCAGGCGAAGTGGTGCGCGGGCGCATGCTCCAGCTTGATGGCGCGCCGGCTCGCCTGCCAGATGCGCCCCAGGGCCGCGGGCTTGCATGTTTTTTTCTGCATTGCTGTAAAATACCGTAAATTAACCTATTGGATAGTGTGGAATTAGTCGGTTGGCTATGTTTAAAACAGACCAGGACCTAGACTTTCAATTTAAGTAGATTTTCAAGAGCTATTAAATATATATACATATAAACAGCACCCTTAACCGACGAGCGTGTATAAAAAGACTTATGAATGTAGATGAAGCGAAAGGTGTATGACAGGATCGTAGCAAATGGAAGTACGTGATCTCTGCCTACCCCCATGGGTGAAAGGCGTGACATTATGTATGTATGTATTAAATATATAGAACACTAAACTAACATTCATAATATTACTTGGTGTTTATCAATAATGTTAATAGAATTCAGCAATAATACTGTCAAAATGTATATCTTATTTCACGTCAAACATTATTTTGTTTCTGATCTGTGTTCATGTGTTGAAATTGCTCCACTGCAATGACTGATTCCGCTACATGGGCTAAAGCGCTACGCTTTACTCAGTATTACTACTCAAGTAGAATCATAGAGCACAGTAAACCCTAAGAGCATTGTCAAACCAAAGCCATCTCAAAATACAGTAAGTAATAAGTAGTGATTTGTTTGATCTATTTTCGCCGTAGCAATAAACTTTGCAGCGGCGGTCACGCGACTCGCCGGGCACCCATCAATGAAGGCATTCAGTCAATTAGCCGAGTACACGTTACATTACGTCGCTGCGATAACGCGCAGCCGCTCGCCGCCCACAGAGCCGCCAGTATGCATCAATCACGACACCACCGATAAGCGAATGAAAGTAACATTCTACTCGTTCAGTGTCATGGCTTTATTGACTTTGAAATCAGTGGCATAGGTCGTATTGATTGCGAATGTTGCTGCTTAACTGCTTGTTGCTAAGGATGCACAATTTTCTTTTTTAGTGATCGAGGTATTGATAAAGACTTGAAAACGTTTATCTTTATCCATATTTATTTGATTCGTGTAATGATAGAATTTCATGCAAGTTATCCAGTCAGGGGGCCATTAGGCTAAAATAGCGCCAACTCGTAGATTATTCATAGAGAATCATCTATTTCGACTTTGCATGCATTATCAGAATAATTGAATATTAATCCACATGAAACTTTTTTGCTCAGAGCAAACTTAGTTTTATTTTTTAGTGATGACTCCGTAAAAATCATTTTTTTAAATACTCGTAATAGACAATGTACAGTTACAATGGAAAAAAACATGACAAATTGAATTTTGGAAAGTCAGAAAACGAAATTGTGATACAACTTCGTCTAACAGGTAACATCGTCACTAAATATACAATTTATTTAGGTACCGCTATTGAGTATATGGCCTTAGTGCATACAGCTTAGACATGCGACAACTCCAGAGTGCGAGTGAAATGTATGACACTCTCACTCTACCTAATATACTATATACGTACAATACCAAGGGTAAATATTTATGCAATAACGGGGGGATGGTACCGTCTGGCGTAGACAGTTCAAGTGGCGGGTCACGGTTTGATCAGTGTCTAATTGACGGTTTGAGCGCTGGGTAACTGAGCCGGACTCGCGGCGGCCACCTGCGTTGATTAGTGCATTTATTACTGGGTTAGCCAATAACATAACAATTACCGATGTCTGCTCGCCTTGCGATGACTCCGTAATATTATTAGCGTGTACTTTGGAGCAGGGAATCCAGGGTTAAGGTCATAACGGATACTAAATAGAAGAGGTATGACGGTAGAGAAACGAAGACGTGGTGACGTTTTTGTGGTTCTTTAAAAATAGGATTTAATTATTTTACGCTTTTAAAACAATTTAATTTGTATGTCGCCTAACTCCTATTTTTATAGAGGCATAGGTATTTAGACTTTATAATGACTTACACACATATAGCTTTCCATTTACGAAAAAAATATTGTTTTCGGTCATTCGAAATTGTATTAGATTATGCACAGATGTTTTATGCAAGTAAACCTTGAACTTGATTGTTTCAAAGGTTCATTATTATGAGATTTTTTTTAGGCCCGTGCAGCCATTCATTCTCTGTGCGCTCTCATTGAAGTTCGAAATAAAAGGACGGAAAATGATGACAATTAGATAAAAATCAAGGTCATTCATGTATTGTAGTTAGATGTTAACCGTTCAGTTCTTTATGTCGCCACATCATAATGCATGAATTCAAAAGTAAATAGCTATCTAATTGGCGGGTCCAGTTACCACTATTTATTTACACACTAGGTTCAGTTGGCTTACCTCGATTTATAATATGTTTAAAATCTAGATTAATTACGAGTAATACTTACACTTAATGAAAAAGTATGATAGTATATATTTCTGCAACCTTTAAATATAGATATGTTACGCAAATTTAAATACTTGTTCAGTTTCAGATAGTCTCAATTATCTACAAATAGCTGCAATAGAAGCAAATAAGGACTGCGATCACATGAGGTGCTGACTGTAACTAAAGTATATTCCTATGATTTTCAAAATTCCAATGAGGATGATTCCCTCGCTGGATTGTGAAAGAACGGGCGTGTGCAGAGAGAAATATTTTTTTTGGTAACATAATGTTCAAGGTTGCATCTCGCACACAATTTAAAATAGGCAAGTAAGGTACCTGCGAGTATTAAGGCCTGTCGGGCAATAAGGCCTAAGTAACAAAAAACGTACTAAATACAGTAATTGACGATCAAGATTACACTCACACAATCTCAGAGCGTATACACGTCGCTGCGAAATAGCGGACGAACGCTTGCGCCTCTCCCCCCCGCCAGTGTCGTCGAAATCATTGAGCGGTGTGGACGCGCGGCACGAATTATAAAAATTGGCTTCAGTAAAACGTAAGTTATTTTGAAAATATCATATTTCCAAACCTGTATTGACTGTCCGTTGATTAGTTAATGTATACTTGTCCCTAGGTTGCCGTATTAGAGGACTTGTAGTTGTTAAATTTATATATTTTTTTTTTCTGTAACCACGTGGTTGGTAGTTATTAAGGCCTATAAAATTTTCTTATAGGCCTTATTATACTCCTATTTTTAAACTGCTAAATAAGTAGAAGCATGTTTTTAAAATGGTAATTATGTTCGTAGTTATAAATTTTTAATTTATTTATCATTGTTTTCAGTCCTCCTTACGGTCACAATGCCTCCCAAACGGGCACTGTGGTCAGAAGCCGATCTGATCGCAGCTGTCAGAGCAGTACAAAGAGGAACTTTAAGCACGTATAAAGCTGCAGAGAGATATAAGGTTCCTAGGAGAACAATCAGAAATCATCTGCAGTCTGGCAGTTTAAAGAAAAGTTTGGGGCGTAAACCTATATTAAATGATGAAGAGGAAGCACAACTTGTGCAGAGGATAATCCGGTATTCTGAAATAGGCTTGCCTGTGACACCAAGAATATTGCGTCGATTGGTGTATAAATATTGTGAGCAAAATAATATAAAAGACAATTTTAATGATGAGGGCAAACGCGCAGGGAAAGACTGGTTTAAAGCTTTCATGAAAAGACACCCTGAAATGTCTTTAAGAAAAGCGCAATACATGAACCCAGCTAGAGCCCAAAAGCTAAATAAATTTATTGTTGATGACCATTTTAACAAACTGAGCGAAATCTACGATACATTTGACTTATATGATCATCCCGAGAAAATTTATAATATGGATGAGAAAGGATGCCGTCTCACTATCCACCACCAGCAAAGTGTTTTGGCCAAAAAAGGGGCTAAAAGAGTTCATTTGCAGTCTTCTGAACACGCTGAAAGCGTTACCATTACAGGGTGTGTCAATGCTCTTGGCACAGCCATACCACCTATGGTAATATTTAAGGGAAAATGTTTGAAACCACCTGTTAAAGTTCAAACATGCACACCAACTGTTAGACGTAAAGCTATTAATTATCGAGGTACTCCAGTCACAAAAGATCTACTTGATAAATATAATCAAAAGAAAATAAATGATAAAGAAGTGAAAGGTAACAAAAGAAAGAAGAATAAACAAGACGAAAACTTTACTGATGTAGAAACAACAGGTAGAAAAGAAAAAACGAAGTTTAACAGGACTTTAAATACTAAGAAAGCTAAAATGGTACCTATCTGAAAAAAAATCTGCCACAGTCAAAGGTAAATCACAAAAACAAGTGAGTTGGTTCTGTTATGCCTGCAAAGATGATAGAATGGACAATGCAATGAGGCTAGACCATGAAGAGTGTGTCAGTTTGACTGCAGACGATACCGATGACTTTCAATGTCCGGATGGTTGCAAATAAAGGCAATTTATTTCATTTTTTACGACCACTATGTCTCTTATTGCTTTATTTTAATGATTATTGATCTCAAGAATACCAATTTACGTTGTATAAGTTGATTTTTATATAGTTTAAAGTATAGGCCTTTTTACCCTACCCTATTATAACAAGGCCTACAGACTACGTTTTTAAAAAAGTTATATATTGTTTTGGTTTAAAGCTAGAAAAGCTATTTTTTGTTTAAAGTCTGTAGTAATTTAAGTATACGACTGATTAATAATAAAACTTGTTGATTTTGTTGGATATTTTTCATTTTATTACAAATTTCCCTTAGCTAGGCCTTAATACCCTCAGGTACCTTATAATGATGTGAACACTATTTTCCGGACCGCAATTAATTCGTTCGTGAACTAGGTCACCTATGTATTTAGGTCATTGTATTGGTTAGTGACAATTTTTTCCTTCGGAATATGAATTAATGTAACTGTAGTGTTCGATAGTAGCTGTTTATATTTAGGTTGCAATGAATCGCTGTCAATTGATTTTAATAGAAAGTCATAAATTACATCGTGAAGCTGGTTATGACGATGGATTCGCTCATAACCTTCAAAAGTACGTAGTGATTTTTTTTTGTAAATTTTTAGAATGTAGGTACATCTCGTTTTATTTACGTCTCCCGTGTCTTATGCTATATTGCGTAAACGCAGGATTCTTTTATGAAATGTTATAATTATAATACCTAATAGTGTTTAGTAGATATTTTTTCAACATTGTTTTCTGCCAAAACTAGAATATGCCTTATTGAAAATGAATGTGATTATTTAGGCGACAGGCTAGCTAGCATAGTTGCTACTTTTTCACAGGTTTCCATCCAACCCAACTAATTTCATTCTCCTTGAACTCCGTCTATCTTTTCGGGAATTGCGGGCCTTATGGTATATATGTTTGTATGCTTAATTAAGATAGAATAATATTTAGAATAGATATTACAGCCGGCAACTTATACTCTACATGACTTTCCAAGCAAATAAATTACAATATATAGAAGTGTTTCAGATCTTTGTAAAACTGGACCGTTTTGTAAACACGGTAGATTAATGATTTATTGGTATAATGAAACAAGCTTTCGACAGTTTATTTTGGCAGCTTTTTCTAGATATTTCGGTCGAAAAGAAGGTAAATTATGTTTCTTAATAATGTTGAGTAAAATATTTGTAACAATTACGAATATATTGCTGAAAATTACGCACGTACGCCACAGGTGCAGGTTGCCTAGTAACCATGATTTTTTTAAAAGCGATTGTTCACAGCTTTAATTTAGTTGCACGGATAAAGTACTTAGTTCCACATTTTAATTGTCGCAGCGTGCATCGTGCTCATGCGCAGTGGGCGGCAGTCATTGGCTCCACGCTAATTGTGAGTTAAACGGCCGATATCGCCAATACGGTAGGTAACTACATGAATTGAATTTCTTTGGCCCGGCTCCGCCGATGTCCTTCGTGGTAATGGGTTCTTGATATCAATCGATCTTTGGGGGCTGGTTTGCTCTGTCAAGTTTATTTATTACTTCACAAGCGTTCCCGTTCTCATGGGAAATCTTACTCGCTGATAATGTAGGCTTCCGTTGGTGAAATAATTTTTAAAATCGGTTCAGTGGTTTACACGTGACAGTGTAACAAACGCACGCGTGCTTTTATAATAATAATAATAATTAGGCGAATAGTGAGTTTTTTATTATTATTAGAATTAAGAATTATGCCGCAACCTAAATGATTCCAGTAACATATAATAGGCTAGGAAATAAACGAAGAGAAAAATTATTCCCAAAACAAGGAATATAGATATGTACTTACATAATACAAAAGTATGACTATTATTTAAATTTTACTGGTGTAGTATCACGTGGCGTGCCGAAGACAAGTGGCGGTTCTCTGGGTGAGTTCATCCGCGTGTAATCACATAAAATTCCTCGCTTCTTTTAGCAGATTATGTTACTACTATTAGTATGTTATATTTTACAAATATGGAACATAGGTACTTCTCTGCATGATTCGGTTAAAAGCTCAATTGGCATTATGTAAAATTATTTTAAAAAGCGTTTGCATCTCCATGAAGAGTTTAGTAGTAAGAAAAATATGATATGAACGATAGCTCAGCAGAGGTGTTAAGGTATCATATGACAAAAATAAAATAGTTCTTTTGATATACATCTGTAGGTTGGCACTTTCTAGGGTTATGTTAGGTAAAGGTACATCCATAATATGAATTAAAAATAAGATTAAATGTGAAAAAGACATCCAATCGTCTCAAAAACGAATCAATCATTAGGAGGACTAGATCTTATAACATATAGGACTGGCTCGATGGCTCATTCGGTAGTTACCTTGCCCCATGCGCCAAGAGTTATGGGTTCGATTCCCATCCAGGACAAACATTCGTATGATGAATACTTATGTTTGTTCTGTATTTTGGTGTTAATATTAAATATTTAAGTATATATTTGTAATACCACTGTTGATTCTGATATCCGTATCACAAGTGCTTAAGCTACTCAACTTACTCGGAGTCAGATCAATGTATGTGATGCAGTCTGAAATTAAGTATATCTATTTATATTACCTAGTCGATTTTTTCTAATTTGTCGAAAATTACTAATATGCTTAAGGAGCAGTAGTAGCATATTGCATGAATGGCGCTTAACATTAAAGGACTATTGGTTCGAATATTAACATGAACATACACTGTATTTCAAAAATAAAGTGCAGAGGCGAGGGACACAACATTTGTGGACTAACTAGACTCGGCAATTCCAGGATTATTGTCAAATTGAGTCTTAGTACTCTCGGTCAATTCCAAAAGGAGAAAAACAAATGTCAACTACAATGGCTTATATGCAGTAGCTTCATAATTTAGGAAACATAACAACTAATGCGAATGTTTAAAGGGGACGAAGCAAGACAGTTTATTAATTATGTAGAATAGAAGTTGTCAATGTGTGTGTGTTATTTTGAAATTCAAATTCATATGCACGATATCGTATGAGTCACAAATATCCAAACGAAAAACATTATTGCATTACTAGTGGCGTGTGTTTACAACGGGATGAAAATCGATTCGTCGACATTCCATCGTTCAGACGGTGTTTGTTATCCACAGCGCTTCCTTGCTATATGTTTTAATTAAATGATATATGAACCTCCTCTAACATTAAAGTAGGTATTCTACCTATTTTGCTTGAATAGGGCTTTAATTAAACGGTGCTATCTAACTTATATTTCGTATGGCAGGACACAATTTTATTGTACTATACATTATCAGTGATTCATCGATCTCTATGATCGTGCATATTCCTAATTACAATCAGAATTTTAAAGCATCATTCACTAATCTTACCATATAGATATAAAAAAAATAATACGAAGTCGGGTAAGAAAATATATGTATAATAATAAATAATAATATAATAAATATCCGACGACATCACATACATTGATCTGACTCCGAGCTTAGTAGCTTAAGCACTTGTGTTACGGATATCATAATCAACAGTGGTATTACAAATATATGTACATATACCTAACTATTGGATGTTAACACCCAGACACAGAACAAACACAAGTATTCATCACAGTAATATTTGTCCTGGGTGGGGATCGAACTCACAACTCTTGGCGCATGGGACAGGATCACTACCGAATGCGCCATCGAGCCAGTGAATTAAAAATAGTTTATTGATGTTTCTGCTCAACCTTAAAGAGACCCATTCACACGGGCGTAGGTACGCAGTTGGCTGGCATCCTGGAACTCGTGTGTCAAGGTACCTGCTAGTCTATTTACTATCAATAATATTGTGTCCCCCCCCGGACCATAAATACATGAAGTGCATAGTAACTATGGATCTTATCATTCAATCCCTTAACAAAAATCGTCAAATAAATACTGAAATTCTCATAAATGTGACGTAAACAATGTCGCAAACATCCGATGAAAAACGACAGCAATATTATGACATTTGATCAATGTTTTATTTGTAAATATTTGCTGATAACACTTTATTGTATATAATAAGTAGTAAATAGACCCATTCAGCAGTAGAAAACAAATATGATATGCAGAAAACGTAGTGACCTGTGATAACTGACATTATATAGTAATAATAATATGCGTCAGATATACGCAGGCAGGGTATGGGCAGGGCATACCTTGGGCATGCCTTGTGTATACTATGATCACCAGATACTTATTTATATAAGGCACAACTACAGAAAACAACTCAATACTTACACACAATATCTAAAAACAGGTTTCACAGTAAAATTGAATTCCGGGTAACGTTGCACACATTTCCATAAAATTAAAAAAAAACCAAAGGAACAGAAAAATGGAACACAAATTATGCAAGTAAAAAAAAACACGTTGGTTCAAGATGAGATATTCTGCTTTACAACTCTTACGGATGACCGTAAACTTTGAGAAAAAATATCCAAGTCTTTATTATACAAACTACTATGGAAATGTCTTTCAAGGACATCGGTGATAAGAGGGAAGAGTCAGATTAATGTGAACTGTTGTACAATATACCAAACGATTCTGTCGACGGAGACAAACCTTGTAAATTCGTATGTAAACAAAAAGAAACATCTTAAGTACCTAGTTTTATTTCTTAGAAAGCTTGTTGCTAAAGCTATATTGTCACACTATAAACATATCTGTCTCTGTCGTTTTACATTTTGTAGAGCAAGATAAAATGGCAAAAATGAACCTTATGCTCATGTTGTCGTAGCATAATAAATATAAATAAGCACTATACTACGAATTGATTGTACATAATTGTTTGTTGCTCAAACAAGAATGGATCTGGGAAAAACTTGACCCTTATCTCGAATAGCAAGCTACGTTCTATTCCGGGTAATTTTATTGGTTCCGTGGGCTCAAATAACATAATAATTGATTTATCGTCTATGTAATATCTACTGTCACATTGAGTAATCGATTACAATTTTAAATACCATCATTAACTACATAATTTTCAATGGTGTCGACGTGACTATTTGGGTTTCATACGAATTTGCGCGATTTCTCCCAATGTTGCTTATTAGAGCTTCCTAACTATCGGTTGTTAATATACTATCGTACTTAATTACAAATGTTATTGATAGTATTGACTCTGCCTACGCCTTTGGGGATTACAGGCGTGATGTATGTTATGTATGTTTATGTAAATACATAGTACTGATAGGTTTAGGTAATAGGTACTATCAATACGATTTTTAAAACATATCTATCAAACAAACTATTATAGTCGTCTATTGATTGGCAGCTCTAATGGATACTGAGTATGTAGTACTTACGTACGTTATCGCTACGTAGACCCACGTCGCACTACCTACGTAGCTCTACGCGGCTGTGCATTTGATAAAACATTTACGAGTGCGAGTCGGACTCGCGCATAAAGGGTTCCGTACCATCTATACAACATTAGAGACTGTATTATGACTAACTTATATTTAATTATTAATTTTTAAAGTGCATAAGAATACTTGAAGCGTCTACCTGTTGCCGTTTTTATTATCGAGCAAATAACGGCAAAAAAATCAAGATTGTTGTATGGAAGTCCCACTTAATCTTCTTTATTTAATTTTATTTGGTTCTTAGTTGTTATAGCGGCAGCAAAAATACATCATCTGTGAAATTGTACTGTCAAGCTATCACGGTTCATAAGATTTAGTCTGGTGACAGACATACACACGGACATTGGAGTCTTAGTAATAGGGTCCCGTTTTTACCCTTTGCGTACGGAACTCTAAAAAAATTACGAGTGCATGGGCCTGCCCACGTCAGTGCGCTGTGCCAAACCGATTACAATATTATGATGATCATGTACACGGTGTTAAGATGAGAGTGGTGGTTGCTTAGTGCATAGGGACGCTGATTGCATACATGACATGACATGACGGAATGTGATAGTAGTTTATAGGAATAATATTGTATGATATCGTAACTTCATTACATTTAAGCTATAGAAGGACACTTATAGATAGGAAGTTATAACATGTATACTTTCTAGTTGGTCATTGGGAGAAAAGTTCAAAGAATGCAGTTTTACATAAGATTATATTAGAAGGTCATTTTATAGCTAAAATAAAAGTTCAAAATAAAAATAATAAATATCAGAGTACATCACATACATTGATCTGACTCCGAGGTAAGTAGCTTAAGCACACTGTGTTACGGATATCAGAATCAACAGTGGTATTACAAATATATACTTAAATATTGGATATTAATACCCAGACACAGAACAAACACAAGTATTCATCACACGAATGTTTGTCCTGGGTGGGGATCGAACCCACAACTCTTGGCGCACAGGGCAGGGTCACTACCGAATGAGCAATCGAGCGAGTCAAGTTCCGATTGTGTAGAAATCTCAGAATGTTGCTAGATGATTGGAAGGATAAAATAATTAGCTAGTTAGAATTCGACATCAAGAATTTGTGATATACTAGCAAACTCTTCCACTATGTTGGCAAAGGATTTACCGGCTATATTCGCAGAATCCCTTTGATCTTGTTACTTTCAAAAGATCTACAGAAGTTTTTTTTGGCTTGGTGATGTCTTTGACCATGAACCTCATTCTCTTATATCGGATCCCGCGTTATTCAGCTTGTCCCTTTCATGTTGTATTTTAATCTTACTTAAAAGAGTACCGTTAACCGGGGTGTATAGAGACGCAAGGATAAATAGGGACAAAACCGGGAATGCAACATACAGACAATTTTAGGCTGAAAGCTGGCTCTACACGCCCCAATTTTAGGCTCACATTGTAGTAGAACATTACCTTTCTTCAAATGGCAACACTTATATAAAAAAAATGACTGCAAGATGTCAAAATTTTCATTCAAAGAGAGGGTACAAATTGGTGTGTTTTCAAGTGCTTCAAAACTTTGTATTTTCTGAGAGAACTATGCAATAAATTAATTATTGGACAATGACAAATTGAGAAAAATCTAACAGGGAACCTGTATTTAAGTAGATAAGTCTTTATTTCTAATAGTTTTGGAGAAAATTATAAAATTCTAACCTTACTTGATTTTTACTATTTTTTATAGAAAATAGGGACGGGAAAGGGGTGAAAAGGAACGTCTAATGGGGGAAATGGGAACGCCTTGTGGTTCGATAGAGACGACTGAAGGTATCATGGGAACGGTGAGGTTTTAATAGGGACAGGGCTGGCACAAAGGTTGCTTAAGATGGTTTTTGAGTTTTTTTAATGTTATTTTTGAATTATTTTGTTGTTGTGTATACACGATGTAGATAATTACCTAAGTTTATGAAGATGTGATTTTTGTTATTTTGTACCAACAAGATATTGTTTTGATTAGGTTAAACCTACTGTGAAGAGTTCCGTGTAGCATGACCAGGATTTAGCGCGTCTGGTAATTACATTGAAGCGATCCGTTCTGACCTTAGATAGGGGAACCAGACAATTTTTAGATCATGTTTACAAATCCAAAGTTGTTTGAATTTGCAGGTTTCATCACAATGTTTTCCCTCACCGTTGCGCTGAAGGTTACCACGTTATTTATGAAATTATTTGCGAGTTTTGTGACGGAAAACATTTAAAATTGTTTAAACCGAGAACCAAATATATTTTTCCTTTGCGATGAGGATAATAACAAATAAGTATATTGAATTAATAAATATGTAAATTTCGAAGGTGAAACACCATATAATTACAGCCATACAATAATTTTTTTCTCTAATTAAAAAATACTTCACGTATTTTTTTATTTTGAAAGGAAGGCTTTAGGCTATATAGCATTTACCATAAACGCGGGTAAAACCGCGGGCACAGCTAGTTCCTATAAAATATATTGTTAATTTATAGTTTAATTACATTTAGATAGATATGGGCTAATAAGTAATACGTCTATCCAATTTCAAGTCTATGTTTATTAAGAAAAACAGCTGTGAATACATACGGACGGCGAGTGAAGCGACGCTGAAACCTAGCCGTAAAAATTTCTTTTATTCTCATTATTTTAATTGTTTTTACTAAGGACTTAAAGAAAAGGGTATAAGTTTCTCAATTACAAAAAATATAGTTTTCTTGGCTTCTGAAGAAAACAAAGCGTTTTTTCAATCACTACATTAAAATCATTTTTTTAAACAGTGATTACCTGTTGTGTGAAAATGAATTTAAGGTGAATAAATGATTCGAGATAGACTACAGAATTAAAAGAAAAAGAAAATATAATAATAAATAAATATTTGCAGATAAAAAAGTGTAAACGGCTACTCAATGTCTTGCACTAGGCAAACACTTGACATTGACAAACCATGTTTATCACATAAGGCATTTATTTAATTTCACGGAACTCATGACATTGCTAGTCGTTTAGCAGATTTGCGGAACATTACGGTAGCCGCTGCACATAGGAATAGAGTTGATTCAAACGATAGCAGTTTATGTAACATTTAGTTAAATCTCAGTTTACTCACATAAATCGAATTTAGGGAGCTTCATCCTGAGCAGGCACGGGAGACGCAGCGTTATGGTACCTATGTTGGCGGCTGTTTGTTCTGTCTCAGTCGATCAGCTCAGCAGCTCTTATTCCATCGTGATGTTTCACAACAACAATGCGCTGTTCCTGTGTGGGAGCGATGCATCGGAGACGCGCGCATGTGCCGAGCCCGCCCGCCGACTGCCGCCCGCCGGTTCTGTATTGACGCGCGTCGATACTGCGTGTCGACCGTCGACGCGGAGTCCTACTCCCAGACTCCCGCTCGCTCGATTAAGGCGCCGGATACACTAACGCGAATGACGTAGACTGATTCCCTTGGCTTTGACAGCTACTGGTCAATGGGTATTTGTTTGTCTGCAATTAATTTTATTACTAGCCACACGCGTAGGCAGAGCACCTGATGGCCGGCAACTATTGTTGCTCATGGACATCTCCCTCAATTGTGATCAATGGGATTCCAATCTTTAAGGAATCTGTAGATATTGTAGAGTTATAAAATTGAGGTAATGATAATGATTCGGTTCCAACCTCACTACCATATTAAGACTTATGAGACATTATTCGAAAATTATTTAGAGAAATACGAAATATGAACGCGTTCGAAGTTGCCATCATTTGGAGCCAAGGAATGGCTGACAACATCCTAGATGACATCCTAGATACCTGACCAAGACCCTCGTCTTGTTATCAGTTTGGTTTATTAAATATGACGCTCACAATACTCCCAAAATGGTATTAGATGGTAGCTAAGAGTACCCTTTGTAAATCAGCCTCTACGCCGGACAAGACAAGGCAGACGAGGGTCTCTATATACTTGTTTTGTTTATTTTGTCTGATACCTTGTTTCTGTATCCTGTATCATCATTGTCAACGTACATATTATTCTAATGATAAAGTTGGGTACGTGATATAATGCCGAAGTTGAAAATACCGAATTTTATAAGACCTATGAACGGAAGGCCGAATATTTAAATGCCGAATGTTTATATGATCGAAAGTTCTTAATAGTGGAAGTTTAAAATCCTGATAATTCTAAATACCGAATCTTATAAGACTTATGAACGGAACGACAAATTCTGGATCATGGTCTACTCTACTTTAAACCTGGCACGAAGACTTAGCTCAGCTGCGTATGCGGTTAGGAAGATAAGAAATCTCACTGATGTAGAGCCGGCTAGATTAGTTTATTTTAGCTATTTTCATAGCATTATGTCGTACGGTCTGCTTTTATGGGGATCCGCAGCGGATATCCAGACAATTTTTATACTACAAAAAAGGGCAATTAGGGCTATATACCAACTTAGACCTCGCGACTCCCTAAAAGAGTTATTTTAGGAAATCAACATTCTTACTGTGGCATCTCAATACATTCTTGACTGTTTATTATATGTATTTAAAAACATGCATTCTATCCCTAAAAAAGCGGATAGTCATAACATTAATACTAGAAACAAGCATAAACTGGCTGTCCCAAATCTAAGTTTAAGTAAAATTAGTAATTCATTTGTGGGACAAGGTATGTTTAATTTGCTGCCACAGGATGTTGTTAACCTACCTAAGCACAAGTTCAAGCGGTACATTAAAAAAAATCTTATGCAAAAAGGTTACTATAAGGTTGAAGATTTTTTCAATGACAAAAACCGATAGTTTACGAATTATTAATCATTATTAATGAGTTCCAAAAATTATAATTGTATTTTTTTGTATTGAATTCGCCTTTTTATGAAATTTATGATGACATAGCACAGTTATAATAATTCATTCATTGAATTTTAATTATATGACATTGTTTAAAAACCTTTGAGCTGTGTTCTTTATTTGGCTTGTTACAATTCTTTTTTATTATTCTCTGACTAACTAAGAGCGGTGGTAGCTCAATGGTAAGGACACGCGCCTCTTAACCGAGGAGTGCTGGTTCAAGCCCGGCACGTACCTCTGGATTTTTCAAATCTATGTACGTATTTATACCACTAGCTCGGCGGTGAGGGAAAACATCGTGATGAAACCTGCAAATTCAAACAACTTTGGATTTGTAACCATGATCCAAAAATTGTCTGGTTCCCCTGTCTTAGGGTTGCGAAGGTCAGATCGGCAGTCGCTTCAATGTAATTACCAGACTCGCTAAATCCTGGATCATGGCTAAGCGGACCCCGTCTAAACACGGGACATAACGCTAGGAAGATGATATTCTCTGACTAACCTGAGTAGTCATGCTCACTAAAATGTCGCTGGGGTGGTGGCGCTATGTGGCGGGTCGTTACATTCCCTAAAATATGGTTGAGTGAAGCGATGGCTGACACATACGTCATGCTTGGGAACAGGTGCCGCCCTTGGGAACTGATCTGCTCTGGTCGGGTCAAGTTTTTGGTTGTAATTTATATATTTTTATTTTGATACTCTATAACAGGCCTACACTAAAACGTGGTTCAAAGTTAATTATGATTCATACACCTTGTATAAATTGTATTGAAAAGAGTAACTACCGAGTTTCTTGCCGGATTCTTCTCGGTAGATACAACATTCCTAACCGGTCGTAGAATCATATAGCTGTGGCTTTACCTGTATTTGACGATTTATAAGTGTTTCCTTGAAACCTATATAAATAAAGAATATTTTGACTCTGACTTTGACTTTGACTATAATCCAGAATTTGTAACTATGTAATGTTAAAAATGGGGAGTAAGGGGAGAGCGGAAGTCAACATTTAATCCGGCCCAATTGTCATCCTCATCTGCTCGCGTTAGTGGTTCTTTTTAGAATAGTTAGCGGCGGCGACCCCAGGGTCAGCGCGATGCTAGATAACGGACGTGGCAATAGCAACCGAGCAAAGGCGGTATAACCTTACACCCAGTAGGGCCATCTGGAAGAGGCTACAGCAGCCTGGGGAACCAAATACTCCCAAAAAAGGTCTGGTGCAAAAGGCAACGGGATACCACTGCACTATAATCCCAAGAAATCTAATATGAAATGAGCGCACAGAGATATGATATGACATGCAACCTGGCTACCACCCGGCGCCACGACGATTCCAGGTCTCGTGGTGGGAAGTTTGCTACTGGCCACTCTGTGGCGGCTCGCCAGGCTCAGAGTGGACAAAATGGTACTGGTGACGGCACGAAGCCATTATCGAAGTACCGATCACTGAGGAAGATGGTTGCACTTGCAACGTGGAATGTCCGTGGCATGATTACTGTAGTGAAGAAAGAAATGTAGTGATATTGTAGGATTAAGCGAAACTCACATGAAAGGTACAGGGTTCTATAATAAACGCAGGGGGCACACTGTATACTATTCGGGCCCTGATAATGAGAGTAGTAATAGCGTGGCAATATCTGTTACACCCGAGATCTACAAATGTGTTCTGGGATATAATCCTGTTAGTGACCGTATAATCACTCTGAAACTCAATACTAAGCCATGTCGAATGAATATTGTAACGGCGTATGCGCCTACAAGTGGTTCTGATGAAGCGGCTATTTTAGCATTTAATAAGCAGCTAGATGACACTTATAACTCGTTACCTAAGAGAGAAGTGAATATCTTGATAGGAGAGCTTAATGCTAAAGTTGGATGTACAGTAAATGATGACCATCTTAGAGATATTGTTGGACGATTTGGACTAGGCGTGCGGAATGACAGAGGTGACCGATGGCTACAGTTTTGTGCGCCTAATTCATTGTCCATAATGAACACAGGATCCAACAACATCCTCGACGACTTTATAAGTGGATATCACCAGGAGACCGAAATAGAAATCAGATCGAATATATTGCAGTTTCAAAAGGTGGAAGTCGTGTGTAAGAAGTACCAAGACATACCCAGGTGCTGATTGTGGCAGTGATCATTTATTGCTAGTTGCTAAGATGGTCATAAAGCTTAAGAAGTGTCACCGTCTTCTTAATAAAAAGCAACGCAGGCTTACACTCGGAGAACAAGTCAATTTTGAAGCACGATTACATCAAAAACTGGCAACGGGTGTGCGGATAGATGACAGCTCTGATGTAAATGAGAATTGGAGTACGTTCAAAGAACTGATGCTTACGGCTCACAAAGAAAGTCAAATTGAAACGAATGAGCCACCCCGCAGTTCATGGTTATCAGATATCAGATATCAGATAAGGATGTTATTAAAAAAAAAGAAAGAACTTCTAAGAAACATCTCAAAACCTTATAGTCGTGAACAATATAAAGTACTCTTGAAAAAAGTGCAGAGACGAAGGGAAGATAAAAACCGTTATTTTAATAACATTTGTACTGAAATTTAACATCATGCCCAAAAGATGCACACTCGAGATCTCCTTTTGAAAATAAAAACTATCACGCGGGATTTCAAGGCAAAAACGTGGACTGTCGAAGACGCAATTGGAGGTCTTCTTACAGAGATTGATAAGGTAATACATAGGTGGAGAGGTTATTGCAAGGACTTGTACGCAGACGCGACGTCAACAAACCTACGACACAGCGTGACCGAATTTTTATTTTATTTTATTTTCGTTTGGGAAAATAAAATAAAATAATTTGCAATCGCATTGAAGATGCTCAAAAGTTATAACTTTTGAGCTTGAAGTTATAACTTATAATCTGAAATCGCGAATTTATGGCGAAAATTTTAAATTTATTGGGGAAGACGATATACGCATTCTACAAAACCTATGTAATCAAATATGGAGAAACGGCGAATGGATAAGTGACTGGCAGGAATCAATTCTAATACCACTGCATAAGAAAGGTTCAACTAAGTGCGCAAAAAGGTGCGAGACAAGGGTGTATACTGTCTCCGATTCTTTTTAACATATACGGTGAACATATCATGAGACGAGCCCTTGAGGGATGGGAAGGTGGAATTTCCATTGGTGGCAAGAAAATCGGCAACCTTAGATATGCGGATAACCCCACGTTGTTTGCGTCATCCGAGGAAGAATTGGCTCAACCAATTTCTAGAGTGGAGAAAGACAGTGAACTAGTTGGCCTTTCCATAAACAAGACCAAAACCAAGGTGTTGGTAGTAGACAGACCGGGTATGCTAATTCGCTTTAATGAACTCAAGGACCTGGAGTTTGTTGCCCAGTTTGTATACATTGGAGCTCTTCTAAGCAATGAGGGTGGCACTGAAATTGCGATATCCAGAAGAATCCAAATGTCCAAAGTAGCGATGACTAGATAGAGATACTCCTCGCTTCGCTTTCGTCGTACCTATTTTTTTAATTACTACCTGTTATTTTTTTCATTTACAAATTTCGGGATTTTGACCTTTCGGGGTTTTGAACTTTCGGTTATTTGAAAAAAGACATATCATCGGTATAACGGTTATAGATATTACATACATTCAGTATTTTGATATTCAATATAAACGGTGGTATTTTAGTTGTAGGTATTATGAATTTTTGGGATTTACGTACCCATAAAGATACATTATACTTATGAGATATATGTAAAATAATATATCTCATTATTCCACGGTTGTGTAGAGTATTTTACTTTAAAGAAGCCTTTCTATTAATGTACTTTTTAATATTTTCTAGCAACTTTTAAGGAGCAAAGTTCCCAAGCTAAATAAATTAATAATATTTAATAATCAATAATTATAAAGGCATACATCATCATTGGCGCCGGGTCCCTCGGATTAAGATATGTTTTTTTTTCTGGATAAAAAGTAGTCTGCGTCTTTTCTTAGTTTTAGTTTTGGCGTACCTTTCACGACCAACTGTTCAGGTGGATTAGGTGTGAAAACGTAACAGTCATACAAACCACTTACAAATTTGTTATATTGTTGTAGTACTTAGGGGTTGTGTAAATTGCAAATTGGCATACGTGGTCTTCGGCATAGCTAAATTATAGCGGCAACAGAAAACATAACAACAGAAAAACATAATTGTGAAAATTTCAAGTTTAGCACGGTTCATGAGATACAGCCTAATGACAAACAGACGGACAGCAGAGTCGTAGTAATGAATCCCGTTTTTACCATTTGAATACGGAATCCTAAAAAAGGTATAGTTTAAATAAATAGTCAGCGAATGACGTGGGCCTGCGGCAGTGTAGACGGCCCTTACGACTAATTCAGCGTCTAAGTGACAGTTCCGCGGCTCCCGGGCAATCACGGAGGATCACTCGGCCCTATCATAATATCGACGTGACCACCAATGACATTTAATATGAACAAATGGCTCCTTATTTGGAGCGATTGGCCGCAACGGGTATCGACGAATTTTGATTCTAATGATAGATTTGATTAATTGGATGTCAAGGGCAATAGAAATGTGAGTGTCGTGTTGTTTGTTTTACTGTAAAAGGCGTTGGCAGTTACATATTGGACTTTAAATAGTTTTTTTTATATATGGTAATAAACATTTGTTTCTATGATACACCATATCTCTTTTAAACATGAAAAAGATTATGTTCTATACTATACATTGGTTACCTTTCTATCTACCTAAGAAGCAACATACGTACATATCATCACTCTTGTAATCAAGTAAGAAGCAGCTCCTTTACTGATTGATTTTATTTACATACTTAGTATACTATCACGTCTCTAACTCTTGAAGGGTAAAGGGCTGTAAGGAGGAAACTCTTTTTTCTAAAAATCTGATTGACTTGGATTTGAAAATAAAATGTGAAAATAATAAATACATTATTTATTTATTTATTATTTTCACAGATCTGACTCCGACCAAAGTAGCTAAAGCACTTGTGTAACGGATATCAGAATCAGTAGTGTTTATAAAAATATAAACTTAAATATTAGATATTAACACTTAGCACATAACAAACACAAGTATTCATCACTCGAATGTTTGTCCTGGGTGGGGAGAACCCACAACTCTTGGCGCATGGAGCAGGGACACTACTACCAAATGCTCCATCGAGTCAGTAAAAAAAAATTAATGATAAGCTAGCTCGTCACTTACCAAGTAACGACCCCACAATACATTCATTGTCACATGTAATATTTAGAGAGAACATTATTTTTAGTTCTAATGTTTATCGTTAGCTAGACTAGTGTGATTTTATTAGCGAAGACGAATGTTTATTTTGTGTATAAGGGATAAATCTCGTTCTTACATCGGAGTTAGGGCTTAAGAGAATTAGAAAACGTACGCTCCACACGTACCAAGAGTGCCGGGTAAGTCCGAGCACGTATATCTGTATTTTCGTAATTTTGTTACGGTTTTGTATTACTGCGGCAGCCGTGAGGGAAAAGGGAAGGTAGATAAGAAATTACCAAAAACAACATAACATTAAGCCCATAATCTCCGAAGGGGTAGGCAGAGTCAAATGTGAAAAAGTAGTGACAAGTGGTTAGCTCGTCGCCTACACAATCACATACACAAAGCCCCATATACCATTAGTCGCCTTTTACGACAAGCTAGGCTAGAAACACAGTTGGCAAATTCTGTTAAGTCTCAGACCAACACGGGACAAAGAAATTATGTTCTATTTTTTTGTTTAGTTTCCGTATTGATAGATCTGATGTTGGTACCTACTTCAATGGAATCACAGGATTTGTTAGAACTTAGATAACATAAAATAAAGATTGGTCATTAAAATTTATTCAAAAATAAATAGTCAAACGTATTTTTTTATAATTCAATAATAGTTTGTGTTTAAAAATGCTTAATAATTTTGTAACATATATCAAAAATTCCTCAAGTCAATTCATGTATAGTTCACTAAATGTGTTTAAGCTTAACAATACTTAGGTAACACTAAAACTTAAGCAATCAAGTTTTAAATGACTATATAATTTGTTTTCTTACATAAAAATAATTCAATAACATATTCATTCTGTCTTTGGTATTTCTAATTAATGACACACTAGTCTGTTGTCCAGATGGGAGGAAAACCTCAACGATAAAGGGTAGGTGCCCATTATATTACTTATATTAAATTAATATGAATATTTTTTTTAAAACTAAAACCAACTTAAATCTCAAAAGATATTATTAATTTAAAAAATATAATTATTATTGTATCATCCACTTATAAATATGAATAATAAAATAATAAATATTTTTAAAAATAACAAACGTACCTGCGTCAGCTGTGTCCGCCGGAACAAATACCACGTGCTTACACATTACATGTCACTCGTATTCCTTTACAGAATACGGACAGGTAAGTAAAATTTTAAAAGTTCCAAATTCAAAGTGAGTGTTAAGGGCGCTGCACACAGGCGGCAACTGCACGCGCGTGGCGTGACATGCCGCGGCGCGGTAATGCGCTGACATGTGCGCTGTTGTGTGCCAGCACTAGCTATAGGGTGGCCAGCTCGCGCTCCTAGCGCGGAGTGTACTTATTTGGCTTTTGTGAATTATGTCGCATGCTGGTCTACGACTCAAAAATAATGTACTAAATGTTTATTGCGTAAAAGGCGACTCATGTCGTAAAAGGCGACTAATGGGTAGGTACACCATTGGCTACCTACTGGGTTTGTGATAGTGTAGGCGACCCATTAGCCACTTGTTACTACTATGTATTTCTTAAGTTTTCTTTGGCAAACCAAATCCAACTCAAGTTTATTTTATGGCTAAATACAGTTTAATTAATTTTATTGCTCCTTGGACTGTTTATATATCGGGGATTACGGTCGTGATAATATGAATTAATGAATAATTGAATTGTTGGGTTCGGATACTGAGGGCATAGCCAGGTAAGTAAGGAAGCGCGCCGGACAATCGGGTTAGATATCTGTCGGTGTATTTCAAAAGCAAGTGTATTTTATTTTGTAGTTAAGTTATTTAAAGCAATCGTAAGTTTTTGTAATCGGGGAAGTCCCTTATTATTTTTAGCTGGTAAGGGTTTGGTTTAATCACACCGCATTCAAATTGAAATCAATTATTGAAGTTAAAAAGGCTTGTACGTAGACTTCCTTAATTTAATCTGTCAAATTCAGAAAAGATGGTACTGTTTTATGACAATCTATTTAGTATTTACTGTTCATGCTCAGTTAAGTAATTAATGTCAATTAATAAATTATCATATACACCAATTTCTTAATAAAAGACCTTGTACCTAATTCAAGGAACAAAGAAAAAGCGTAAAATAAATATTTAATGGTTACTGCATATAAGAAAAATTGGCTTCGAGAAAAACTACTCCGAGAATGAAGTGGTGACCCTACTGTAACACAAGGCTCACATCGTGGCCGGCCTCCTTAATCGTCCGTCGTATTTAGCGGGAATCGATACCGGCTAGGTGAACACCGGCCTACTGTCGGTATACAGTGGGAGGTCACGTGATGGCGCCTACCACGAGACGCGGGAACAGCACTGCGTATTTGAAGAGGTAGAGAGAGAGGGAGATGGGGAGCGATGGTAGCTCAATAGTAAGGACACACACTTCTTAACCGAGGGATCGGGTTCAAACCAGGGCACGTACACTGAATTTTTCAAATCTAGACACATTTCAAAAACTGTCTGGTTCCCTATGAAAGGGTTACGAAAGTCAGATCGACAGTCGCTTCAACGTAATTACCAGACTTGCTAAATCCTGGATTATGGTCTGTCTAAGCGGAACTTGTCTAAGCGAGGGTCATAATACTAGGATGACGATGAAAGAGAGAGGGAGATGGGAGAGGATAGAGAAAGAAGTAAAGTGTAATAATTGTGCAAAACGTTTAGCTAGTAATCCACAGTCGTATTGTATTTAGCTTAAATCGAAGCTAGCGAGGCGAGCACTGGCCTACTGCGTACCACGAGTCGTGGGAACAGTGCAGGGGATTCGTAGAAAGAGGGATGACAGAGAGAGAGAGAGAGAGTCGATATAGAGAGAATAAAAGGGAGTGGGTAGAGTGATTGTAGGGAGAGGAGGAGAAGAAACTAGAAAGAGCCAGTACATTGCGGAAATCATAAATAAATGGTCATTATTACTAATTAACTGAGAAAGTGAAATCTTTGGATCAGACTTAAAAAATTAAATTAACGCTCCTTTGGGAGCTTATCTAAGCGTAACGTCATGTGGTTGTGAAAAAGCTTCATTACGTCATTATGAATATAAAAAAAAATTCGCAGGTAACTGCGTAGATCGCACAAAATGTTTAGCTAATTGTTAAAATCATAAAATTACCATAAATGTTATGTTGTTTTAAATTTCTATTTTTCCACTTATTATTACTAATTATATTGAATAATATGTCACCTCACATGAATGGCGTAATAGGCAATATTTTTATAGTACCTACCTAATACGTAAATTATGCTATTGCTCAGATATTAAAAACATGCCTATTCTTTGTATCACCTCTGAAGGTTAATACCGACAAGTGTAATGTAATGGAAATAAAGATGGGCTAACATTAATAATTCTTATTCGTTCATTAAACAAAACTATATATATAAGTATGGAGATGTATAAAGAGTATTGTGCAATGGAGATCAAAGCTCTGTATATAAAGGACGGAAGAAAGAAGAGTTACCTGCTTACACATTTTGTGTAAAAATACCTACATGAAATATGAACAGTGTCATAAAAATTTACGTTGCTCACTGTAATTACAGATATTGAAAACATGCCTATTTTTTGTATGACCTCTGAAGGTTAATACCGAAAAGTATATTGTAATAAAAAAAGATGGGCTAACATTAATAATTCTTATTCGTTCATTGAACAAAACTCTATTTAAATGAAGATGTATAAAGAGTATTGTGCAATGGAGATCAAAGCTCTGTATATAAAGGATGGAAGGAAAAAGAGTTACCTGCATCCACATTTTGTGTAAGAATACTTACATTAAATATGAACAGTGTCATAACAGTTAACGTCGCTCACTGTAATTACAGTAGCTACGTTCCTGCTCGAAAACCCGTAGTAGCCGCAACAGCTGTTCACTCCCCCCTCCCTGCTACCAGGGCTGTCCCATTTTCTACGAATTGCTCAAGTGATGGTTTCTATCTACTCTAAGTAAACACTTTATAAAATAGTTTTGTGGAATACTAAGAAAATATATTATAATAAATAACAAGTTCGTAAAGTATTTTCTAGAACATAGCAGGTGCTAGATTAGGGGAATTCGCACAAATTGAAGGGATTTTAAGTTATGTTCGCATTTTTAGCTTTGGATGATAAGCCAAGATGTTGAGAATAGAAAAAATAACTAAAAACAATATTGTAATTTGGGAAAATGGCTCCCCGAAATGAGGGTCGAAAAAGATGAATGAGTAGCGCCGGAAAAGGATCGGCCTTATTATGATAGCCTTCTATCATGCCACCTAGACATACCATACCCAGTCTCCCTTTGATACTGTCATCCCTATCGCTGATTGGAGAAGGGTGGATTGGGTTTTAGAAGCCAAGGATAGGGAGGCAGGAAGTACCCAGTCCTTCTGCAACCCAAGTCTGGAGGCAGGTAGAACAGTGTCACAACTGACTGGCTAGCTTCAACTCCTGCCCTGGACCAGATCTAGGTCCAGGGCGTAATAACACCCCCTGCCCCTAACCCTACGAGAGCCCGAGAACCCCATTGGCCAAACATTATCTCACATCATACTTTAGTTGTAAAGACACGCATCAATGGTGCATAAGATGACATCACTATTGTATTTTGAAAGTGTGATGGTGAAATAATATTATAATGTGAACCTAACAAAAACATACATTATTAAGCACTGACGTATGTCTTGTGAAACCCAAGGATACATTGTGTTAATTAGCGAATGGTAAATTACTATGTGTTAAAAAAATATAAATGAAATGGTCGAAAATTTGCCAATTCATACAATAACAACCATCATCTGTGTAAGTGCTTCGGTTAGGTACTCTTTACTTTTTTACATACATACATACGTAATATCACACCTTTTTCCTATGGGGGTAGATGTATGTGAGGCAGAGATCACAACCTATATAACAGCATTTTTATGCATACGCCATAAGTTTTACTTACTTGTAAGAAATTGCCTTAATTCTGTTGCTCAAATATAAGTTACTCTTTGAATCATCACCTATCTGCTTGTGCAAATTTCGTTAAAATCATTTTAGCCGTTTTGGATAGACATAAACTTTGAAAGTTACTTCTTATGTTAGATACCGTAAACACTTTCATCAAAAATGCATATGAAATTAGTAAGCTGTTATTTTGATTACTTCAACTTTATTCAATACACCTCAATTTAATTTATCTTTATAGATTGTAACCACGTGCTCGCCGGCCCTAACGAGCGTTTATTAGTGCCACGTACCTGGGAATATCCACGTGGGCTGTGACGTCACACGTCACCAGCAGAGCCAAGCAAAAAGTCGTCGTCCATTATGCGCCTTCTGGCGCCGACATAATTCGCAATGGCTGTGGACGGGTCGCGATTAACGATAAGCTATTGTACAATATTTGCAGTACACGCTTTTGTGTATTTTGAAGACCGTTTTATATTATAACTAGCGACTTAAGCAATGCAGCATAGGTAGCATAAAATATACGTTTATGTTTCAACTGTTTTGTAGTTTTTCGTAATAATGTAGATTTTTTTATCGGCTACTTATATATATTTTATTTATCTTTCTTTATTAATACCTACTTCCCCACTATGCGGTAGTCTCTTCTCTATAAATCATAAATAAATAAATCATTAATATTTATTTGTACAAAAATACAGTGCAACATGTTCAGCCAAATACATTTCAGCATGCAAATGCGATATATAAGAGACTACCGAATTTCACGCGGGTGGAGCTGCAGTTATTGGAATATCAGTCAGAATATAACATTGGTAGTAATATTATATTCTGACCTATAGATCCAACAACGTGTATAATATTTCAAGATTCCTTAATCATGTGATTTGCTTAAAATGCCCCTATACATACAAACATACATACATACATAATGTCACGCCTTTTTCAGGTAGGCAGAGATCACGTACTTCCATTTGCTACGATCCTGACATACACCATATAAATGCCCATATATAATTTATTATTTGGAATCTGTTTAAATGTGCGCTTGATTGCAGAACTATTGATCTTAGTTTGTAAGTAAAATCTGTTTCTCAATAAGTGAATACCTATTGTAATTCTAATAAGAAATAATAAAGTTCTTTAACCATAACCGTAACATGAAAGTATTTTACAGAATTAATTAAAAACCAACCGTAGTTACTTACTTAGTAGGTACATTACTGACGTTAATGTTTTACTTCTACCTCATTTACATAATGGATATTTTCACGTAGGTACGTGATTACTAAAGAGAATCATTCTTAACAATAATATTTATTAAATTTTTTGTTTATGATTGATGTTGAAGAAAAAATATAGGGTCTTAAATTGGCGTTCTGTATACCTATTTACAGCTAACGTTTCCCGACTCGTGTTTAGGCTAAACTGGATCAAAGTTTTCCACTCACTAAAATCTCCATTAATGGTGCCGTACTGTTACTATTAATCGTGTTTATAAGTACCTACTTCATAGTCGTTCCAGCGAAATTGCTTCAAACGCGATAAAACTTGAATGAGGCCCTCCCACTTCATTAAGACTAGATTTTACACCAGGCGTTACGCAAAATACTGTAATTCATTTCCATTGTTATTCTTGGTTTTTATCCAAATTTTATCACACAACGACAATGTTTGAAACCTGTTCCAAACATACTTGTTTTAGATAAAATTTGTTAAAAAGCCTTATTTCAATATGGTGGGTAGAGTAGCTCAATACGCGTCTCGAATGCGTGGGGTGTTGATTCAAATCGGAGGAACGCACTTACTTCTGGATCTGCAAAAAGTAGGTAGATACTAAATACTAGATTTATTTATAATTACATTAATTTAGCGGTTACCTTAAAGCAGGTTCACTAAAAAAGAACACGCACGTGTATCGGATAAACAAATAAAATTAACTGGTCTTTACATTATTTAAGGGAACAGTGGTAGCTTAATGGTGAGGACAAGCGCTCCTTAACCGAGGCGTGTGTCAAACCCGGGCACGTACCTCTGGATTGTTCTAATTTGTTAAATTAAATGATGTGAGGGAAAACATCGTGATGAAACCTGCTCATTCTCATAACATTGGATGTATAACTATGTTTAAAAAATTGTCTGGTATGCAACAATATTAAAGCGTTACGGAGGTCAGATTGGCAGTCGCTTCAATGTATTTATTCACTCGCTAAATTCTTCTATTCTAAGCGGACCCCGACTAATCACGGGACATACACAAGGAAGATAGATGTCTCCACATTCAAGAATTCAAATGTCCAAAGCCTCTTGGAAGTGAACGAACATACTAACATACACTAAGTTAACTTTATTATTAAATAGGTAACGCGAGAAGAAGATAATAAACTCTCGGCTCTTTAGAGAAATGGCGTTAAAAGTAGCACTTATCGCGGGTAGACGGGCACCTAATAAGATTAGCCGACAGTGCCCCAGACTTAAGCGATAACTTACGGTAACTTTTCGCTGGTCGGATAACTTACTTACTATAAAAGCTTCTGTACTCTTGGCCTCGGTTGAAGACGACATAGGTGAACTTAGATTTCAGTGTTTATTTCATATTTCTAACACATCAAGTTAATTTTTTTCTTTGTGATTTATACACACTTATTTATACACATGCATTTCATTAAAATAAATAAATATCCGACGACATCACAAACATTTATCTGACTCTGAGGTAAAAAGCTTAAGCACTTGTGTTAGGATATCATAATCAACTGTGGTATTTTACAAATAAATACTTAAATATTGGATATTAACACCCAGACACAGAACAAACACTAGTATTCATCACATGAATGTTTGTCCTGGGTGGGGATCGAACCCACAACTCTTGAAGCATGGGGCAGGGTCACTACTGAATGCGCTTTCGAGCCAGTAAATTTCATTGCCCATGCTTTTTTTCTTGGCTGTATATTTAGAACAGTGGTCTGGGACTTAAACCTCGTAAATCAAACATTTGAACAAATATTGCGCTAAATGCGTCATTTCAATGATTAATATCCAATAACCATCGTAGGTACATACATGGTGTATATGAAACTTAGTTTATGAATAAAATTTTAATCAGCATCTTGGGTTTCACTAGCCGGCTGCTACGCAAATAAATAGGTATCAGAGACGTGATTAGAATAACATGGTTTCAGGTAACGACACGTGTTCTTCCATACATGGCATAGAGGCATGTATTCTAATAGGCCGCTGGGTCACTACTCTCCAGACGATTGCGTGGTAGAGCCTCGTAGTACATACATATCGTCACGCCCGTAATACCCGAAGGGGTACAGAGAGCCAAGTCAAGTTAGGAGCAGCTAGCCTCGTTAACCACATTCAGCCAAAAATCAAAATTGCGTTGGGTTAGATGGAAAATTAAAAAACTGTAGTAACAAGTGGCTAGCTTCAATCACACACCCAAAACCCGATATATGTACCATTCGCCTTTTATGACATGCTGCTGGTCTTAAGGAACACAGTTGGCATATTATTTTTAGAATATAGAAAATATAGTGCACCTCCTGGGTGCTGAGATCTCAACCCCCGTTAAGGCCAGAAACTCTCTGGTGACACTCCTTATATTGCAAGGACTTGTAGGCTGCGGTTACCTTTTACCATCGGGCCGGCCGTAGGAATAAGTTCAAGAGACGGTATTGTTAAATTAAAATGTTTATATGAAGATTATGGTATTTGTCTTTTAGTCGAGCTCTGATTGCATAAAAACATAACGTATAGCATTTCAATATATTATAAGTTGCTCATCTAGCATATAGCGTATAATTGCCGCGCTTGTTTAAACAATGCACTATGTATTTATAGAAGAGTACAAGTTTCAACACTAACTCCAAAGTACACTTTACCCCACCTGGTTCAAAGTTCTGTACGCCTGTTTCTCTGTGTTTTTTCCACATTATCTTCCAATAATCATAGTCAAGTAATATGAACAGAGAACGTTCCAGCTTGATGCTAAACAATAGCAAATGCAATGATGTCTCTGTAATTAACACCTTCGTTGTTACTGCTGGGTATTTTCTCTAAGTACTAAGTCTTATATCGACAGATAGCCATAAAATGTGTCCCACTATAAACATTTTCGTGTAAAATTATCAGATCTCATGTAGTTCCAAGCTTCTAATTCTACATGCCCTCTTAGTCAAAATATGTAAAATTCAAATAGGCATAAGGTGCATAATAGAACAAGAGTTAAGGCGTGTAGAGTTAGTAGCCCGGTTCTACTATGTATAAGTAATCAAAAATGATTCGCAGTATAAACATTGCTAAAATAATCAATGGCCAAATGGGCGAAAGTACAAGATTCTAATATTGTTATAGATTATACAATTTTATAAAACGACTAGCAGCACCCCGCGGTTTATCCCGCGTAGTTCCCGTTCCCGTGGGGATATGGGGATAGAATATAACTTATGCTACTCGCTGGTAAAGTAGCTTTCCATTGGTGAAAGAATTTTTTAAATCGGTCAAGTAGTTTCAAAGCCTATTCAATGCAAACAAACAGTCAAATCTTTCCTCTTTTTAATGTAGACAAGTCGCGATATCGAGTAACAGTACCTAACAGCCACTGCTTGGCCAGTTCGTGTATCTTTTATTAAAAAAAAAGATACACAGACAAAGATACGTTGTTCTATCCTGTAACGCTCCTTTTTTACTAACCCTAACCTGTCAGCTCTCAATTTTTTTTTGGGGTTGCCAACACTTTACTGCACAAATAGCGGCAAATTCAAATTTTGCGTTAAGTTCGGGACACCTTATATTATTATTATTATAGATCATATACGGATGATTGGTTGTGATTATTAATTAAATTATTATTAAATATGTTTATAGGTACATATAGTATCATTAATATATTTATGTTAAGTTATAGGCTAGTTGTTAGCGGAAGTTATAACTCTTATTGGCAAAATTTTACATTAAAGTGTAAAAGGGTACAACCGTGCTCTCAGACCTACAGAACATATCTTAGTAAACCGAAGATAACATTTAGACATTGAAATATTACGACAGCTCGCGGAATATTTCTTGATTGCAATTTTTTATTCTTTAAATGATGTCATATGATTATTATGAGTTTGTTAGTTCATACCTATTATTAACGTACGGACAAAATGCATAATATTTGATTGAGTTAGATTAAATTAGTCTCAAACGACCCATACCCAAAGATTAATGTTGCTTGAATATAAACTTTTGAACGCGTAAAGTCTTTTTGTATTATTGAATCCAACTTACCACCTACGCAATAAAATTGATGTAGACAAATGAAGAACTTTCAACATTTCAACGTTAGATATTACATCATGTAAAATAAATCATTTTTGCTCGGAAACACGTAGGTACGTTTTCAGGCAATTTCAAGCACCCTTTTACCGCAATGTGCTGCCATCTGTCGGTAACAACTTCCGTCGCGACGGCGTTATTAGCCTTTGAAGATGTTTAACTCTTTTGGCATATAATAATTTATATATCCATAATAACGTAATGAAAAGGTAGACGAAGTCCTGGGAGTAGTCAACTCCTCCACAACAACCCTTTGGGTGTTCAGCTTAAAGAAAATAAAACTCCTGGGTAAATGCCATGAGCAAATTAGTAATACGACCAGTTCCGTTTGACGATATAATAAATAATAATAATATATTTTCCAGACTGACACACCAATTCCCTAGTTCTAAACTAAGCTTATAAGCTTGTTCTATGGATACTAAGTGAACGGGAGATATACTTAAGTACGTTTTATAAACATCTATTTATCATGTTCATCACACGAAACATTTGCCCCTAGCGGGATTCTTGGCTTGTCAATGTTCTATTTCGTTAAGATTTAAATATATTTGTATGTTACGTAAATTTTTATTAATAGTGGATAGTCAAACAACTGTTAAGCGCCACTTAATCCTCATAATTTATTCTCACGTATTTGTCGTCAATATAGAATGCTCCTATTTCCAGTTTAACAGTACCTACTCAGTATTTTAAATAAGTAATGGAATGAGGAGAATCGCTGGGGACTTTTAATGCTTTTTAATTATGTCAGAACTGGCACGTCGCGCGAGCTTAAACTTCTGCAAACTCAAGTTGTGAACAGTAAAACGGTTAAATTTGTATTATGTTGGCTACTTGTAATTATATAGAGGTAAGTTTGCGTCTTGTTGTTTTGTTGGGAGGAGGATCTTATTTTCAGACCAGTTAATGCTGGTAGCTTCGTTAAAGGATTGTTTTTTTTGTTTCCTGTAAGAAAGAGGTATTTTACCGGGGTAAAAATAGCCTACGCTCCTCTCCACCCTTTCGAATAATTCAATAGAAATAAATATATTTATTTGGTGCCGTCTCGAAGTGAAAAGGTCAAACAAAATAAAACTTCGGCATCTATGCTTTAATTTGACAGCGACACATCTGTAAAATTTTATATAAGTACGTTATTTTCATATGTTGGTAAATATACTTATATGATGATTTCTCTTGGCGGATCAGAAAAGATTTGTGACTATTTATTTTGTAAAAAATATAGATACCTACAAGGTACAAGTATTTACATAAACAAGGTTATTTTAAGTGTATAAAATCGAATCAAATATTGTCATTTGAAAAATCGATTTAAAAATAATTAAAAAGATACCATCTCAAAAACTCACAACAAAGTTGTAAGCTTTTTATGTGTTTACTCGTTGTCCTCCGGCAACGTTTTGCGATTATTATGGCATTTGTGATAATTATAAATAATAATAATATTAACGGGACTAAACGACCTTGTGACAAGCCAAGCGATGCGCATGCGCTATACAGTTTTACAAAAGTGTAAATTTTTTTTTAGGGTTTTGTAAATAATTTTTGGTCAAAATATAACATGGTATTAAAACTGTTTCAATCGATTCTATTAACGATGCTGTACAAACAGGTATTTAGGTTTCGTATATTATACTAAAAATAACGTTATATACATAGGTACAACCTGCACCTGCCACCTGCAATTTTCGAAGGGGTAAGAGTAGGTACAAGCTCCATAAACCACATTCCATAAATAACAAAAAAAAACTGACTTCAAAAACGAACCTAAAAAAATAAATTTACTTAGGCCAAAGTAATACGTATTTTAATACTTATAAATTTAAAGTCGGTGCCAAGTTAAACAATGACTTGGTACAATTGAAGCTAATATTATTATAACCGAAAATGTATCTGTTGAGTAATAATTGTACATATACCAATTTAAACATTTACTTGGCACCAACTTTAAATTGATAAGTATCTATTACATACTTTGGACTAAGTAAATTTATATATAACTTTTATTACGTTCGTTTTTGAAGTCGGTTTTTTTTTGTTAAAAATTATTTTATTTTACTATTTTAAGTGTTGGGTAAACCTAACCTGTATGAACTGAACATTTTGGCATATTGAACCGTATGATGTAAGCCCAATAAAAGGGAACTGCAGTAAATCTTTGAGGAATTCCCTCAACTGTCTATGGTCTCCATCATCAGACTTGTAATGGCACTTATGACCTATACGGGTGCAAAGTTATCATCAATATAAATGAATTAAGTCCAAATACTAAGTAGCTACTGTAAACCGTTAAGGAGTTCCCTTAACTGTTCTTCGTCTTTATTATCAGACCCATAATGACAGTCGCACGCCATCTAGGTGTAAAGTCCTCATCAATATAGCAGTTACCTTGCGTTTGGGTTTGAATTAATCAAACCCAAACACAAGGTAACTGCTGTAAATTGTTGAGGAGTTCCCTCGACTGTCTTTTGGCTCCATGATCAGATCGACTCCAGACCTTAATTAAATTGTAGTACTTTAAAATACTTAATGAAAAAAATTACAAACGCACTAGTCGCCTATCGGTGAACATACCTACATAAAAATAAAATAAAAAATTTCATATAGACGAATTGAGAACCTCCTCCTTTTTCGAAGTCGGTTAAAAATAGGATTGAGTTAGGCGGAAAATTAAAAAAAGCAGATATAAGTGGGTAGCTTGTCGCCTACATAATCACAAACCCAATACCCAGTACCTACATCATTCGTATTTTACGAAATGCTAGGCAAGGTACAAAGTTAATAAATTTTTTTTGACTCCCAGATCTTTTAGGCAGTGAAATATCATTTCATTCCAATAAAATCTTGAATATCTTCAAGCATGTACCGCACACCTCGAGTCGTCCGCAGGGCGGGCGGGCCGCCTCGCCGGCGCCGCGCCGCCGCGTCGCCCCGCGTCTTGTCCTCGCCCCCGACGATGTAATATTCCAACACTAATGGACGGGCTGTGTTATTGGAGCCGTGACGTCATCCAAAAAGATAATTAAACACTTGTCAAGTAAAAGCTTTCTTCGCGAGTTTTCTTTTTCATCTCCAGGGTGCGATCGGAGAATTGAATTACCTGTTTTCACTGAACGACACTTTTCTGGGTCCGCACGAGTATTGGTACAATACATTTTCACAAGAATTTAGAAAATAAAGGACTGCAGTTGTATGTTTTTCTTACTAACATCTTTAATATGAACGTTTGTGTATTAAGGATAGGGGCGTGAAGTTTTGTGGTTAAATATTTGATACTCAATATTTTTTTCACACACAGTCTTTTGCAAGATTTTATTTCAAATCTGACCAACCATCATCATCTTCCTAGCGTTATGTCCCGAGCTAAGACGGGGTCCGCTTTAGACTATAATCCAGGATTTAGCGAGTCTGGTCGTAACCCTAAGAGGAACCAGACAATTTTTGGATCATGGTTACAAATCCAAAGTTTGAATTTGCAGTGCAGATTTCATCACGATGTTTATTTTAGTTTAGTTTGTTTGAAATTCAGAAGTACGTTATCGGATTTGAACCGGCATCCCTCCGTTATGAGGCGCGTGTCCTCACTATTGAGCCACCACCGCTTCTGACACCTGACCAATAGACCATCAGATTAGCGCGTCCAAACAACAAGCAAAATTCTCTTCCTTAAAAGTATATATTAATGCAAGGCAAATCTGTCACCTCTGCCACATCACATCAAACCTAGGTGTTGTTTCGCATAAATCTGTCATACAGAATAACACAAGTCTTGTATAATAATATTCTAATAATAGTCTTGTGAATAACGAAATGGGCCCAACAATGCCTGCCAATCATCTGCCCTTTAGGGCTTTTGTAGGTACTAGGAGCAGCTGACGACCAATGGGACGTCCGGACCCGAGCCAATTTAGAAAAGTTTGTTCCCTAAACCAACTTGTTCGAAAATTGTGACCTTGAGTCTTCCAGTTGTCGAGTATACCTTAACTAATGAAGTCAAATTTAATCGTGGTAACAGTGGATGTTGATAGGAATCATTGTTATACGGCTTCTGTTTTCCTGCGTATAATTGTAGGTACCTTGTAATTAAATATTTTATTATTTTTCTTGGCACATTCTTTTCAAGTCCCATGTTGTTAGAAAGAATGTGCCAAACGTATTCCTGGCCTAGCATGTTGTAAAAGGCGACTAATGATATTAAGGATTTGGGTATGTGATTCGAGTAGGTGACAAGCTAGCCACTTGTTCCTACTTTTTCCTACTTTTCTATCTAACCCAGTTGTACTGCCCCCCCTGCACTGAAAGGTGTGTACGTACACCCATGTCTTTGTTAAATGGCTTCTGTTATATTATACCTACATATAAATTGTAGGTAAATGTAATGAAATATTTTTTATACAGTAAGAATTTATGTAAGACATGTCATCTACTTTTTCTCAATTTTCCATCAAGTTTTATTTTTGGCCGAATGTGGTTAAAGGGGGACTGCTGCCCCTCTGACTCTGCTTACCCCTTCGGAGATAATGGGAGTGATGTCATGTATATATGTCGATTTATTTATTATTTACAGAGAATCAAAGATTTATTACTAAAAAGATCTTCCATTGCTTTATTTATGTGATGGTATCAGTATTCAACGACCTTCAAATTCCATGCAAAAGGCTGCGACGACTGTTTAATATTTATTGAAATATGGGCGTCTTAGGTAGGGCTGATACCCTTTTAGCAGTTCGGAATTTAGCATAGCCATTGGTCTCTGTAAAGTTTACACATAAAGCTCTTTTCCTATATTAGACTTTCCATAACCGTTGCAATACGCCATTGCTAGATTTTATTTTTAAGATCTAATCAAAAATCATTACTGATTACCAATTATCAGGGCAACGCTAATAACACACAAACCAATAGTAGAAGTAGATGTTATGTAGAATTGTTATTGTATACATGGCGATATAAACAAGTAACTACCGAGGTTCTTGCCGGTTCTTCTCGGTAGAATCAACATTTCGAACCTGGCGATGGATTTTTTTTTTTGTGGTATGACTATTCATATGTGCTTTTGTGAAGCTTACATGAATAAATTTATTTCTATTTCTATTCCTAATATCAGGAATATGTTTGTGTTAGTACTTTTAATATATTTCTCCTTAGGTATGTATCTACATATGTCTAGATACATATCTATGGAACTATTCTTAGTAGTCATCTTTTATTATAGAACATACACACTGATATGAACTTGGATACTTTATAAATTAATCATATAATTTGTGTTAATGATTTCATATTTTTTTAATCGGTTTCATAATTCCTGAGTGAAACAGAATCCAAAGGGTTGTGAGAAGAACTAAAGTGAATCTATACATTTTGCACATGACAGCCCTATTAACGTCGTCGTTTTGTCGAAAGTTAAGAGTTTTTCACTAATGATGCTGATGAAATTGCAGCCATTTCCTTCCGCATATTAATCTCCTTAAGCTGGATTTCTGATATTTTTTGTATTGTGTTCAAGAGGAACACAATACAAAAAATATCAGATCGTGCGAATAAAGAAGGAATTTCACATAGAAAATCTGGACAATGTTAAATTCTTTTTCGTAATTTCTGTTTGTCGCCAGGAATGTGGACAACGCATTTGTAATTTAAGCTCTAAACTTGAAACGTACCAACTTACATTTTATATATAGATATAATATAGTTGAAATTTTTTGTAGGGTCTAAATGTTTTGTCGAGCTTTAGTTAAATCTGATAATGCAAGTGCTTAAACGATTGACTTTAATAATCAACAATAGATCAATGTTAAGTGATGTTGTCTAATATACATAATAATTAATGTGTTGTTTTGTAATAGCTTTTTATTATTACAGCCCTAGTATTGTTTGAGATTACTGTGCTAGATAAGCTAGATTAAATCAAAGGGTCGGCGCCGTAAAGTTACTTGTTTGAACTATTGGGACAGTTTCAATTTGTGGGAAGCTAGTCGGTGTGTAAGACGAGTAATCTTATCACAGACTGCATTGCGTCTGCTCCTGGAACATAAAATGGAGACACAGTTTCGTCATTTGGTGGACAAATAACTTTGTGTCAAAATACCAACTTTACCTACATCAGTGCAGTCACGGATGCGAAGTAAAAATATGATTTATTATACTTAGTAATTGCAATTATAAGTTTTTTTAAACAATGTAACGTGAATAATATGGTGAATTCGCAGAGACATAATTATAGTTATAGGCGGGACTTTCTCGAAAAAAGGTTGATATTCAAGTTATCACAATATTTATTTTAGTGGAGGAATACAGTCTCCAATAAATGGGAAGAAACCATTTCGTGACTCGTCCACAGAAAACATAAGTATTTTTCAGAAAAATTGAATTTGAAATGAGTTTGCGAGCACAAACTACATCTCTTTATTTGGTAAATCAACAAATAAAATTAAAAACATCTATGAATCCCCCTTGTTTGTTTCAGTTAAAACATTTTTTTTAAATATAATTTAGACTTGGCCGTTAGTAGTATTTTAATCTTTGCAAATATCACGAAAATATATAATAGACTCTGGCAGACAATAGCCTAAAGCTTTTTCGATGTTTCTTTTTTCTTATTTTTAAAGAAGTCACTTAAATGAAAATGAAATTTCTTAAATAAAAATTCAGTTGGTACAATATTATTTATGTAAGTACTATTTGTTTTGTTTTTAAAGCATTAAATTGTACTTGATATACTTTCCCTTTTAAATTTTTTGATAATAAGTATTGTAATACACTTGACCGGGCACAAATTATGCCTAAAGCTTTTTTTTCAAAGTACCAATACAGAACCATTCGCTTTTAAATTTTTTCCTTAAATATAAAGTTTTATGATCCACACATCAAAGGGCACAAATTAAATTAGAACACATAGGCAGGGTAAGTAATAGCTACCGTCGAGACTTTACGCAAATTACCAAATCTATTAAAGCTCACCCTCCCATTAGTAACGTAAATATTTGTGCAGATTACGGGCGAGTTTGCGCCTATGAGTGCTCGGCAGCTACGTAATCCCATACTACGTAATTCACGTAGTATGGGATAGTTCTCGAGGACTGTCGAGTGTGAACGGCGGTCTAACTCCTTAACGCTCTGAAAATGGTCACTTCCACATTAGAAAACTGTCATGGAAAGCGCGACGCTACGGCGAGGGAATAAAAGCTGTTTCAGGAGTGGTCTGTCGGACTCAGTGCGGTGGTGCCAGTGCGAGCGTTGCGGTGTTGGGCTGTAGGATTGCCGGCCGACCTAGTTCGTGCGCGCTCGATGCCGCCCGAAGTCGCCGCCGCGCCGCCCTAAAATAGACGCAGCACGTGCGTCGAGCTGGGCACTCGCGCCCAAGACAGCGGCTGCACGCCCGCGTCCCCCCTCCCGCATCCCGCACCGCGACTTACTCGCACAAACCGCGTTGTGAACATCACTGTTGTTAATTTGACTAAAAACTATTTATAGTTTAACCATAGTGCTTAGTTTCTGTAGTGGCCTTGCTCCGGAAAGATGTAACTGTAGCGTGATTTTTAGCCTTAAATGTAACAAATAAAGTAACGATGTGCCTTAACGTGTAATAATTCGCGGCACCTGTCGGTTGTTGCGCGTGAGTCATCGAGATGCAATGCTTCAGATTGATACTTCTTCTTGTGTTTTTTGTGATACCGGAACCTGTGCCGGCTTGGAAAGGTGACATGTGAGTATATTTTCATAGTAACTTGTATAGAATATACAAAATATTATTCGTAATAAAACAACTAAATAAATCGTGCTTGTATATTTTCTAGGACTTTTAGGATGCCGTCGATTTCTAAACTTATCATCATCATCTTATACTGAAACAAATATTAAATACACTGTATTGGTTACCAGGAATATAAGGATCGTATATTTCGTCATCTATTAAAATGAGATTTCAGTGCACCAAAAGTGCGTCCGATCCTCTGGTTTAGTTATACTAAGGTGGAACACGTTTTGTTTTTCTAAATATAAACTCGGATTTGTAATTAGGAGCCTGGCCAATGTCTTAAACAAATTCATATCATTGTGTTAAATAAACAGGGAGATTCTGGGAAACATGAAATTTGCATCGTGAATGCACGAAGTTTGCTTAAGAAACGGCTAGTTTTGTTATTTTTATGCAACTTGGACTTCGTCCAGATGGGTTTGTTTTCTTAGTTAATGCATTAACTTAACTATATTCGGCAAATGTATAAAATTTAATTGTATTTTAAATTAATTTATATTCTGAAATGTTCAACAAAAGCTCACAAAATATTTTATTTCTGTAGGGTAAGTGTATTGAAAGGCTTAGCGGTATCAGCCAGGCTTTTATTTGCAATTTTTAATCTAATTCAAATATTCATTCATAAGAATTACTTACATAAAATGGACGAAAACATTTTTTTTCATTAAACTTACGAGAAATAAATATACGTAAGCTTTTTACATATTATAATATTTATTTATTTTACGTAATACTTTAATTTATTTTTACATAATATTTTTATTTACGTTAAGTTACATTTAAATAATTACATCGTTATTATATTTAAATAATTCAGTTTTAACGTTCGCTTCTGTTCTCGAAACTATAATAGTTAAACAATTGCTATGTAATAATAACTGTATATATTGTCATTTTATTTTACAATACAATACGATGAAGGTATTTTTGTAATTTAAAGTGCAATAAAATGTCATTACCTATCTTAAAACTTGTTATAAATTTAAATTGTTCATCACACATCCAAACATAATAAATTGTTTCTCTCTATATTTTGCTATTAGACACTCATACTTAATAAGACACTCTTTAAATTAATTTTGGTCGATGCTTAAGGTCTTAATTACAACAGAATGCGAATGTTAAGCTTTATGGGGACTCCCAAATAAAACTGCGCTACGTCCTTGGCATAACCTCCGTGTTATCGTTATCAATGTACGTGCACACCAAGTTTCAGGCGTGAAGCGAGGCCGAGCTTCAGCTGGGCGTAAATTAGAATTTATTGCAGGCGCTATTCATCCTTTTCGGTTAGGCTGACTTTTTACACTTCCTCATGAAATATTAGGGAAGCAAAATGTAATGGGATAGCGTTATATAAATATGTATTTGACGCTGAAATTAAAATCTTAAGATAACCTGTAAATAGAGATTCTTCATAGCAATGTAGATATTTTATTTTCTGGTTGAGGTAATATTTATTAATATTCTTTTTCATACTAACATTCTCTTTAAAAGACAATACGGAAGACTGAAATTACTTATTCATTTAAAACCTGCAACTTTTAATGTAGGATTTTTGTATAATAAAAATTAATATTATAGGCAATAAATAGACGCTTTTCTGAAAACATTAACATCGTTTGTTTACTGTTTTGTGAACCAAAAATTTTTTTTTACTAATATAATGTTTATTAAAGTGAATGTTTTTTTTTCTATGATCTAAATATTTTATTTATTCGTACTTGTGGAAAATACGCGTCATATCTAATTGGAAGATACGAACCTGCTCCCACAAGAGAGCGACATCCTTAGAATTCTAGATATAAATGTACTGAAAAAGACCTCAATATATTGTTAAACTTGAATAAATAAATTAGTTAATACTGAAATAGTAATAATCGGCGAGTATTCAGTTTAAATTCGGTTTTTTTCCTTTGTGTAGATCTAAATACTTGCCAATAAATCATGTAACTCTGCTACATTAACTTAGCCATCATGTTAAATTCGGTAAGGTAAGGCAACATTTAAACTCGTTCGATGGTGAGTGCCAATAAACGTCAACCAGGCTTATTAAGTTTTTACATATTCCCTTTTATTGGCCCATCACACGAAGCGCACAAGTATTCAGGCAAAGCTCAACTGATATACATTGAACCTGAATCAGAGTACTCTATTCAAAATGTTCCTTTCATGGTAATGTAAACAGAATACTTGCTAAGACCGCTATTCTGAGGAGCCCATTTAATGCCGACTTACACTAAGTTTAACAGAGAAAAGTGCGAGGAAATTGTCTGTCTTAGTTAGATTGGATACGTATTAGAACGAAATTATTTTCTCTCAGTTGGATTCTCCGAATTCTTTCCAGGTGATAAAATGATACCAGTGAATATTTTTTGGTAAATTTAAATATTAAACGATAGCCTTGTTAAAACAAGAGATATACCTATACAACCTTATTTTTAGCAGATATAAATGATACCTCAATTTTTTTTGTACAGAATCTTTAAAAGAATTAATTGAAAACTTTTTATATCATGTTATATTTTGACCAAATAATATTTACAAAAGTGTTTTAGTCCTGTTAGTATTATTTCTAACTAGCTTCTGCTTGCTAGCGTGTTACATCGATACAACATAGCATATATTCGACTGGCCCGTTGGTCGAGTGGTCAGAGACCCTGGCCACGAAACCAAGGGTCGCGGGTTCGAATCCCGCTAGGGGCAAATGTTTCGTTTGATGAACAAGGACATTTGTACTCGAGTCATGGATGTTTATAAACGTATTTAAGTATGTCTATCCGTTCACCTAGTATCCATAGCACAAGCATAAGCTTAGTTTGGGACTAGGGAATTGGTGTGTCAGTCTTGAGAATTATTTTTTTATTATTATTTATTTATTTATATGTTATTCGGGTGTTTAAGCGATATTATTGTAAAGTTTCATTAAAATCCATTCAGTAGTTTTTGTGTGATAGTGTAACAAACGTCCATACATCCTCACAAACTTTCGAGTTTATAATATTAGTAGGATAAGCGCAATTGCCGCACGCTCTGCATAGAGTGCTATGTACTCGCGCGAGGACAACGAGGCACCACAAAAAGCTAGTAATTCGTGATTTTAATACCATTACGTATAATATTTTCATAAGGGTTCTTGACATGAAAATATATAACCCGTATTTCGGTTTCCGTAAATACGAAAACTAACTTAGTATATTTCGTTTCTTACCGTTGCTGTAATTATTTATAAATTAATATAAAAATTAAAACAAGAATCTATCCAGAAAATAATTTTAAAATACAACGATGCAAGCATCCCTAAAAAAAAATTACGCAAATTTAAGCTTTAATATAGATATTATTAATTGTGTCTGACTTCGAAATGGCTGAACTTAATTATTACAGTTTCGTAGTTCGTCCTAAACATAGATTAATTAATAATAAAAGTAATAATTAATTAATTTATTATACGTATGTTTGTAAAATGAAGACTTGAAATCGCGGCCGGTACATGAAAGCGGTGCGTGAAGGGCGCATATTGTTTACGACACCGGCCAGTCAATTATATTTTCAGGCTGAATCTGTTTAAACCCTAGACATGCTATCATACCTTTAAAGTGTTAGTACAATGGGCTATTTTACAAAAAAAAAATTAAGAGTCCGTAAGGTACATTTTCCAAAAGTATTGATAATATATTTTTTTCTATAAGTAATACTCGAGAAATGACAATCACTTTTTGTAATCTGAATAATGGACTATTTATATATATTTTTTGAAAAAAATAGTCTATTAGAATGGTATACAGCTAGGGTAATATAAATAATGAGCTGTGTGAGGCAGTTAAGTATTGTATGAACAGTCTATTTGGGAGCAAACTCCCATATATCAGGGTCATTAACAAAGGTTCAAAAATGTGTCAAAACTCCTACACTAACCTCCATATTAAATAATTCTCTTGTGTTCTTTGCTAGTACAAAGTAAAGTAAAGTAGTGCAGAGTAATAATAAACTACGTACAACTAGTATGGTACCTTAAACTGATAAAAAATAAGTATCCTACCCCTTAATTGACTTGAGTTTGTCATCAGACCATCATAGTATAGCGAAAAGAATTAATGTTCATTCTGCCTATATGTATATAGGTAATAATAAATTCTTTATAAATTCTTCAGACTGACACACCAATTCCCTAGTCCCAAACTTATGCTTCTGTTATGGATACTAGGTGAACGGATAGACATACTTAAATACGTTTATAAACATCCATGACTTGTGTACAAATGTCCATGTTCATCACACGAAACATTTGACCCTAGCGGGATTCAAACCCGCGACCCTTTGGTTTCGTGGCCAGGGTCTCTGACCACTCGATCAACGGGCCAGTCGAAAAATGAGAATCACTTTTTGTAATATAGTTGATAAGTACTCAAGTTGTTTCGCAAATGGGATGACGAGCCAAAATGGAAACAGGGATGAAAGTCGGTCCCATGGTAAAAGTTGTTTGTATTGATGGCTTAACTGTTTTCCTCTTGTTTCACTATATACCAACGACATATATATATATATATTTTTTTACCATTACGCAAAGTTTCCAAGTTGCTATCCATCAAAGTTAAACATAAAATCTCTTCTAAAATTTGTTATCTAAACAATATACGACACACATCTTGGGCATCAAAACACATTACTCATACAAATAGTTTTTTGTTTTGACGTTATAAGTACTTATCATTTATAAGAGTGCTTGCCTGTTTATATGAATTATATATCATGCTTTTGTGTTTTGATAAACGAGGCTTGTGGTATAGTAAAAAGTTAAGATATGTGTAATATGGCGAACAGATTTTGGCTATATTGGTCTTAATAACCTAATCAAATACAGTTGCTTCGTTTTCTTACGGGTTTGGAATTTTTAGATAAGTATTCATAAACATATATTAAGAAGATACGTAAGCACACTTGGAGATGTTTTCAACTAAATACCTTCAGTTCAGTTAAAGTCGGCTGACTTTCAGTAACTCATTTATCTGTAGTTCGACTCGTCTCGCTGCGAGTATTTCAGGCGAGAAAAATTTGCCGGCTCAACCGCTAGGAAGTTGCGGTGACCGCAGTTGTTCTTGGAAGTTCGATCCGTTTCACCGGGAACTTTTAGAATTATTTGTAACAACCACAGACCACAGAAATACTCCGTGGTCACAACAATGTAATTAATAAAATCTCGCCAAATGGCTGCACGAAATAACGATAATTCTGATAATTGAAACGGATACGGATTTGTAAGTCTAAAAACTAAAAAGATTGTAGTGAAAATACTTTCTCGTAATTTGTTGAAAGCTGTTTGAGTGGAAGTATTGTTATTACTGTTATTTATAACTTTACAGAATAGGTTTCGCCTATCTGGTTACCCTCGGGGCAAACTAGACACAAACAAACAACACATTGGCCGAGTTTGGTTGATCTATCTAAAATGTAGGTTCAATAACATAATTATGCTTTACTGTGGTTTGTTTCTGATTTGTATTCGAATTTTTTAAGACCCTGGTTTTATCTTCTAACGTCCTTTCAGTATTCAAACTTGTCTTTAAAGAAACAAAATTTTAACACTTACATTTACAATTGAAGTTATTATCCTTTTAAAGAATTAATCAATTTTTTCTAATATAAATACGTAATATTTTATACGTTCCATAAGATTTTTTTCAATCATGGGTCACAATTTAAGAAGTACCTATAGGTGTGTGGTACAAGGGTTCCCAATGCGATGTTATAGGTGTTGTGTCCCGATAACTTTGCGTGTGTAGTGGGATTCAATAAATAAGACGCCAACTTACAGTTTATTAGGTAGTCCTTGTATTCACGAAGCACACACAGCAAGAAATAGCAGGTGCAGAAGAATGGAAAGCACAAGCACAGTAGATAGTCAGAAGGAAGAAAAATATAAAGTTCATAGAAAGGCACAGAAAGTCAAGTATGTAGACACTAGTGCGTAAGTATATAAGCGTAAGCGAAGCGACGTGTGCCTACGGTCAAAAACAAGTCTCGAACGGCGCGCGCGCCCAGCTCGGCGCGCCGTGTGCTTCATGCAAATAAGGCCTATGTGCACACGCTGTCAAGTGCATCAGAAGTTCGATAATCGATATTGAAATTACTATCTAGTACGCATATGACTGTTTTGCGGAGATAGATATTAGTAAATATTATAATATACTAAGTTAATAAAATGTGATAATGTGTACTTGTAATATAATCTTGTGTGTTTAGGTATAACTGAGTAATAGTAAATTTGTAAATATATAGTTTTAAGCAAAAAGTTAATTTTATATGTTAAGTTTATATTCATTAATTATATTTATCAATATATTTTGTTTGGGTACAGTATAGTAACATTCGAGTGTAAGGAAGTTACCTATATTTTATTTTACGCACATATTTATTTATTTTCCATTTAATTTCTTCTGGTTTTTACCTTATATTAAAAAGCATTAAGAATTAACCGATGTTGATTTTAGTAAGTTAGTAAAATTATAATCTACTTACCTCGTTTTATGGTAGCTTACAAATAAATGGTCGTTTTGTTTCTATACATCGAACATCAAACTTTACATATACAAGACGGATCTAGGTATATTTTTTTAAATCAAAAAGGCCTAGATTTTATATTGGCATACAGTACCTAGCACGTTTTATCTACCTACGGGATTTGCGGTATTTCGGACCGACCGTCAGATAGAGCTTTTATATATTAGAGCACGTACGTTTTCCACATCTATCAGTAGCTAAACTGTTCTACACTAGCCGTACCCGCAACTTCAACCACGTGATCTTGTATTTTGCTTATTCTACAGGAACCACTTTCAGCAACCATTTTCACCTTTTTTATAATAAGGATATTTTTTTAAGCTGTTCGAGAGAAAAAGTATTTGCTATAATACAGATTATATAAACTATCCGAAAGCTTAATTGTATGTAATGTTAATTACTTTGCCTTTATTCGTAAATGAGTAACAAACATTTAACTGTAACATAGGCGCCATTATTTTTTACATAAACAGTATTTTTAACACCCCCATCACTCTTGTCGCCAAAAGTAGGGAAGAAAACATCTAACCACTCCCCTCTTGCTTACGTTAGCTTCATCATATTATGGCATAATTTTTGTAAAACCTATTCACTTTTATTGCTGATATAATGTAATTTCTATTCCCACTCCACCGCCCTCTATGTCACCAAAAGTAGGCAAATCAACGATCCACTGATGTACTTAAATGGCCTGTAACAGGATCATCATGTTCCTAGCGTTATGTCACGTTAGACAGGGTCCGCTTAGACCATGATCCATGATTTAGCGACTCTGGTAATTATATTGAAGCGATTGCCAAACTGACCTTAGTAACCCTAAGATAGGGGAACAAGACAATTTTTGGACCATGGCCGTTAGGGGCCTGTAGAACAAAAAATATTTAATATTCGCATTATGCGGCAGCAATATTCTAAGAACGTCAATTTGTAAATACGCGGCATTGAAAGCAGTCGTTTTTTTTTCACTGTCAACTCAAAGTGTACAGCACTCACATTAAGGGCGAGGGGCCACTTAAAAATGTATGAACGAGGTCCGCGGCGCGCACGGGAGCGGGCATCATTCATATTTGACGCGGCCGTGTCACGCCGCCCCAAGTTGTTTTGAGTAAAGGTATTGACATACATTCTCATAAAAACATAGGTACGTAGTTAGTTTAAAAATAGCATGCACAACTGTTGATCATATTTACTACTTTTAAGCGTACTGATAAATTTATCGCTTAGAGCACGCCGCCTCATGCCCCCATTGCTGGAAGTATGGTCGAATTTAACGATGTCTGATTGTTTTGCGTACTCGAAACAAGCATGCGTACTATAATGTACATTTCATTTTTTAGCCTAGGAAATAAAAATATAGTTTTCAGTTTAGATTTTTTACAAGGGACTTCATCGTGTAGCAGCAAATTTAATATTTAAGTATTTGTGAAAATTAAGACTAATATTATACTTTGTTTGTTTGTTTGCTTGAACGCGTTAACCTCAGGAACTACTGGTCCGATTTGAATTTTTTTTTCCATGTTAAATAGCTCCTTTATCGAGGAAGGCTATACGCTACATAACATTACCTAACCATAAACGCGGGTTAAACCTCAGGCACAGCTAGTTTCTCATATATTATTAAAATTTCATTACACTGTACAAGAAAAGTCAGCATTAAGGATTATATTTATTTAGTTTACATGAATTCGGAGCTGTGCTTATATTCATAAAACATTGTTATGGTAATGTTGTTGATTTTTTGAGAGTTAGATCAAACATTTAATGCTGTCTCTTTGACTCTGCCTACCCCTATAGGGATTATGGGTGTGATGTCATGTATGTATGTAAAATGTTATAACATCAGTGTACAAGATAAATTCAAAAGTGAAAATTTTTGAAAATATTTCAGCCATTAAACATGGGTTATTTTTAGGAATGATCGAGCTATTATCAAGGACCCGGATAAAAACTAGCTTTTTATATAATATGACTGTCCAATAAGTTATAAGCTACGACTCTATATTCGCATATTGGAAAAAATATGTACATTATCTTAGTAGCGACATAAGAAACTAAGGTGAATAATATAAAAATATACTACGTCAAGGTGTCGTAATAATATGATAAAGACGTTGGCACACCTTTCGCCTCGAACGACCCCACGTTCAAGGCGAAAGGTGTGCCAACGTCTTTCACATTTAATTCGCGTTTGCGGGCGCCACGGCTATGAACTCCGAAGGCTATTGATTGTGGGGCAAATTACAGTTGGGCTGGGGACGAGGAATTTAACACCTTCTATATTGCTTCCGTTGTATTTTTCAGTGACGGCGATTTCATTAATTTTACCAATAACATGTTTTAATTAAACGTCGTTCCCGTTATTCTAAGTTAAACAATACGTAGTGTTGAATGTTCATTTTGGTATAATAAATCGTGCCGATTTCGTGATAGTAAAGTAGCAATAACGTTTGAGAATTTACAAAATTATATAGCTTGAAAGTTTAGTTTACACATTTTATTAAATATATATATTTTATAAATTCATAAACTTATGAACTTATTCTTCCAAACCATGTGCACAAAAAATAGTTTATTGTTGTTTTATATAGGAGGTAACTTAGTTCCACGTGTTTCAGCTGCATAAGTATGAAATTGGCGGCAGGAAAGAAATAGATACAGCAATGATTATTAAAATACGTGACATTCCGTGTTGGTAATAAAGGCGGCATAATGTATCGTTTACGAGCGAGCGAGGGGGCAGGCTCTGGGGATGTGCCACTCCATCCATATTTAACGCACGGCCGTGTTTAGAAACAGTCGGCGTTAGTAAAAGCTTTTCGCGCGGGTAGGTATCTAAGTACAAGTCTGCTTAGCATGGCATGGGCGTCAAAAAACTGTAATCCTTGGAAAGCATTTACTTTTTTTTTGTTTAATGGTAACTAAAATCTTTTCAACATTTGCGTCTGTCAAAATACTTATAATATTTTTACGGAATGCCTCTTAAAATTAAATTAGATTTACAAAAACGAAACGATATTGAATGAAAAAATAAATTTATACGACAATGTAGGTATTTGAGCTCAATTAAAGCGATAAATAAATGTAATTTCATTGATTTTTATTATTAATCATGACAATCGTTACCTTACTCGCGTGCGTTGTTAATGTGTTTGATCTTTAATTAAGAAAGGTGGTGGTCATACATTCATACATAACGCCCATAATCCCCGAAGGGGTAGGCAGAGTCAAAAGGGAAGCAGGCCCCTCTAACCACATTCAGCCAAAAATAAAACTGGGCTGGGTTAGATGGAAAATTGTGAAAAAGTAATGACAAGTGGCTAGCTTGTCGCCTACACAATCACACCCTAAACCCGATATACCATTAGTCACCTTTTACGACATGCTAGGCAAGAACCACAGTTGGTACATTATTTTTAAGTCCCCGACCAACATGGGAAACCTGTGCTGGTGGTGTTCAAAGGTAGCAAATAATAAATAATAATAATAATAAATATCACACTACATCACATACATTGATCTGACTCCGAGGTAAGTAGCTTAAGCACTTGTGTTACGGATATCAGAATCAACAGTGGTATTACAAATATATCCTTAAATATTGGATATTAACACCCAGGCACAGAACAAACACAAGTATTCATCATACGAATGTTTGTCCTGGGTGACCCACAACTCTTGGCGCATGGGGCAGGGTCACTATCGAATGCGCCATCGAGCCAGTCAAGCAAATGCGTCAATATATATGTAAATGTCATTACATAATGTACTATCGATATTATCTAATTTTACTACGATGCCTAAAAGATTTTCATGTAGACGTGGCAAAACACTCGTACTTTTTACAAGTTTGTACAACTTTTCAAATATGAAAATATAGTAATGTAAGCATGAAATCCCTAAAGGGTAATTCGTAAACTTCGTAATGCGGAGTTCGTATGCAATAAAGTGACCTACTTTTATTAATGAATAAATTTAAAACTCGAGCGAATGGTGACGGATGGCCGAGTGTGAGTTTTATTTGTACTTTTACGTATAAAGACTGCGTTAATTTGTATGTTAGTATTGCGGTGTTGTTATTTGTGATTGTAATTCAGGAAAAGTTATATGCGAAACAGATTCATTTGTAACGATTTACAATGGATATATGTATATCTGACTGTAAACGATGCATTTCAAAAGCGACTCAATTTTTTTTTTTAATCAACAGGTTTAAATATATTTTTTATCAGGACATCCCCTTTTATTGTCTGACGTAAAGCTTAATTAATGTGTGTACATATGTGGATGTAACTTTGATGTAAATGTTTCAAGTTTCGAGATTGAATACCACACTCTAAACTTAAGGTTAATAAAGAGTGAAAGCAAAAACGTAATTTTCTTTGCCTGTCTTTGTTACCATTGCTCCTATTGAAAATAAAAGAAAACTTATTTGCTTGTGCATCTTAACCTAACATAACAAATATCAAATAAATAAATAAAGTAATTGTTCCCACTCAGTATTTTTCATGTAGCCGAGGTACCGTATATTTATAGTTTTAGATAAAGGTATGTTTATAATAGGCATACAGCTTTCTCACTCAAAATAAAACAAATCTACCCTTTATATAGTGACCCGAAACTCTTATGCAGAAGACAGCTAAATTTTCCCTTTAGGGAAATAATCTGTTAATACAATTCCTCGTCAGCAAAAACACAACTCAGTGAAATGTAACGGCTAGCTGCAAAAACATTGCCATTAGCAGAAGTTAATTGGTTCTGGAGTGGATACCACTTGTGGGCAAAATGTTTGTGGTTCCCTACCCCCACATCGTCTACTTCAAGTGGTGATTTGCTACACAAACAGGGTAGCTCAAACAATAAAACGCTTAACATTTCATTTGCCCTTTATTTATTTAGTATTTATGGCTTTTTGGTATTCTCAACGGAATGTATCTATTTTTGCTCATGTATATAAATATGCCTGCTGCCATTTGACTCTGCTTACCCCTTCGGGGATTATGAGCTTAATGTTATGTATGTATGTATTTGAATGTAGTCTTTAGAACAAAATATGAAATAAAATAAATGCAACATTGAAAATAAATAAAACATTAATGCCTACTGCTAACCTGTAGGTAATAGTCTAAAGACGTGTACCTAATATATAAGAATCTTAGTCCCGTTCAAGGATTTAGCGAGCTTACTAAGTTATTGCTTAATATACATAAATAGGTACCTAAATATAACAGAAATAAAATAGTTTATGTAGGTGCAAGTTAGGGATCACGGGTTTACAATATTACGAACATACCTACAGTCCATAGTAAACCTTAACACTCGTATTTCAATGGGAGACGTATTCTTATTCATTACAAGGAAATAATAGTTATTACAGAAGTATTTAAGAATGTGTAACCATGGGCGTGCAGTCAAAATAGTCCAAGTTAGTAAAGATGACATCATTGCGGCGGATCAATAAAGAACGTTCGGATTGTACGCTGATGCAGTTATTTTGCGTCGCACGGCTAACCTCGACTAGCTAGTGGAAATACTGAAGTTATTTTCTATTACATATTCAGCTAGAATAGCGATCATATAAATTAAAATGAAATGACAGTGCGAATTCAATGCTAATCGACTTTCTGACATGTCAATAATAGTACCAATGCTGATAGGTATGGTATTTTCATTTAGCACTTAGGTAAAAATTATACTTGATCAATACGTAATATTGTAAAGAAATATCATATTGTCTTAAAATCTTTGTATCTACTTAGAGTTATTGATATTTTCACAAGCGTAACGGCTTAATTTGGGTTCCGTAAATTGGTTTAACTAAATTACAGAAGTCAAATCAAAATCAAATCAAAAACCATTTGTTTTCATAGAATACAATTTTTTTACAGCAAATTGCAAGTATCATTCTTTTAAGTTTGAAAACACTTGTGTTAGAATGAGGCTGCCCTTTTTCGGTATACAACCATTCTAGGACTTGTGATAGCAACTAAATGTTTGTTATATTTTCAATGGGTATATTATAATAATAGGTACCTATATGGGTTAAATGAGATAAAAAATAGGAAGATTATATTATATATAATAATAAATTACAGTTTATCAGTAATACCGACTCCGTGCTGTCATAATCAAGAAGTTTTAACCAGGAAAATACCGATGTTTTACACTCAAGAGAAGGTCTTAGAGTGAAAATTAAGTATTAATACCCTATACATGATATTTATCTATATAAATAAAACAAAGTCGTGTTTGTAACACCACTTATAAGTCGAGAACGGCTGAACCGATTTACGTTGTTTTTGATTTGTTGGATTTGTCTTCGTCCAGAATAACAGAATAACTATTAAAAACATTGAAAAATTGACGATAAAACAAAATAAAAGCAAAAGTATTTTCTCATATAAAACGGTGGGATTCGTATCTGTCAATGTCAAATGTCAATTACTGGGCGATACGAATTTCGCTGGGACAGCTAGTTCGATATAAATTTGTAAAATTTGTCATTCAATTCAGTCAATTATTCATTACTAGCTGTGCCAGCGGTGTCACCCGCGTTTATGGTTGATATTATAAAGACTTTTTCCGTCATACATGATTTCTATGTAACTTTAACCATTAAGGTTGCACACGCGACGGAAGCTTAAAAAATGGAGTAACTTCTCACGTTTTCCCAACATTTCCCTTCACTACTCTGCTCCTATTGATTGTAGCGTGATGAAAAGTATACTATAACCTGCCCAAGAGTATGAAGAAAAATTGTACCAAGTTTCGTTAAAATCCGTCAAGTAGTTTTTGTTTCTATAAGGAACATACAGACAGACAGACAGACAGACAAAAATTTTACTGATTGCATTTTTGGCATCAGTATCGATCACTAATCACCCCCTGATAGTTATTTTGAAAATATATTTCATGTACAGAATTGACCTCTCTACAGATTTATTTTAAGTATAGATTAGTGCGATACTATGAAAACCTATACATCTCTGTTAGTCTGGTTTCATTTCGTCCAATCTACATAAGAGCATCTACATAAAGTAATTCTTATTGAGCAAGTTTCTCGGGGAAGGCAGCAAAAAGCTGTCTCCGTCGAGGACAAAGTTATTGTCAGCAGCTTTCATATCATTTCAACTTCAAATAGAAGACGCTGAAGAATCATAACGAGTAATATTTCGCTTGGATTAATACTTTTATGAAAGGAGGAAGAAAACTCCGCAAATATTAAAAACCTTTTTGTTTCGAACGTCTTTACGACTAACTAACATCAACAATGATAAGAACGAATATGATTAATAGATTTTTATGTGGTTTAAAAGCAATTCCTATTGCGAGTTTATAGGGTGGGTAACCACTATTTGGGTAAGACTATTATATCTGTGCGATAGTGTCTCTGTAAAACCGGTACAATATACGGTTCCAATAAAAGAGTTATTTTAATTCTCATCACCTATCCGGGTCTCATGTTGGTCTAGGACTTAAAAATAATGTGCTAACTGTCTTCCTTGACTAGCATGGCGTAAAAGGCGATTAATGGTATATCGGGTTTAGGGTGTGTTATTGTGTAGGCAACGAGCTTATCCCCTGTCACCACTTTTTCATAGTTTTCCATCTATCCCAGCCCTGTTGATTTTTTTAAATTAAATGTAGTTAAAGGGGCTAGCTACCCCTGTGAATCTGCTTACCCCTGCGGGGATTACGGGCGTGATGACATCTATGTATCTATCCTATCCAAGTTTAGTTCCTAGCAATCCCTTGTGCTTGAATCTAAGCGAAGACTGCAAAAGGCCCAGTGCCATCAATCGCCTAATTAATCTTACAACTAAATAATAACCAAAAAGTAACAAATTGTATATAGATATTAACATGATTCAAACTAAATGCTTGAGTTTTATAAACGTCTACATACATATATCTAGTTCAGATAACTATTTCACACAAACACTTATTTAGCGGCATTCGAATCCGCGACTTTTGTGAGAACTATAAATTAATAAATTTATTAGGTTTAAAATGCTATGATACATAATTTAAACAATAAAGCTTGAGAGGTACATATTACAAAAGAATACGGTGGTCATATTGTATTCATAGCCTCGTTAGGAGACTTATACTCGGGACATGTCCTTTTTAGCGGCAACAAAAGGAATTTTATAAGGTATTTTTCTGACGACCTCATTGTGCCAAGTTTCTGGTAATATTAGAAAAGGAGGAGACAACCGTATTTAATACTTTTTTTTATACGACCGTATAAAAAACCGTATTTATATAACCGTATTTTATTTTTGATACGATTGGGACTTTTAATGACGAAGAGGAATCCGATAAGTAGATTAAAAATAGAAGCCCCATTACAATTCATGTTATATGTCTGTCAGTTTACAACAGATATTATCAACTTCGTAATTCTAGAGGTTATACTCTTTATACGTCATTTGTCTTGTTTAGTATAAAACGTGTTAAAAAGAAGTAATCGATGACAAAAGCTGTAGGTGAAATATAACACCCTCTTTGCTCAGTCATGTAAAAAGCTCAGTAGTTACCATCAAAGGACACTTCTCTTTGAAGTACCTTCTCTCCTACCTTTCTATATCTTGTCACTTAACGAAAGAGCCTAGAGAGGAGTGGCTCGACCATCTGATAGTATAATTATACGTCTAGCGAATATTGTATTTGATGGAGTTACCCATCTAAATAAGCTGTACTTAGTAGTTGTTTAGTTAGTCCCATGTTGGTCGGGGACTTAAAAATAATGTGCCAACTGTGTTTCTTGCCTAGCATGTCGTATAAGACGACTAATGATGTATCGGCTTTTGGGTATGTTATTGTGTAGGCGACGAGCTAGCCACTTGTCACTACTTTTTCACAATTATCCATCTAACCCAGCCCATTATCCTACGTTTGTATGGGACTTAAAAAGAATGTGCCAACTGTGTTTCTTGCCTAGCATGTCGTAGAAGACGACTAATGGTGTATCGGGTTTTGGGTATGTGATTGTATGGGCAACAGGCTAGCCACTTGTCACCACTTTTCCACCATTTTCCATCTTACCCAGCCCAGTATTGTTTCTGGCTGAATGTGATTAAAGGTGCCTGTTGCCTCTTTGACTCTGCTTACCCCTTCGGGGATTATGGGCGTGATGTTATGTTATGTATGTAGTAGTTGTTGTATATCGTATAAGCAGTAGTTAAATAACGTGTCTGTCATCTTATTTTTCTTCCTACATCAAAAGGCATGCTTTGATGATGTAGTATTAATAAGCCTACACAAACACATTATTAATTTATGATGAACTTAAACCTATTAGCGTATAGGTATGATTTTGGCTGCGACTTTCAATCCCAAAAAAAAATAATTCCCTTTTTATAAATTGTCATAATTCAATGCCAAAAATATATCATAGCAAAAATATATTTTGAGATACATTATAAGAATATCCTCTTTGTGATGTGTGTATATTTGTGGCCCAATCATTCATACAAGCTAGACGTGTATAACGAGTGAGCCACAACTACTTGGATAAAAATGTTTCTGTACATTACTTACAATACCCGTAGGACTCGCAAATAGCGAATCGAACAAGGGCGACGTCACGGGCGGGACTCGCTTATTATATTGCTTGTGATTAATCTTGCGGGCATAAACAGATCGATTGTAGGCCACGGTCCCACTAGAGCCTCGAGAAATAGCGTAAGCAATGGGAATATTTAATTTTCCTACCCACTTACAGCGCAACTTTGCCAAATAGGACTTGGTAAAGCGAGCGGGTAGGAATGGAGACAAAATGTATATGAAAGCTATGTCTAAGATGTGTGTGACGAATGCACGAGAGAAGAGTTTGGTTTTTACATATATGTGAGATCTGTACGAAGGCTATGCATAATAATGCGAGAGATGTGAATAACATGTACCTACTTGTAAGAGATGTATTCGAGTTGTGCACGCATAGGAGACTTGCGAGGGATAAGGGGTAAATAACTTCAAGGACATTGTTTTCTCAATGTTCCTCGCACCGCGCAGCTAGCTCACACAGTTTTCATGTATTCTAACCCTTATAAACTAACGGTCGTTTTCTGTAAATAAATGAATATTACGTAGCACCAGATTTTGTAAAGGTAGTCCCCGATTATTGTTTGCTTGTTAAGCTTTACTGGGTATTGATTTGGATATCGGCTCCTGGCGGCACTTGCCCCGAACTAACGCCATTTTTACGTGACTTTGATTAATGAGATACAAGAGGGGAACGATTAACATATACAAGCTGGAAAAAAGAAATTTGTGAAAAAAAAGAACAGATCAAATAATGTTTGCAATTAGGGTAATGCCGCTGGGAGAACGTTCAATAAAATTTCAGAGGTGCCTCGTATTCCGTTGCAGAACATTTTAATTACAATATTAGAACTCATGTTTTCATAATTTTGCCGAGTTTGAGTCACATAAGCAGAATACAACCATTAATCTCGGCAAGCAATTTATTTTTCTAAGAACAAGCACTTTTCTTTTTCGATGAAGATAACCGCTCTCTGGGTCAGAGATTAGATATTTTTGCAAAGGATTTTTATTTAGGATTTTTATGCAAAAAATTTTTACATACTTTATATGACATACCTTTATGTTACTGTAAGAGCTCGAACTACGGTAAATCTTAAGATTTACCAACTCTTAATGGTAAAAGTCCGAATAATTCGAACTTTTACCACCACTTACTTGGTGAATCTTAGGAATCTTTACCAACTCATGTTGGTAAATCCAAAGATTAACTGGTAAAACCTAAGATTGACCAATAAACGAGCTAACATATATACGATGAATTGCTTTACAGTACCACTCTATCTCGGAATATAGAGGTATTTTCACTGCCTCATACTAATTTTAACTGATGTCAAATAATACCCATATTCATTGATGTTTAATTATTAACTTTCTTTAAAAAATATTTAGTAGTGACATTTGGAAGTGGTTTTTAAATATAAGTTTTTGTTTGCAGAGTCAAAACCTGGGCCAGGACTCTAGGCAGGGAGCTATGGCAACTCAGCGAGGCACTTACGAAATCAGATAAAATTAGAAGTGTAAGTAGATTGATATATATGTGTATACGTTTATCGTACCAACTTAGTTAAGGGTGAACACCCCGAGAGAAATTCATTTGCGGCTTAAGCCTGCGATAAGATTGATTCGATAAGTTGGGTGAGCTCATATGGGCTTAATTTTCAAAGATAGGGATTTTGTTAGCGTTTGAATAATTTTATATAGATATTAATGGCATGTCAGAGGATGTTTTTGTCCAATACCAGACAATTTAGATGATTTACAATCGACTTTAAGACAAGATTTTTTTATGTTCTAGCTTTTGGTGATTGGTTAAATTTTTTTTTTTTAATTGGCGTCCTCAAACCTTAAAAGCAATCTTGATAATGAATACTATTATTGGAAACGATTTTGAACTCATTTATTTATTGAGCGTGCAATATACATATTGTGTGTGAAAGGCTTTGACATGGGCTTTACTGAAATCTAAATAGTTTCAATTAATTACTATTTAAATTGTTTGCTAATTGCCAAAATTAGTTTGGTTGGGCAGAACGTGGGAACGTTGGGCAGAAGTATAAGTACATAATTTAGTACCTGCCTTTCCAAACTGAAATACAGTAGTTAATTTATGGAAACATACTCGCTCACTCACGAAATTCGTATTTAATTTGTCTGTGTAATTAAATTAAATATTGTTGCTTACCCTTAGTCTGGGATCATATCAAGAAGCACGTATACTGGCAAAGTTAGATGTTAATTATAGTGTGCAAATTCTCATAGTTTAAATAGATTTAAACCATATAACCAAATGAAGTACCTAAATTATATGTAATTTGGACGAAGCTATTTATAGTGTACCTATATTAGCTCTTCCTCCAAAAGGTTTTGAGTGCAAATAAACGAACCTCTTTTATGGGTAATTTATTTTAACTGGCCATATTTTTTTCAGTTTCATTAAAAAATAAATTCTGTTCAACTGTTTATTACAACTGTTTCGTACATATTTATTGTATTTGTAATTGTAATGTACACTTGCATCAAAAGTGCCCTATATAAAATTTTTGGTCTTAGTGCCATTATGAAATGACTGATTTACTTTCAGAAATACACATTAATGAATGCAAGCGTGAAAAAGAAAAATGGAAAGCAAATATTGGAGTCATCACTCAAGTCTGTCAGCACAATGCTCACAAGAAAAATCAAAGCTGTTAAGGTAATACATCTTCCCAGGTAATACATCTTCACTCACGGGCAAAAGGCCTTCGGTCAAATACGTGCGTACGTATATCTAGCTAGTATTTGGATAGGAATATCTGTTTGCCAAACAAGATAAGTGGCTTCTTTAAAAGCTTTTGCAATATGTTAATTGATTGATGTGTATTCAGATCATTTATTAATGTTTAATCTATTAACATCATTTGAGGGACGTTTGTGGGACGTTTCTTAGTGTTTTTTAAATGTACTTAATTTTAGTTTAGTTTCGCGTATTATGATATACATCAATCAATTGACATACTTAATTTTTTTTTAATATCATAGACCTTTATTTTTATTACCCTCACTAATGTATAAATGCAAAATTAACTCCTACAGTCTGTTTGTCTGTTACGACGTCTTTACGCACTTAGAAAATACTTAACCGATTGCGGTTTTAATGCAAAGGTTTAACTCGAAAAGATGCACAAATGAGGGATACAAAAATGAGGGTTTTTTGAATTAAAACATCAGATAGATTGCGTAACTGTGACGTATGGTCTTGTCACCCTCCTCATTGGTAGGTTTTCAAAACAAACTGACAGGCTGTCAACAAAGAGTGACAGTGATAAGACCACGAGACTCCCTCGTGCCATCTGGCGGTTTTTGTATTTGTGAAAACCCTTATTCTGTAACATACCGTATTTAACCTGGGCGGAGCCGGGCAAAAACTTTTTTGTAATCATAATAAAGTTGGAAAGGTTATAACTTTCCGACGATTGCCATCTGACCTCTGTAACCAATACAAATTCGATCAATTTTCCATCCGATGGTAACGAAAATATAAGACAGAAAAAATATTTTTCTGGTTCACGTAATCACATTGGCGGTGTTAACTTCATGGCCAAAACACGTACAAGGGGTGCTGGTTCAAACCTTGGGTATGCTCCTCTAGATTATTCAAATCTTAGTATGGTCTTACTGTTACCATTTGTGCGGGAAAGCCATAGATTTGTAATCACAATCCCATTTGTAAATGTTTCTTTATTAAAAAGAGTTACGAAGGTCAGGTGGTAGTCCCTTCACTTCCACTAGTGTAATATTCAAATTAGTCAAATCTACGCGGATCCTGACTAAGAACGAGACGTAACTCTAGGAAGATGATGTAGTTACGTTTAAACACAACACTATGTTTCAGTCGTTAAATTATTTTTCTTTAATAAGGTAGGTTTTTTACAGCTCAAGGGACAACTATGTATTTGGTTATGCTGTAACTTTTTTGTATGCAATGTTTTATTATCCTTAGCTTACTATTATACTCAACTTTTAGCACCTTTTGAATACAAACTTAAACAATTATTAACTTTAACACTTACTTAAGATATTTTTATTTTGAAGTCGCAAGTTAAGGAGCCACATGCCTTCTAACAATCAATATTGTGAAATCTTTAATATTCCATTTGAAATTTAAGTACCTATATGTTGTAATTTTTTGATCCGCAGTTAAAAAACATTTATTGTTACTTACTTTACCGATATTTCGAAATGGTTGAATTTCTTTTTGTGGCCATTACAAAGAGATTTGGCAAATTTCCCACGGGACTGAGTTGAAGGAAATCTTTCCACTGATTCATACGTAGCAACGAATATACAAACATAGTCTGTATAAAGACATGTGTATATAAGTTACAAAGTTATTCCTTCTCAATTCTGAGCAATAAGTTTATTAAGTAAATATTTATCAAAATTTTGTTATATTAGGTTAAGCAATACTTAACCTTAATTTTATTTTCTTTTTTTCTAAATTAACAAATTCATTAATTAATTCGGCTTAGTTTGGTATGTTTTTTTTTCGAACCTCTGTTTTATTTGCAAATATAGTCACTTAAGGTAGTCAGCTTTTTAATATTAGTGAACGAAAGGAACTTGTTGTTTAGCTAGACATTACTTGACATTTTGCTAGTGAAAAGGCCCTGATGTATTTCAGAACGTTATACATACATACATACATACATACATACATACATACATACATAAATACATACATACATACATAACATCACGCCCATAATCCCCGAAGGGGTAGGCAGAATTAAAGGGCCCAGGCCCCTTTAACTACATTCAGCCAAAAACAAAACTGGGCTGAGTTAGATGGAAAATTGTGAAAAAGTAGTGACAAGTGGCTAGCTTGTCGCCTACAGAACGTTATCCATTTCACATTACCATCTATACGTTGGTTGAGATGGTTTAGTTTGGTTTTAATTATACATACGTTGACATTTTTGTTGACAAAGCACTGACTAATTTCAGAATGTAATCGCCTCCCTTATCTATCTCCATGAGCTGTGTAGGTACTGGTGTTTGTGTTGTTCCAGTGCATCCACGCCGCAGCCCAAAAGCTGGCCAAGGAGTTCAACTACACGATAACCGAGGGCAAATACAAAGACTTCCAGTACTGCTCGGCCAAGTACTCGAGGTTCCAGTACGAGGACATGAGCGACAACGAGGGCGACGACACCAACATCCCCAAGTTCGCCCGGAACAACTCCAACTACATGCCCGTGCAGCTGGAGAAGGACTCGCATTTCTATGATATAAGTGTTAATACTAATATAAGTTGCGTGCACGTACCTACAAATATTTATTATGAAGGTGTGTATAGACTCAGCGGATACACGTCTGAGACAGTTGATAGCTAAATTGATTTTTATAGATCTATTTTATGTCTGGTATATATCGTAAAAAAATAATATCCTTAAAATAATAACTAACTAATAGATACTCAATCGTCCCTTGTTACTTAAGTTATTAGAAAGGTTCTTATTACAATCAGTTTATGTAATTTTGCTATAAATATAATAAATGTTTATCATTGTATTGCAGAGAGAGACGCACTAAATGCGATTTTATGGTCGAAGGGCCTCAACGAAATATTTATAAATAACTATAAATCCGACCCGTCCTTAGCTTGGCAGTACTTCGGTAGTTCGCACGGCATACTGCGCTTCTACCCAGGAATGCCCTGGAATAACAGAAAGTATGTCGACACATACGATTGCCGGGTGAAGTCGTGGTACATAGAGGCAGCTACATGCTCTAAAGATGTCATTATATTGTTTGATATTTCTGGATCCATGACTGGGTTCAAGAACTACGTGGCCAGGAGGACGCTGCGTTCTTTACTGGACACGTTATCCAATAATGATTATGTCAACGTATACACCTTTAAGAATCACACGTCATTAGTGGTCCAATGTTTTGTGGGCCTCGTGCAGGCTACTCCGGAAAATTTGAAGACAATAAGAGAAACTCTTGAGCCCACCGATGGTGGGAAGACGCATAAAAAGGAGCATGCGTTGGAAGGGAACGCCAACCTCACAAAGGCTTACATAAGAGCCTTTACGACGCTCAAAGAGGTAATCTCATTGGGACAATTTTGTAAGATTCGACAAAGTGGCACTTTTATTTTAATAAAAACGCGTGTGATAAACGTGTGACGCGTATACCATCTGTAAAACATTTGAAGTCTCCGTCAAAGCTTCACTTCTGTGGAAGACACAGGATTTTACTTTTGGGGGTTTGAATGTTGTCTGTTAGTATTTTAGGTAGACGTTCAATGAAAGTGGATATAGATGATGTGCCTTTTCAATACAAACATTTTCGTTTTTCGCATTTTAAAATGTTAAAATTAATGTATTTATGGTTTATATACTTATGTATTTTTAATAAAATACAACGACTTAAGTTAATCTACATAGTACGTAGTTGAATGTAAAAAGCTGTAAGAAGATTTTTGTTGTGGTCTGTTTTCTATAAAATATGCGAAGCCATTCAAATTACGTGTAGGTATAATAATAACAACACATTAAATAACTCAGTTATGTTTCAGAGAAGGAAAAACTGCAACGTAAGTAGCTCACAAGGCTGCAACCAACTGGTCATGGTGATAACGGACTACGTCCCCGGGAACCTGACCGAAGTGTTTGAGCAGTACAACCGGGAGTCGGTCGGGAACGTCACGTACACTCCTGTCAGGGTGTTCACCTATCTCATAGGGAAAGAGGTCACAAACGTCAGAGAGATACAGTGGATGGCTTGCTTGAATAGAGGTACGGGGTCATATTTATATCAGATTTTATTACTTACTAGCTGTGCCAGCGGTGTCACCCGCGTTTATGGTTAATATTATAAAGACTATTTCCGTCATACATAATTTCTATGTAACTTTAACCATTAAGGCTGCACACGCGACGGAAGCTTAAAAATGGAGTAACTTCTCCCGTTTTCCCAACATTTCCCTTTACTACTCTGCTCCTATTGATTGTAGCGCGATGAAAAGTATACTATAACCTGCCCAGGAGTATGAAGAATAATTGTACCAAGTTTCGTTAAAATCCGTCAAGTAGTTTTTGTTTCTATAAGGAACATACAGACAGACAGACAAAAATTTTACTGATTGCATTTTTGGCATCAGTATCGATCACTAATCACCCCCTGATAGTTATTTTGAAAATATATTTCATGTACAGAATTGACCTCTCTACAGATTTATTATAAGTATAGATGACTTCATCATCAACATTCACACCCCGTTCCATTACGTACCTACATGGAGCATAAAATAATTATTTTGTCATTTATCGCATTTTTGTTTGTATTAATGGTTGCTGAATTCACTAAATCACTTTAAGAAATATGAGAACACAGTGCAAAGATTTTGTAACTATTCATTTATGATTTAAACCCAATCAAAATCCATTTGCTAATGAACATAACATTGCGTTATTATGAAGAGATCTAGCTTGAAACATTTGTGTATGGTGTAAAATTCCTCATTGTGTATGCTATATTCACAATTATTAATTAACTGTATTAAAGGCTCAATAATTTAATTTACGCAAGCGCGCAGTGTCGATCAAACTTTCTACATTTGGTAGACCAAACAATGGAAAACAAGCGAGCATAAGACAAACATCAATATCGCCCTGGGTGTCGATATTGCTGCTCTGTTCCCGATAGTCGTTGTACGAGACTCAATGTAAGATTCTAACAAAGCTATGCAAGGTTGCTAAACGGTCGAGGAAAGTCGACCAATAAGCAGAGCCATGGCCCGAACTATAAATATATATGAATTGTAGTCCTTGGTGGATGTTTCCTCGCATAGTGAATAATAGTAACGGTATGCGGCAGCATAATCTATACTTATAATAAATCTGTATAGAGGTCAATTCTGTACATGAAATATATTTTCAAAATAACTATCGATTAGTGATCGATACTGATGCCAAAAATGCAATCAGTAAAATTTTTGTCTGTCTGGCTGTCTGTCTGTCTGTCTGTCTGTCTGTCTGTCTGTCTGTCTGTCTGTCTGTCTGTATGTTCCTTATAGAAACAAAAACTACTCGACGGATTTTAACGAAACTTGGTACATTTATTCTTCATACTCCTGGGCAGGTTATAGTATACTTTTCATCATGCTACAATCAATAGGAGCAGAGTAGTGAAGGGAAATGTTGGGAAAACGGGAGAAGTTACTCCATTTTTTAAGCTTCCGTCGCGTGTGCACTGTGCAGCCTTAATGATTAAAGTTACATAGAAATCATGTATGACGGAAATAGTCTTTATAATATTAACTATAAACGCGGGTGACACCGCTGGCACAGCTAGTATGTAATATTAAAGTTGTCAACACAGAAAGCTTACTAAAACGTAGGTACTATTTAACCCAACAATCATCTTCCTAGCGTTATGTCCCGTGCTCAGACGGGGTCCGCTTAGACCATGATCCAGGATTTACCGAGTCTGGTAATTACATTGAAGCGACTGTCGATCTGACCTTCGTAACCAGGGGAACCAGACAATTTTTGGATCATGGTTACAAATTCAAAGTTGTTTGAATTTGCAGGTTTCATCACGATGTTTTCCCTTACCGTGAAGCTAGTGGTATGAATACGTACATAGATTTGAAAAATCCAGAGGTACGTGCCGGGTTTGAACCGGCACTCCTCGGTTAAGAGGCGCGTGTCCTACCATTGAGCTACCACCGCTCCGTGTATTTAACCCAATAATAATTTAATTTAACTTCTTATTACTACTTACTACTTTGTCCTACTTTGTCAAATGTTGGTCTGGGACTTAAAAAGAATATGCCAACTGTGGTTCTTGCCTAGCATGTCGTAAAAGGCGACTAATGGTATATCGGGTTTTGGGTGTGTGATTGTGTAGGCGACAGGTTAGCCGCTTGTCACTGCTTTTTCACAATTTTCCATCTAACCCAGGCCGGCTTTATTTTTGGCTGAATGTGGTTGAAGGGGCATGCTGCCCCTTTGACTCTGCCTACCCCTTTGGGGATTATGGGCGTACATACATACATTCATACATAACATCACGGGCATCATCATTATTATGGGCGTGATGTTATGTATTTATGTATGTAACTTCTTTCAAATAGCTTAAATTTGTAATAACTCGGATTACATTTGCGGCCTATTTGTATCTACTTAAATGCGTTGAAGCGTATTATTTGGTCACTTGGGTTTAATAAACGTTTCCGAATTATTGCGAGAAAATGTTTCTCGGTATGGATTCTACGGAACAACATTAACGGGTTTGTGTTTGAGGCAGTTCAATCCTACTTCCTACTAATATTATAATAGTAAATGTTTTAAAAACGCGTAAATGTTTGTGACTCGTCCTTGTAAATATTCGAGAATTAACATTGAGAAAACGTAGCATAACCAAAGATTATACGTTAAATTAAAATTCAAGCTATAATTAAAAAAAAGAATTGTAAAGTTTTTAATCTCCACGCAAGTGAAGTCGCGGAAGTCAACTAATATTTAGGTATCCACATATGATGAACCAAAAACGTAGCATACATATATGTTCTTGTCATTGAAAAACTATAATTCTATTTAGTCCGTCAGTTAGATTATACAAAAAATACTAGACACATATTTTTCGCTTTATTAAATCAACAAAAAATCACTAAGATAAAAAGCATCAAAGTTTATGAGTTGGGGCTTGCGACGTCACTATTTAGTAAACATTTTACGAAAGCGTGACATCACGCGCAACTTGAATTCGTTTTATCTTCGTCAATGTTTGTTTGATAAATAAATAAAAAAATACGTGTTATAATCTAACAAAACTAAACAGACTAAACAGAATTTTTAAGTCACCTTGCCTAATTAGGAAAGTTTAATGTCAGATGATAAATAACGCTAGTCACGTCAGACACCGAGACTTAAACGTAATCACGTCACTGCATCACGCTTCGAAGGTATCTATCAGAGGGTGTGATTGGCATCTGCTATTTCACTCTACCGACAAATAGATTCTTGCGAACTAAATTGTTGGCAAACAAGCAATTTGTTTCGCCTCTTTCTAAGTAGTCCTCTATTTTTACACTTACTACAAAGCCTTAAAGGGATTTTGGCGTGCCGTTATTTATTTCTTATTCATGCTCGTAATAGCATTTTGTTTACTTATTTATAAGAACCGGTACATGGCGTACCCTTTTTCTTGGCGAATTGTTTCCTTACATTTTTAGTTTCACTTTGTAGACACTCAAGTTATTTTTAAGTAAATCGATTACATTTGGAATATCTAACTTTATTTCTATGCTTAAAATAAAAACAATTATTAGGATTAAGAAAAAAATGTGCATACCACAAACATTTATTAAAGAATTTACCTATTGTTTAGAGAATGTGTATATTAAGCAATTCCAGTACCTATGTCTGTTATGAAGGACAAGGTTTTACATGAAAGAGGGACCAAAACATTCTCTCTTTACGAAACTAACTACCTAACTAACTAAACTTCACGCCACTTCCCTAGCGGGGTAGGCAGAGAGAACCGAACGCCATATGGCACGATCCTTACACACCTCACTCGCTTCTTAAACATTCATGATCCTTTTCATACAAGCTCTACGGTTTTTAGGACTCCTAATATCACCTTCTGTTAATACACGACCAATCTGGTCGTGGTAGGTGAGCCTGGGCCTTCTGCGGCTCCTACATCCTTCCACTTTCGCATTGTATATCTGTTTAATCAATATTTTGTCATCCATTCTTTCCCCATGTCCGAACCACCGGAGCATGCCTCTTCTTACCTTGGCTCCGACGCCATCTTTCAGACCGACTCTTTTTCTTACATCATCATTCCGAAAGCAGTCTGTAAGCGATACACCGCAGATTTTCCGCAGCGCACGTATCTCGACCGCGTTTATTCTACTTTCATGCTCTTTCTGCTATACCCAACTCTCGCTTCCATATGTTAGCGTAGGAATCAGCACCGCATTGTGTATAGCGAGCTGGGCCTTCAGGCTTAAGGCTTTACCTACTGCCTAGAAGTTTTCCTAACGCTCCATTCACCCTATTCCTAGCATTCACTCTTCCTTCTATATCAGCGGAGTACCTTCCATCCATCCAATTTAATTCACCTGTTCCAGCACTACATCATCAACCGTTATCTTTGTATCCGTTCTGGTTTTATCTCTTTCAAACTTTTCTCTTTACGAACTTTCCCATTATTAAACTATGAAAAATAGAATTGTTTAATATTATTCAGATCGTAGGTAATATGTTAAACAAACATTATTGTTGTAGGTTATTTTGTGCACATACACTCAATAGAAGAGGTGCAACAACAAGTGCTAAAATACATCAACGTCATAGCGCGGCCCATGATCCTTGCTAAAGATGAACCTCCTCCTACGTGGACTCATGCAAACATCGATCATACGGTAAGTGGCTACCTTTTTATAAACATATAATTTTAATTTCATACCAAAACACCAAACATTTATATTTTTTATATTTTGTACAATTGTTGTTATCTACTAAGGGGCCGTCCATTAAATATCACAAGGGGTAAAGGGAAATATCACGTGTATTTAGTTTCGAAACCGAAATACATTTGTTTTTACAATCTTGCAAAATTGCGGAAACCTTAAAACCTTATTTTTTATGAAGTACTTACTAAGAAAAATGTCAAGTATCATGTTAATTCCTGTCCTGCCAATTATTCAAGAAATATAACTTACCTAGGCATCCTTACGTGAAGGTCGACAGAAATTCTCTGCGTGGTGCGCGAAAATAAACGATGACGCGAGTGGCTCGATGACACTGATGTTAATCTGTAACAATGTTCAATGACAACAGACCAACAGCACGTTGCTCAACTGATTACCGTGGAAGAAAGTCTGGCTAATCCTTGGTCCGAGGACAATATCCACTAATTTTTCAATTACAATATGTTATTTTCTTATCTTGATCCGAAACCATCTGCAACCTTAAAAATTTTATTAAAATTCCTTATTCTAGTCTCTTCGTAACTACATTATTTGTTTTCTATATACAGTTGCAAATTTTTCCAGAATCAATTCAATTAAACGGTTTTACAGTTAGGTTACGTTACAAGTTAATTTTTTTTTTAGGAATGGATGACGAAAGATTGACTAAACAGATATACAATGCGAAAGTGGAAGGATGTAGGAGCCGCGAAAGGCTGTGATGTTAGCTGGGGGAGGGGGTAGTACAAAAACATCACCAGTATCACCAGGGGGGAGGGCGGGTCTAAATAGTTGCTAAAAACATTACGTGATTAATGGACGGCCCCTAAAGGGATATACAAGTACTACCTATGCATAATATAATAAGATCACACGGCAGCGTGACCAGCCAAGGCCAAACCGGACTCCATACGATATCTATCCTGTCAAATTAGGGAAAATATGCCAAGTTTTCCTGTGTCACGAAAAGTTCTGACACTAGTTAGTTTGTCACCCAACCATCGACTGTCGAAACAAATCAATTGGGCTACAGTGATTATCAAGTTCTTGGGTGGTCGTTTTTCAAATACTCAAGCGAATCGTCATATTGTAACGTAGAATATATACATATAAGGGGGCTAGGCTAGGGAAGCTATAGAATTAAACGGAAATCTATGATGGAGGTCATGAATTAAACAGCAAACAACAAATATTAAGAAATAACAACAGTCTATAAATTACAACTATGTATTCTTATAGATTAAACAATGAAATGATACACACTTTGCCATAGCTAGCGCAATGCGGAGTCAGTGCGGTTTACGATCCTCGTGCATGAATTCGTAAAAAAATAGCACTGGAAATTCCCTCTGCGAAATTTCGTCGAAACAGAATTCGTTTTAGCTGGCAGTAGGTCGGTTAGTCTGGTTAGTTAATCCCGATACTTGTTAAACATTCACTTTGCCGAAACTGTTCTAATTCATCAGACTACTGTAAATTATTTATTTAAGTGGATAATGTTCTGTTTTCCATGGTCACTCGAGTTTAAATTTCGCAAATAGTTACGAAAATAAACGTACAAAAGTGTCCATTTAAAAAAAATCCTTTAAAAATAATAAATAAATTTCAAACTAAATCACATACATTGATCTGACTCCGAGGTAAGTAGCATAAGCACACTGAGTTACAGATATCAGAAGCAACAGTGGTATTTCAAATATATACTTAAATATTGGATATTAACACCCAGACACAGAACAAACACATGTATTCATCACACGAATGTTTGCCCTGTGTGGGGATCGAACCCACAAATCTTGGCGCATGGGGCAGGGTCACTACCGAATGCGCCATCGAACTAGTCATGAATGAAAATGATATGAAGATATGACTTAGATATTGTAGACTACGTCTTGGCCTCGGGTTTGAACGTGTTAATGTAGATTTATTTTATTTTATTGTTATAGGCACCTACTGGAGCAATCATTTAAAATTCTTTTTCTGTCTCTGTCGTCGTACTTGAAAGCCTAAAATATTGTATAATATGTATATTATGTAATATGTATTTTCGCATTGAAATATATCAGTAAGAATAGGATAGATTTTATAAAATTACTAATTAACCTTAAGTAGGTTAAACTATTGGGACGAAGTTAGCGCGGACTACTAGTTTTTCACAATAATATTAGATTGAAAAGCGATAGGCACAACGTGGGTAGCCGTTATTGTCCATGGCTATTATACATAGTAGGGGAGCCGACCCAACTCGACCCCATTTCTATTATTAAGAGTTCTGAAATACTATCTGATAATGGCGAGCCATTTCGTCTTATATTCCCCTTGATGTGATTACAATAACGTCGAAGTTTATTGTTAATGCTTGCAATATGAGATAGCGATGTAGGAGTGCCGATTTTGGTATTAAAGCTGGTATTTAATAAAAGGTACTATATAATGCATTTAATTTTAGTAAAAAAATCTCTAATTAATGCAATACATTATAGGTAATATGTCTACAACTTGTCAATCTTTTATTATGTTTGCTCTTGATTTTGTAAAAAAATTGGTTTAGATGAGGTGGTGTCGTTGTGACTCGATAATTCTAATTAAACCAGGCAAACGATTAATCGAGAGTTAATACTCAATAGTAAATAGGAAAAAATCAGTTTCTTTATTTGTAGTTTACTTAGTAGTCGTTTAGTTACGTGTAATAATTAAAACACAATATACCTAATAAAAAATATTGTGTAAAGGTATTATACTTACTTGTTTATAAAGTACCTTAGGATTTCAACCCGAGCATTATAGTAAATAATGAAGCAACTGAAGTTGTCAATTCTACTGTATTTCTCGGGATCACCTTGGATTCAAAATTGCAATGGGCTCCTCATATTGCGGCCTTGGCAGGGAGACTTTGCTCTGCGGCATATGCAGTCAGGAAAATAAAATACTCAACTGATGTTGAAACGGCAAGATTGGTATATTTCAGTTATTTTCATCGTGTAATGTCATATGGTCTGCTGCTGTGGAGTTCTGCGGCCAATATTAAGACTGTTTTCATTCTGCAGAAGAGGGCCGTCGGAGCCATATGCGGCCTCAGACCGTGAGTGTGATTCACTCAGAGAACTGTTTAAAGAAATCAATATATTGACACTAGCGTCACAATACATTTTAAATTGTATCATGTATGTTTACAAGAACATTCAGATATTCTCAAAAACATCAGATACTCATTCTTTTAATACTAGAAATAGACACAGACTTGCTGTTCCAAATCACAGACTTAATAAGAGTGGTAATTCCTTCATTGGGTTAAGTATAAAAATATTCAATATGTTACCTCAAAATCTCATTGGTTTACCTGTACATAAGTTTAAATTATAGATATGTTAAAAATAGTTTGATTAAAAGGGGCTACTACAAGACAGAAGACTATTTAAATTATAAGAATATATGGTTAGACCCAGAATAGCCTGTTCGCCTGCACTGCTAAATTTACATTCACGTATAAATTGTAACTAATAGTTATTAAGACTTGGCATTTTAAAAGAGTACCTACCTATCGAGTTTCTTGCCTGTTTCTTCTCGATAGAATCTACTTTTTGAACCGGTTGATATTGATAGATATTATTTATAAGTGCTTTTTTTAAGCCTACGTAAATAAAGACAATTTCATTTCATTTCATTTCAATTTCATTTCAATTTCATTTCATTTCATTTCATTTCATTTTATTTCATTTCATTTCATTTAATTTCATTTCATTTCATTTCATTTCATTTCAATTTCATTTCATTTTATCTACTTCAGAATGTCTGTCATAAAGTGGAGTACGAAAAAGAAACGGTTATCTTAAGTCTATTGTAGATTGTAGAGAGACAAGGCGTCGCAATTAAGCGAGACAGCTTTGTGCGCCTAAAAGCTAGGCTTGCCGGCCTCGGCTTCAACTGGGAGAGACTGCTCGAGCCAAAACAATGGATTCCTAAACGGGCTCTCTTTTAATTTTTATGTAGGTTTTTACTACTATTGTTATGAAGTAGTTAAATTACATAATTGTATTATGTAATAGGCATAGATACAAATAATATAGTATACCGAAATAATAAAAATCTATCTAGTAGCAAAATTTACCAACCATATAATATTTTACCTACTTTCCTTCTACGTGATAGAAAATTGGAATTTATACTTATAAATTGCTTTTATATGACTTAACTGTTTCTTTGTTTATCCTGTATGCGTTTGCGATGAAGGTGAGAATGTGAGTGGTTATACAGAGGGCAAAATTGTGCAGAAGTAAAACGGTTTTACGCAAGCAAAGTTGCCCCCACGCCACCGCTGAACAAATTAAGTTCAAAATATCTACTTATTTTTTATTTTTTTACAGAGGACTTCACAATGGGCTGTTAGCAGTGACGTCAAAAAGGTAATTGAAATTATACCAACAATTGCGAAAATTCTGTACGCATTTAAAAACAAAATTATTCAAGTTGTTATGTAGCTTGTCCCATGTTGGTTTGGGACTCAAAAAAAATCCAATACCTACATATTACTAAAATATTTTGTGATCACACACATAGGTACCTATTGTTTGTTGTAGGCAAAACGCAGAAATTCCTCGCTTCAGTTCTCAGTCTTCTCAACGAACTTTTAAACTTCATATTAAAGACGTATGCAATACCTAGTTTGTTTTTATAGAACCATTTGGTAATGGTTCTTGAAGTGGTCTTCAAGTTCAGATCATTGTAGTTTGTTTAGTAATTCCAGTTACTGGTTTCAGCCCGACGAGGACAAGCTGGTTACCTCGGTGGCTATTCCTGCGTTCGACCTGAAGTACAACGCGGAGAACAACGACGCCATCTTGCTGGGCGTGGCTGGAACTGACGTGCCCATAGATAGCATAGCTAAACTTGCGCAGCCGCATCAGGTAACAATTTTTTCACATCATAACACCGCTTGGTATTAAGACAAGATTTGATCTACAAACTGATTATTACCAATACTTGGCTTTTGAACGCGATGATTAGGTAAGGAGACGTTATCGCGCATTCCGTGGGATGTATTTTTCCGAGATACAAAGTTTACTATGTCCTTTCTTCATTTTTCAACCTTTGGTACCTACACTAAAGTCCCATGTTGGTCTGGGACTTGGCCCATGTTAATCTGGGACAAAAAAAAAAGAATGTACCAACTGTGGTTCTTGCCTAGCATGTCGTAAAAGGCGACTAATGGTTTACGGGCTTTTGGGTATGTGATTAAGTAGGCGACGAGCTAGCCACTTGTCACTCCTTTTTCACAGCTTTCCATCCAACCCAGCCCACTGTCCAATGTTGGTCTGGGACTTAAAAATAAAATGCCAACTGTGGTTCTTGCCTAGCATGTCGTAAAAGGCGACTAATGGTATATCGGGTTTTGGGTGTGTGATTATGCAGGCGACAGGTTAGCCGCTTGTCACTGCTTTTTCACAATTTTCCATCTAACCCAGCCCGACTTTGTTTTTGGCTGAATGTGGTTGATGGGGCATGCTGCCCCTTTGACTCTGCCTACCCCTTCGGGGATTATGGGCGTGATGTTATGTATGTATGTATGTATGTACACTAAATTTCATGACAGTTATTTTTATTTAGGTGAAACATAAAAGCCAGACATACAGAAAGAGTTACATTAGCGTGTATGTATAATAATACATAGTAATAACATTTTCTGATAGATTTCTCTCCTTGAGTGTATCATATGAATATTTTTCAGCACTGTGGCTCTCCTTAATAATGTGTTATATAAATACGAGTATATGAGTTCATATTACTTAACGGAGCTTCCAATATAATTCGTATTTATGCGGAGTACGTAGTATGTTAATTAATCCTTCCCTTATAATCGCTTTTCAGCTCGGCGTAAACGGGTACTCGTTCATCGTGAGTAACAACGGCTATTTGCTGCTACATCCTCTTTTAATTACTACGGTAAGTCGGTATTTATCGTAGGTAAAACTTAATTACATTTTATACATTATCTATGTACATAGCTTTGGCAAAAATTCCTACATTAATCAAACTTATAACACTATTAAACATTTAAAAATTTTTGGCGGACTAAAATTCATGTTGGTCTTGGACTTAAAACGTAAGTGCTAACTGTTTCTTGCCTAGCATGTCATAAAACACGACTAATGGTATATTGGGTTTTGGGTGTGTGCTTGTAAAGGTGACGAGCTAGCCATTTGTCACTACTTCTTCACAGTTTTTCATCTAGCCCAGTTTAATTTTTTTGGCTAAATATGGTTAAGGTTAGCTGTCTCTCTGACTCTGCATATTCCTTCGGCGAAAAGGGGCGTGATGTTATGTTATGATATATTAAACATTTTTAAGACTACTTAGTAAGTAGTTTAAGTAGTACTTACAGTTAAAAAGACAATAAATAGGTGAAAATATAGAGACATATCTGAATATAGAATAGTCTACAGGAATACTGATCTGACAGTAATATTGATCGATAAAAAAGCCCACCACCAGGGATTAAAAACCTGAAGAACATGAATAACGACCTCAATACTTGGTCTCCACATTCCGCAGATCAATAACACGCTGCAAGACAACTACAACAGCGTGGACTTCGTAGAGGTGGAACAAGTTGATGATGGCAACGGGCCGCGCGTGCTGGGCGAGGAGATCCAGACACTGCGCCAGAAGCTGGTGGACGGCGTCGACGATAGCATGAGCGATATCAAAGTGCTGTTCCACTACGACAATATGAGGTGAGCAGGCGATGACGACAGCGAGCCATGTGTGCTGGGCGAGGAGATACAGACTTTCCATCAGAAGTTGGTGGACGGCGTCGACGACAGCATGAGCGACATCAAAGTGCTGCTCCATTACGACTACATGAGGTGAGGAGGCGATGACCACAGCGGGCCAAGTGTGCTGGTCGATCAGACCCAGACGTTGAGTCAGAAGCTGGTGGACGGCTTCGACGACAGCATGAGCGACATAAAGTGCGGTTTGTTCCACTACGACTACATGAGGTGAGCTGGCGACGAGTGGTCCGATTTTTTTTATACACACGATCGACTTTATTAAAATCTTTATCAAAACCTCAAAAATTCTTATATGAGAAATATATTTATTTTTCAGGAGAATCGCTCGTGTCAAACACGACTACTTCTTCAACAAACTGGAGGGCACTCCGTTTTCGATGGGTATCTCCCTGCCCAAGGGCTACGGGGACACCGAGCTGCTGCTGAAGGACAACCCGCTGGAGGCCAAGCAGGGCAAGGAGCTCACCGGCATCAACGTCACTGACTACTTCCGCTTCAGCTTCCGAGTGCATCCGGACTGGTTGGTTGAACTGTTAAATTTATTACATTCTATTTTTGAACCTGAGTGGCAGTAGATAGCTTAGTGGATTAAGATACTCGTCTCATACTCGAGTGTCGGGTCATTGCTTTACAACACCACTAGAATAAGAGACGCCAAGTTTTAATACAAAAGCATGTAGGTACTTCTGGATTTACAGAAATCTGAGTAAGCACATTTTTATACCACTATATGGTAAGTAGAAAGGAACCTTGCACATTCAGATCTATACACGTGAAAGTATGCTTTACTCATGTTCATATGTAAGATTACAAAGGCTGGAAAACTAGGAAAAACAAGGTCCCGAAACGCATAAATGACGAAGATACTTATACCTAGATTATATAGAACTACTTACGGAAAATACGTATGTACTGCGAAATATAATTTATATATTTTTTTGAAATATTATACATGAGATAACGGGATAGACATCTAATACATGGTAATTTAAATATTGTACCTATTGACGATGGTGTGTTTCGTAAAGAGTGCTTGGAGTGTATGACTAGTTGACAAGTTTTATCTTTGTTATCTAGCGTGGGCCACCGCTAAATTACATAGGTTACGTATATTGATTATGGTTACGAAAGTCAATAACACATAGGAAATCATTAACGAAGTAGGTTGTTAATAAATAATTACGTTTCTATATTGAAATTCTGATGTATTGAGAAAATTTACAGTGATCAGTAAAAAAGCTATGAATGGTTTATACTACAAAAGAAGACGATTTTTTTGTCCACAGTGTTTATTTTTTCGTTCTACAATAATTTTTAAAACCTTAGAAGACTAAGAATGTTAACTAAACAAAACTTCAAGATAGATTTTAAATTAAAAGAAAAACCTTTTTTAATTTTCACATATCTACTTACGTTTAAGTTGTTTAATAGATAGATAACAACTCAAGCGATAATAATAAACGATAATAATAATAATTTTCAAAATCATTTTGATATTTCAGGGTATATTGCAAGTACCATTACTTAGAAGGTCACGAGTCAGACAATTCTGAGGAGGAGATCTGGTCATTTTTGGTTCGATTATCCAACAACGAGATAAACATCACGAAAAAGCAGTACATAGACGACGAAGACAACAGACCTTTTAAAATTGAAAGTAAGAATTATTATCAAACTTTGGGGCTAAGAAGGAGCAGAATAATAAACATGTGCAGTAGTCCATGCCATATCGTACTTTAAGTGAAACATTATATTACAACGCGATATTAATGTTATCGTCATCAAAAGCTTTTGTGACCACTTGTAGTTGTTTTTTGTATGTATATTACCAACATTAATAAAGTCAAAGTCAAAGTCAAAATATTCTTTATTTATATAGGTTTCAAAGAAACACTTATAAATAGTCAAAAACAGTTGAAAGAGATATGATTCTACCACCGGTTCGGAATGTTGCATCTACCGAGAAGAATCCGGCAAGAAACTCGGTAGTTACTTTTTTCAACAACAGTATTAACAAAGTTATAAAAGAATCATATTTAACTTTGAACTATGTTTCAAAGTGGGCCTGGTGTGAAATAAGATAATAAAAATTTATAATTACTAGGAAAAAATAAAAATATGACCCGACCAGAGCAGACCAGTCCCCAAAGGCGGCACCTGTTCCCAAGCATGACGTATGTGTCAGCCATCGCTTCACTCAACCATATTTTAGGGAATGTAACGACCCGCCACATAGCGCCACCACCCCAGCGACATTTTAGTAAGCATGACTACTCGGGTTGGTCAGAGAAAAATGGAAAAATTAAAATAATAATAACAAGCCAACTAAAGAACACAGCTCAAAGCTTCTTAGGCAATGTCATATAATAAAAATTCAGTGTATTATTACATAAAATTGTTTATCATAATCTATTGCCATTCAGTAGTTTAAATAGCCATACTCAGACAAATGTACGTCTCAATTACAAATGCTTCAATTCCACAAACACGAAAGGTCTATCACACGAACCCTAGCGGAATTTAAACCCATGTCCTTTTTTCTATATTCCATCTGAAAATACAACTCTTGCCACCGTGTTTTGTTACTGTGTTGAAGACATGCATAGAGGTGGTGTTGGCAACATTGGTAAATGGAATGATATTTACATTGTTCACACGTGACTCGTTGCTTTCCAGCACACTGCGGAAATGCAACCACACAGCTGCAAAAGGACGATTACTATTGTAATGAGGACCTGGTGAAGCAATTGGTGTTTGACGCAAAGCTCACGACGCCATTCTTCAATAACTGGACCGCCACCTCGGCGGAGGTTGACCTGGCTCGGATGTACAATGTCAGCGTCAGGTTTATAGCTACAGCTAGTGGCCTGACTAGGTGGCACTATATATTTGATGAAGACAAAAATGAGGTAGTTGATGATGAGGGCAATAGGTCGAAGAACTCAACTGAAGAGTAAGTGTTCTAATAATACTTTATGGGATGTCGGATGTTAAATTAATTAAATACTTACAAGCAATTGAAATACAATGGATTCATCGTTTGATAAGATTTAACTACTTAATATTAATTTTTAATATGAATAAACAAGTCTTTGTTATCATACAACAATCTGTTTCTTTTTTAGAGTATTCGGTGACAAATATTACAATGCTATAGAAGAGACGTGGTACAAAGCAGCGGTTCTCCAGCACATGATAAACAAGGAGTCTGTTGTGATCGCCACCCCGCTGCCGATCCTGGACAAGATCATCAAACAGGACATGGAGTTCGATAAGAATGGAGACGTAGTGGTGACTGCGAGTTACGCCATATTTTATAAGGACGGAGATTCAGAGACGCCAGCTTCTGTAGTTGGTTTTGAGTTTTCATTTTTGAGCTTCCAAAAGAGATTCCTGAATATTACTGGAAAAAGTTCCGATAGGGTAAGTTTGTTTATCTTCTTTGATGTAACAGAAATGTTGTATTTGTAGATATCCAACAAAAATGTTAGATAAGGCAAGTAAGTTCCTCTAAACATCTCACAGAATTTTAAATGATTTGTAAATTAATATTGCAGAGCTTCCACTGCAACAATCCGGATTACGATTGCTTCGTAGTAGACAGTTCAGGCTACGTGGTAATGTCCCGCAATAAGGAAGACGTAGGGCTATTCCTGGGCGCGGTGGAGCGCAAGGAGGAGGGCTCGGCACACGCAAAGTACGTGCTGGGCTCACTGCTGGCCAAGGGCGTGTTCGACCACGTCGAGGTGTTCAACTACCAAGCGCTGTGCCCGCCCGACGAGCTGCAGGCGCAGCCCAACAGCGCTTGGCACATTCTGACGGTATGCCGGTCGATAGTTCATGACATCTACATGCGAATAGAGTACGAATTTGTGACGTTAGGTGGACGTGTACCCAATACCGTCTTTATCATGAGGCACACGGAGCCCGTGCCCAAGGGGCAAAAAGATTTGGGGGGGGAAATCCTAAGGGGGCCCCGTAGGATACACAATTTGTCTGTTTTCTTAAAAAAGTATTTTACTTTGAGGACACAATAGATGATTTCTCTCCACAAAAATCCATAGTAGAATAATATTATTAAGTATAATTTCATTACTTTCCACATTGAGCTATTTATTACAACGTATAGAGAAGCTATGTCAAACAAAAATATTATCACAAAGCATGGACTGAGCGTGTTTCAGCATTTGCAGCGCTAAAACTAACAGAAAATTGTCGTCTAATTAAGCTATTAAAACAGGCAGCGCTAGATCGCTCATAGAGTACATTTTTCTCGCGACCAAAAGTCGTAAACGCCGTGAATTTCATGGCGCTTACGCGTGTGAATGCCGTGAACGTAGGCACTCGCCTACGTGCGTTATTGCCGATCGGCAACAACTCGTTTAGTTACTCAACTAAACGAGTTGTTGCCGATCGGCAATAACGCATGGCGCAAAAAACTTGTTCGCTGCGTCGGTTCCATACGCTAGTAGATAATAATAGTTCAATGACTTTCCAAAAGGGTCCCAAATTCTTTTGTACTTAAGGGCACAGTTTAAGACGGCGCTGCGTGTACCTATTCCCGCATTTAGCCTTATAGTTGGGTCATCGTATTTGTAAAGTAATGAAGAATGACTTTAAATAAAACTTGATATAGGCCAAGTTTTCATCACCAATTTATTGTTTGATAGCCCATTTTGTGCAACGGTTCTGATTTCACGTCAAACGCAAGAGGTTCGATCCTCGCACCGAGACAAATAATTGTTGATGAAATAGGTCATACCTTATGTTATGTTATGTACTACTTTTATTTGGAATCAGATCAGTGTATGGGATACTAATAACCTCGATTTTTTCCTAGCCTTTCAACATGGCCACACATTTTTTCCGCTGGCTTGTGGCAGAGTTCATTCTTCTCCTAGCTGACTTTGGCCGTTGGGAACACTGGAAAGTTCACGCTAATGCATTATATGACGGTTAGTACAAAAAAAAATCCGAATCTGCAGAACATTGGTTTTATAAATGTTTAAAAAACATGTTCAACGAAAAAATAGGATAGATTATAAGATAAGAATTGATGATATACACCATAAGACTGTGTAGGTTGTCCGTCAAATTATACCTACACATGATAACAGTATGCTAGATTGATATATACATTTAAAAATAAATAAAAACCTTAACATTTAACCCAAATTATTATTCAAATATTAATAAGTAACAAAGCTTTTGATACGGCTTTGCAATAAAAAAACTGAGCATTATTAAGATCAAATATTATATTATAAAAAATATCTATATATCTATATTTTTTTAAGCTCAGTTACACCATTGCTAAACAAAACATTTTAATAGTATTAGGGTATTATTAAATATTTCAGAAAAAGTTTTCACCTATAAAGACAGCAGTGGTGAAATTGATGATTTTCATAATGTAACTGGATGTTATTGTATTGCTGAGAATAGGTTTAGTTTGAATGTTGAACTAATTGATAGGGTAGCAGTAACATATAGTTACGGTAAGTTCGGCTGTAATAACAACGCGCAGCGCTCTTCGCATGTCACGCTCGCAGGCGCCACCACTATCTATAAACACCTAATATTTCTGCTTACGTAGCAAAGCCAACAACCGCATGCTTTCCGCTCGCAGATTATGATCTAAACCTGGGCCTGGGCATCACAGAGCTGCCGACCACCACCACACTCCCTCCTCCGAGAGAGGAAGAGAGCAAAGAGGGAAAGGAAGAGGAGAAGAAACCGTTTTCGTGCGACCATAGGATTAGCCTTTACATCCTCAATCAAACAAAGTTCCTGGATTCGATGGGTGAAATTAAAATGGAGTTGGAAGATGAGCCCGGGGATTGTCATCCGCGGTACTGGGCGGCGTATATGAGGGAGACGAATCTGCTGTTGGTGGTGATGGAGAACCAGCCAGTGAGGTACAAGGAGGAGTGCCAGATTCCGCCGAACACGGAGCCGACGCCGACGCCCAACTCCACCACCAGCCGGGAGCCGTGCCACAAGCTGGACCTAGCCGGCCTTACGCGCCGCCGCCTTGAAGGATGCTACACCTACCATGACGGGGTAATATAAATCGATTGATGTATTGTATATCTCATAATTCAGAATACAAAAGCAGCTGCAGTTGAATAAATGTCTTATGATGATTTCATTTGAATAATATTTGAGTAGTATGTGTATATCTCATGTATCCCATACATTTTATTGTCTTTTCAGGACCTCTTTATAAAATATTCTGTTTAAATATTGATATTTGAATTGCGCATTTTACTTTATATATATATATATATATTCTGCATTTAGATATAGTTACCTATATAAAATTTGAGTTTGCATGTGTTTGTAATTTTTCACGTCAATGCTCTTTAGGCCACTCAGGACGAGCAATTATAAATTATATGGCCGCCAAACGCTTACCTACTGCAATCACATACAATGTAGGTAACTAAACAATATTTACATACAGAGTAACTAAGCAAATTCGTGAGCAGCTTCTAATATATTCACTTGTTGTGTATCAGGAGCGCAACATCACCGCGTGCGGGCTGGGCAGCGTCGCGCGCGCAGACCTGGCGCTGTTCGCCGCCGCGCTGGTCGCCGCCGCGCTCCTCTCCGCGCGCTGGTAGCCAGCACTCAGATGCATTTGTACCTTTGTTACTTTCGCAATAAAACTTGTTGCACCGTTCTGTTGTTTCTTTTTCTCAAATTTGGTTTTACCTACATATATCCAAGAAATGTTCTCGACTTTTATACGTACAATAAGTTTTATGGTAACTGTACGCAACAGGTACCTGCTAGCTCAATGGGGAGATGATATCATGAGAACAAAAGAAAGAGTCGCATCGGATATTGTTAGTGCTTATTATGTAGTAGGTACTTAAACAATAAACAAAATTATGTTTTCTTTAGATTTTAAACACCACTAAGCTAATCCTGGAAGAATTGTTTAAAACTTCTTTTAACTTAAATATAACTTGAAAGAAAAGAAAAATACTAAGGACTTTTCAAGTAGAAATGCTTTAGAACAGAATTATTGTTAGTAGGTTAGTCACCAACATTCTTATTCTGTTGTTTCTCATTATATATCTGTTGAATTCAGTAGAATTGAAAATATTAAGTAGGTTTCGCTTTCAACGACGTGTTTATAATAACAATATGTAGGTAAAGCTATTAAATACACAAACCCCAAATAACAATTTGTAAAAGCCATAACAAACAATTATTTAGAATGCTCATGTTAAAAGCTTAAAGCGCAACATCAGAGCGCTCACAATACCTAGTAGGTACAGATATCAGCACCGCATGGCACCCTGACCTAGTCACATGGTAATCGATGCGATGTGCAGGTAGCGCGAATCCACAAGTCCTTCTATCTGGTTAACGCACTCACACACGGCTACTATCGGCCCCCGTACTCCACAATCAGTAGTCGTGCCGTGCCGCGCAAGGGGGACAGTGCGCATGCCCGAACCGCCGTCCCACGCTTGCGCAGTTCACTCCTCGTCAACTCTTCACGTAAAATATTCGACGAAAAAGAAAATTCCGAAACGAAGGTGGAAGAACATGTTTAGTAGTTCACGTATGTCATCGGAAGTGTAAAAATAGGGGCCAAATTAGATTAAGTGTTTCTGATGTGCACGGTCGGATCGTCGGCGTTCCTGCTGCTTCTTTTGTCCCTCGATGCGAGGGACTGCATCGCCAGTGCACACAATGAGCAAAAAATTCTGCTTAGCTCGTAAGTAATCAATGAAAACATCCAATAACAATTTGGTCAGGATAGTTTCCGAGGTGATATCGCATTAAACTTGATTCAATCTGTGCAATATGCAGTTTACTAAAGAATTATTACTTATATTTATGATGTAAATCAAATTACCTGCCATAACCTTACCAAATACAATTACTTACGTACGCTCGTAACTGGATCGCAGCGGGATAAATTAAATTATAATACTGAAAATGTTTTGCTCGTAACAATGTCACCAACCCGAAATGTTACGAACGTTTGGTTTCTTTGTTTCATAGAAATATTAGGAACATTCAGTTTTCAAATAATTTTTAGTGTTAGATACATTGTTATTTTATAGAAATGAAATATAACATAATGTTTTTTTAAATAAAAAAAACTAAGTTTAACAGTAAGAATGTAACAATAGACATAGTATGGAACTTTTTTTAGTAGAATTCACCGATTGAGCATAGAAAATAATTACTTGATAGTTTTATTCGATCTTCAGAAACCATCTTATAGCAATACAATATTTTTAATGTCATTAGCGTACAAGGATGGGCCGTCAAGCTTGGCACAGAATTATACCATTTTGGCGAGTTTATCACAAGAAAAAAGGAAGTTCAAGATGTAAGTACTTAACTAAAACAATTGCGCTATTACACGGTTTTAATTAAAAGACTTAAAGAATATGATCATAAATACTTCAACAATGATTTCAGAGTTTCAAATCGGCACAAATTGAATCGAGGGATGGTGAAAAGCTAGTGCAAAGCATGGCCGATGATATTCGAGCAATGATGGAGCTTAAAATAAGTGCAGTCAAAAGAATAGTAGAAGCAGCTGAGAACATGGCATTCGACAAACAGAACGAACCGGTGCCTGAAGACTTCCAATTTTACAATAGCAAAGACATGGAGGAACCGTTTGATGAGGCCTTAACGACCACACCAGAGCCAGAATTTGTTTTCGAAAATTGGGTCGTTAGACCACCTTCCAAAAACGCTCACATGCAACAAAACCCGCACTTTTCCAATATTCCTGTCAATATTAATTTTAGCAGCGTACATATTCCAACGAATGTATATGCATGGGGTAAATACATACTTAATATCTAGAATACCAATTTGGTAGATTTTGGATTAAGACTTATTAATGTGACCATTTTTTAATTATTACAGCTCCTGAAGTCATTAAGGGTATTCACTGGTCTGAAGGCCTAGACATGCACTTCATAAACAACTACCAAAGTGATCCAACGCTATCGTGGCAATACTTTGGAAGTTCCACTGGATTCATGAGACATTACCCAGGTAATAAAAAAAAATAACATATAAGTGATGTATTTGTATAAAAAAAGGTTGGTCAAAAGTGTAACGTTACCACGAACATATGCAACTCTTATTTAAAAATAAAATTTATAATAGATATCTAATTCTGTTAATACTAATTAATATTTTATTATATTTTAGCATTGAAATGGCGAGCAGACCCTGTCGATATCTATGACTGCCGCACGAGGGCTTGGTACATGGAAGCGGCCGCTAGTCCTAAAGACGTGATCATCCTTGTAGACCGCAGTGGGTCAATGACCGGACAACGGCGGGATATTGCAAAACACGTAGTGACGAACATCTTAGATACCCTCGGAAACAATGATTTTGTGAACGTATTTACATTTGCTGATAGTGTTGAGGAAATTGTACCTTGTTTTGAAGATTCACTTGTTCAGGTATGACTAACTTAAATTTTAAGCTAAAAAAGCTTCCAACATAACTATTGGTAAGTATGTAACTATATCACCGGTCATTTTACAGGCTACTCTAGGGAATCTTCGTGAATTGAAATTAGGATTGGATAACTTTGAAACTACGGAAATAGCAAACTTTTCAGCAGCTTTGACTCGTGCATTCGAGCTTCTGGAAATGTATAGAAATAATAGCGGCGGAGCAAATTGCAATCAAGTAAGCATACTTAGTAAATAACCACCTAATCTTAGTTAAAGATTTATGATTGACTGCAAATCGTAATTCAAATTTTTACATTAGTTATCCTTTACGAGTACATAATGGGCCTAATTAGTTAAGAAAAAGTTTTCAGGAGGCACACAGAAAGTACTTTCATACTACACCATTTAATGATCTTTTTGTAATCTCATTTATAAATCTTCAAATATCACATCACATTTTTTATTCCCTGTGAATAGGTTTATTAAACCATGGATTGTATTTTTAGGCAATAATGCTGGTGACGGATGGTGTCCCGTACAATTACAAGGAGCTCTTCGAGAAGTACAACTGGAAATACGACACGCCTGTGAGGGTGTTCACGTACCTGATAGGGCGTGAGGTAAAGGTAGTACCACTCCAGGTATTACTGTGTGTCGTAGTCATTGTGCGACCTGCATAATGCCTTCCCTTCGTACTTACCTACCAGTACACCTAGAATGTGGTACTCTTCTTTTCTATTGTCTTTCTCTTATTGTTCATATCATTGCCAACGTGCATGTAAGTAATACAAATATCTCCAATTGTTATACTCTTTCTTCCATCTTCATAATGCTTTCGCTTGTAGTGTTTAGTTGTTAGTGAATAGTTTTGTAATGTTTTAAATAGTCTAGTGACCGTAGTGGGTAGCAAATTGTGTCGTCTCAATAGTTTTTAGTCACTAAGTAATTAAATATTTTAAGTTTCTTTAAATTTATTTTCCAAGTGTCAATTGAGAAATACCGTAGGCCATCAATAAAGGCGCTGTAATTGTTATTATTTAGTATTTGATTTTTATATAATAGCCTTTTTCTTCACGAGGCAATCGATGACCATCATAGTCACTTAACAAATAGGCGATTCACAAGCGCACCGTCATCCTTGCCTGTCGCGAAGGGCTTCGAGTTAATTTCTGTGAGATGGGTGTAGGTGGCCGATGTGAGAGAAGTGAAGTGGATGGCGTGCGCGAACCGCGGGTACTACGTGCACCTGAGTACGCTAGCCGAGGTGCGCGAGCGCGTTCTCGAGCACGTGAACGTGCTGGCGCGCCCGCTCGTGCTGCAGCGGGAGAAGCATCCCGTCGTGTGGACGCCTGTCTATGCTAATGTCACTGTAAGTCATCTTTCATACTTTCATACATTTATTACAATAGTACATTTTTATTTGGATGCCTTAGTCCTAGTATAAATAAATAAATAGTTAGTTTCTAAATGTAATGGTTAATTACCACCATCAATATCGAGTTTCCAATACTAGGCTTTTAACATGGGAATGACACTGGAAGCGTTAAATATTATATATATTATTGTTATCAGATCTAATCTTGATTGTACATAATCATTTTGTTTATTGATTTATTTATTTTAACGACTAATTGTTAAGTTACCATACTTACACTATTAGATACATTGGGTATATGGGTATATGAATACCAAAAAACCCTTAGGGCATGATCCCTAAGGATGTAGAAAAACGAATCGTGAGTTTTTATTGTAGGTCTAATTAATTAATTAATTAATCTTTATATTTTAATAGGATCCAAAAGTGGCCGATTATTTATGGGATCAACGAGAGCGGGCAGAACAAAAAGAGCGTTTTATGAGTCAACGACGAGACAAGAATCTTTTCAACTCGGCGCAAGAGCAAGACAGACGATGGAGAATTACACAAGTATATATAATTATTATTTATAACATTTTCCCTCATTTAGACATTAAAAATAGATTTTTTTCCCGTTCGTCCCACTAGGTTTTGACACACCAATGGGACGAACGGAAGTTTAAAAAAATACATTATTTTTATTCCCGTTCGTCCCACCATTAAGATCAGTGGGACGAACTAAGTCGATACGGATTCCCTTTGGTCCCACAGTGTATAGTCATATTTTAATTTTAATCCATTGTAAATAATTTATTTTTATTTTTATGCACATATTTATCATTAACTTGCAGATGAAACAGGGTCAGTATAGCGAACTAGGAAACTCTCAATATCAATTGATGACGTCGGTATCAATGCCTGTATACGATCTTCGTCATAATGAGGTGAGTTTGACCATGTTTATATCTTTTGTACTAAATGTCTTAATTTTTATCTATGTCCCCCCTTATTAAATACTAAAGATAATTCGGGTTCATTGAGAAAGAGAATGTTTAGTGTTACTTATTTTAGTAGTTTTTTTCTACTGGTGTTGCTATAACTTTGTGTGTGTATTATTTGATTTTTCTCTTCTCAGCTAACTCGATTAACTGGTTAAAATCTTCTAAATTCAAAATTTTTGATTGTGCATGCCCAAAAACAAACTTATTGTCTATCTCAAGAAGATTATGTTCACAGATTGGTTTTACTTTTTCTACTAATTGGACGTAAGCCCTATCTCTTCTCTTTACTTTAAACTTAATCTATGATCTATTTCTTCTTAAATTTTAAAGTATCTTTTTAATAACACTCCGTTTTGTTTGATGGTTTCCCCTCAGAACATCACAGAGAATGTACTGATAAATGAAGCTTACTGGGTATCAGTTACAAAAGAGGTACTACACTTAGAAAGTTTTGATGATTTAATGTAAAGTTTTTGCAAGATACGAGAGAGTTTTTATGATTTAGTTTTTTGGATTTCAGTAACGGTAAAGTCTTATTTGGCCCCGTTAGCGATGCATCTGTCCTCGATAGATGAAGGCTGCGCCCCGGCGGCGCGGCCCTCAGTCGCCAGACTGCCATGTGTTGTTCAACCCTTATGGCTTACTGTAGTATTGTAGTTTTCTACTAGATCGTAGGCGTAGACCACTAGGGTGTTATGATAAACTTTTCTATCAATTATCAAATTAATTTTTCTATGCAAGAGTTATGATCTATATTCCACTACACACACTATCTAATAAAATAAATTATTTTGCCTGAATTTAGTGATGTCTTCGTAGAGACATTTTAAAGATTGACTTGTACTACGAAAAGTAAATGTAAATATTTTGATAACAGTATCGTGCCGCCCGACTTATGACTCGTATGGGGCTTTTGTTACTTGAGCATCTGTTCAGTTTAAAGTTTTATCTTCTTCAGAATGACAAGACTTTTGATGTACAACATTTTAGTGTAAATAAGTTCTCCCTTCCGAAGGGAGAACATTTTCATTTCTAGTGGAAGTTACTACAATGCATTTATCTATATGTTATTACGTTTTATTGCATTCGTACGTCCACAACCAATCGCAGTCCGTAGAGGAGAACGGCCAGAAGGAGGTAGGCCCACGCTCTCATAGATTTAAACTCAGGGATGGATGCAAGACGACGGACGATCTGGGGCTTTTATTGGCAGTACCGCACTTGGACCCTCACTATCAACATAAATTGTGACCATTCATTGAAATACAAACACAACCATTACCTCTAACAGCCAATAACAGTCAGCATGATGAAATTACTACTGGACGAAAGATTTTTTCTTGACAAGTTATATAGACTTCATGGGGTTAAAATTGTCCCATTATTTGGTAAAATTTGATGTCTTATTTGTCTTTATACTCACTAACTGCAAATGTCAACAGATTCTTGCAAGGATTCAAAGGCTCCTAAAGGCCTATCTACAACAGAAACGGTAGTGGGTTTCTAGAAATAAAGAGTAGAGTTTTAATTTCATATGATTAAATTATGTAATATTTTGAGTAGATTTTGCTAGAACCTGTAATTATGAATAACATAAATTAGAAACCTCATAAAACGTAGTTCTATATGATATTATAGAACTTCGCCTAACGGGGCGTAGATGCTAAATATAATTGCTAGAAAACTAAGCAAGACTTATACATAATTTTTGTAGCATTAAGATGGCTATTACAGCGCCAAATACATGAACGCGTAGTTAGATTATTGTTGACTGTTTATGAATAATCAAGTTGTATATTAAGTCATGTATTTTAAATTGTCATGAAAAATTTTTGGTACATTTTTTAGATTAGCATTAATATCGACGTAGAATATAGAAACTGAACTGAAACTAACTGCGAAGAAATATTTTATATTAATTAATTATATTTATGTTTATTCAATTTATTAGTGTGGATGTTAATTATATTTGTAATAATTCCAGATGCGTATAGCTAGATTACTAGGCGTAGCTGGAACTGACGTACCTTTATCTGAAATTCAAGCGCTTATGACACCTTACAAGGTAATAAATATTAATGTTTACGTTAAAATTTCTAATATAATATCCTCCTCAAAATTTGGTCTGAAATTTATTTAATTAACACAATATCTTTCAGATCGGCGTGAATGGTTATGCATTTATAGTTACAAACAACGGATACATTTTAATTCATCCAGACCTGAGGCCTGTTGTAAGTATATCGATAATTTGTTAATTAAATATTAAATTTAAAAGGTCTATACGGGAATACATGATAAGACATGTTTGGTTACAGTTCCAACAAATTTTAAAACCAAGTTACAATAGCGTTGATATGATCGAAGTAGAATTGTTCGACGATGATAGAGGACCGAGAAACTTCAGCAAAGAATTAACGGCGGTAAGCATCATGGAACATTTAACCAATAAACAAATATTCGATTAGTTGAAGAATGATCTACTACAATAAACCATTTATGTTTCAGCTACGAAAAGAGGTGATCGACCAAAAAACAGGGAACAAACTTATGAATACTAAGTATCACATGGATGATATGGTAAATGATGTTAATGTATAACCTTACTTTTAGTATACGAAACCCGAAAACTGTATAGAATCGATTGCAATGGTTTTTATACCATGTAATATTTGGTCAGATGAAATTTTGTCACAAAAACAACTGATCGGTCTATAGAATGGTGTGAAGCAAAAGTTTCGAATTCAGAGGTTTCGTTTTGCCTCCTGAAATGATACAATTACCAAAAGACACAAAAACACGGATGTATTATTTTTTTAATTACGCCACGAACATTAACAAAGATGCGTGCTAAATGTAGATGCAGTTCTAAAAATAAATTTCGTCCACAGAAAAGAGTATCTCGGGCCAAAAAGCACTACTACTGGACCGGGATCAGCGACTCCCCCTTCACGCTGGTGGTGACGATACCCGAGAACTATGGCCGGCACCGCATCACCCCGCCCCCCACTGACGACATACATCGCCTCTCTCTAACTTCCAAGAATATATCGGCCAGACAGTACTTGTCTGACAAGTGGAGTGTTCATCCTGATTGGTAAGAAATACCATTCTTTATTGTACCTATCTACCTATTACCCTTTTCGATTCTCAATTTTAATTTATTATTGTAAATAATATTTTAAGTACCTACTCATAATCGTTGATCTAGAAAATTATGTAAGGTACAAATGTTCCTTCATTGTTGCTAATAACATGTTAGCAAACAAAAGCTTTAGAAACGGCGAGCAACAGTCGACGACGATAATGACTCGTGACTGACGACCCTCTCGACGACAAATCTCTATTTACAGCAGTATTTACCTATCTGTGGCCTACCTGCGGTCCACGGACCATACGTCCACGCCGCATAACATTTAGACATTTAGTACGCAAGAGACTTCAAAAATCTCATTCGTTTGAAATTATAAAAACGGTTATTTTACATTGTTCCAGTTCAGTTTAAACTAGGTATGTGATCCCTGCTAACAATAATGAAATGAAAGTGGTCCCCGGTCATAAAAGGTTGGAAGCCACCGATTTACGGGGACGCAATTACAAACATCTCAACACGTCATGTTCCAGGTTGTATTGCCGTCACTACGAGCGCACGTTCGCGTCTCCAGAGGAAGAACTGCTGTACTTCTTGGAGCGCGTGGCCAAGCCGGGCTGGAGATGGCCTGCCAAGCCTCGCCCGCCCGAACACCACAAGAACAAGCAGGGACACGAGAGGCATAACAATGGTAAACATCGTATTTTTTTTCATTCAATTCTCAATCACTATTTTGCGTTGAGTTTCCGGGAATCAGATTTATTTGCCCTTGTTATTCCTTTTGTGCTCACGTTTTTGAGAAGGCTTGTATTAAAATTACTCTTTGCAGCACTTCACTCTTCGTAAGCTTTCATTTTGCATTTGTTTTATTCTTCTCTTGTCGTCTCTCTCACGCATCTTTACCCATAATACAATGTAACGTATAAAGTTATTTTCGTTTTTTTGTTTTATGAAACTTGTTCTATCAAATTGAACAGATACTTTTATTTTTAGGTACTCCAGACGCTAAGGATCGCAATAAGGTATCTAACAGCACACCCAGGAATGAGTATTACTGTGAGTACTTTACTATGTTTTATAATAAGGTCAGTTATGTATGTACAGTTTCATAGTCAATTAATCTATGAAAATTTACATCGCACCATAGAAACTTGGCACTCATTTTCTTGCTTATATACAACACTAGTCACTAGGTCGATAAACAAAATGGAGTAGAATTAATGTTCAATAGGTATATCTTATTTTGTATTGTTTTATGAAAAAAAAAACATTTTCAGGCGATCACGGGCTGATGCAAGCTTTGGTCTATGATGCTCGGAATACCGCCTGGTTCAATAAGAGCATATCGGATTCAGCTTCAGATGATAAAGCGTAAGTGGCATATTAAAATAGCTTTTATTTTTCCACCATTAAAATACTACAATACAACACGTTATGATCACATTGGCATTTCAATATAATTCCACCATTAGATTATTAAAATGGTATCTTTTAAATTAATATTGATTCTTATACACTTTTAGCAAAATCTTTAAGTTTATATTATTTATTTGTACACAATTATCTCAAAATGTAACTTACATTGCTCCTCCGTTTTATGTTACGTTTCCTCTGGATAGCCCATTGACTAAAGTGATCGGATTGTTGCCGAGGTAAAGTACAACGACGTCAAAACTTAAATACTGCATGGCTTAAGGGTTATTTTAAAACAACGTGTGTATTAAGTTTAATTAGGAACTTTCAAGAGTTCCTCTTCTCATTAATGTAACCTTTTCATCGATGTTTTATTAATACATTTAAAAATAGTCTCTAAAGGAACTATTCACAAATTCTATTAAATCAGTAAAAAAAACCAAAAGAATAGCAATTAGTTCTAATAGATCAATCAAATGGAATAAACATATTTCTTTGTATAAATTGAGGTTGTTTGATATCTTTGGTTATGGTCTTTTATAAACATTTACCTAAGCAAACAGGATGGTAAGTGTAATTGTGTATTTAAGCGTTTTGATTGAAGCTGCAACAGGATTTGTAAGTATGATAAGGCTATTTACACAAATGAAATGCACGTACATGTATACGTCGACATTTACATACTTTACTTTTCATTATGTTGAAATGACAATACAAAAAGAGTTTCTATTAATAAATTTTTCCGTTAAACTTAATTTACCTTATATGTATACTCGTATTAGTGGTAAAATATGTATAATAGAAGGAAACAAAAACGATGCAGTCATTATTTTTTTGTTCTACTGCTACTACTACTTCTGCTCTTACAAATATAAAATAATAATAATACCATAAAGCTGAAGAGTTTGTTTGTTTGCTTGAACGCGCTAATCGGAACTACTGGTCCGATTTGAAAAACTATTTCAGTGTAAGATAGCCCATTTATCGAGGAAGGCTATAGGCTATATACCTAACATTAACCATAAACGCGGGTAAAACTGCGGGCACAGATAGTTAAATAAATAAATTTACATCGTCTATCCAGCCCTAAACGGAGACTAAGTATAATATAAATACCAGACGATTACGATTACTAAGTTGTCTAACTACTTCAATTAAAAAAGCCAGTTTCCAAAATGTATGTGGTATTACACTTAGGTGAGAACTTTAAATTATTGAAATGAAAGTATAAATATCCCGATCCCATTGTATAAACTAAAGTGAAGAATTACACTGTTTAACTTTACAAAATGAAAAAAAAAAAACAACTCAATAAGACATGTTCAAGTGAATGATATTATTGCATTTTGTCATAGGGGCGAGTTCATCCAGAGATTCGGCCACATCGTAGCGTTCCTGTCTACGCATAGCGGACTCACCAGATGGCAGACACATCCGCCGAAGGAACATGAAGATAACAAGTAAGGGATTAGAGAGATACGTTACTTTTGATGAGCCGCCAAAGCCACAAGGGCTATTGGCTCACCAGGACAAAACATATCCACTTAAAATTTCATCTAAGTTATACACAGTATCTACTTCATACACCAAGTCACCATTGTCTATCGAATTTGTAAAAATGGGCGATTCATTTTGGTGGATTTTATGACATGCCGTTTAAAACCTGGCATAAGAACTGAGTATCTTCCTACTTTGATTTAGTCCAATTATGTTTTTACCAACACATCTTCAAAAACCAATACCTACGAATCACCTAAATCTGAAATCAAACAATCATTCGTAAACTTCCATTTTATTATCGCCAGGCAAGAATTCGGCAAGCAATTCCCCCGGTCGATCGACGAGGTGTGGTACCGGCGCGCAGTGGAACAGCACTACGTGGACCCGCTGAGCTACGTGTACAGCGTGGTGCTGAACACGGACAAGTTCCCGCTGAACGTCAGCGCCGCCATGATCACGGGCTCGCACGCCGTGTTCCACGGGGACGGGCACAGGAAGGCGCCCGCGGCGGTCGTCGGCTTCCAATTCAAACATGAAAGGCTGGCCGAGTGGTTCGAAAATATCACGTCTACCGTGCGTATCATTTTAAGCTACCTTCAAATTACATACTAACCTGACAGACAATGTCTAACGATACTGTCTTCTCGAGTTTCTCGTATTTTACGAAACAGTAAACGGAGTATTATAAAAATAAAGTAAATAGAAAAAAATGTGCTAAGCAGGTACCTATATATAATACGAAAAGCATGGGAAACGGAAAGTAATGGCAAATCACTACATTGATGTAGTGATTTTAGACCTTGTCTGTAATAAACGGGACAATTTACTAACTGGTTGATTTAAGTCCCATTTTTATACACCGTGCTTTTTTAACCGTCTTACATCCAAAGCCCACTTTATATACCCGTCATGTAGAACATCTTGGCAGTGTTATTTTTTTTTTTTAAGAATAAAGATAGTCTAAGAAAAATATCTAATAATTATTTCAGACTATTCATTTTGAAACATCCTGTAATACGCACGGACAGAATACAATAATTACCTACCTAATTACAATTCACAAATTTATGTACATACATGTGTAGGAGCTTTACCTGTATTGAAGTAATTGTTCAAACTGCCTACCATTTTGTTCAACACATGTTTACTTATGTAAACACATAAGTAAACGGGCACGTTTTTCAAAGTTTTCTTTTAGTTTATTTAAAACCACTGTTTCACTTTTCACTTGGTCGAAAGCATCAATTATGCGTTCCTTTAATTGTTCTACACTACGTGTTTCTTCCGTATACACTAGTCTTTTTATTTCCGACCGAAGAAAAAAGTCCATCGGAGTCAAATCCGGGCTACGAGGTGGCCAAGCTACCGGACCATTACCGGTACCTTTAAGTTACAATCCAATTCTTGCATTTCATTAAAGTAGTCAATATAGTCTCGACCAAAGCGATTTCACTCAAAAAAAATATTATAGGCAATAAATTAGTTCATCAAAAAATTATTGAACACATATTTTTTGCTTTATCTAATACTCGAAAAATGACAAAGATACGTTTCAAATATCTGAAATGGAGCGCTTTAAGTAATTTTAATTCAATTTTACGCAACTTTTGACGACACGCGACACTTTAATGCGCTGTATCTTCGTCTTTTTTGGTTTGCTGAACAAAAGAAAAAAATACGTAAGCAATATTTTTGTGATCTCAATAATAAACTAAAAAATTTTTTTTAGTAAAATAGCCTATTCGTAAATCGGTTACCTATTTCAAAATTTTCAGTGTGAACATAATAAGGAATGTATGACCTGCACGAATGAGACTTGGGACTGCTATTTGGTGGACAACAACGGCTGGATAGTAGTCAGCGAAGATCCAACGCAGACAGGGCAATTCTTTGGAAAAGTAAGCGATTCCACAACAATCCCTTTAATATTATGACTATTTTCAACCAACTTCAAAAAAGGAGGAGGTTCTCAATTCGACTTCAAATTTATAAGTATTAAAATAAGTATTACTTTGGCCTAATTAAATTAATTTTTTACTTTTGTTAGTTTCTTTTTCGAAGTCGGTTTTTTTTTTGTTAATTTATGTATAAGTATTTCATATTTAGGCAATGGTATTTACTGTTTTTGATTATCTCCAAAATTATTCAGCGCGAATACACCAATCCCGGACAATTACTGCAATCACTACTTTAATGGCGTTCGGTACTCTCTGCCTACCCCGCTAGGGAGGTGGCGTGAAGTTTAGTTAGTTAGTTAGTACTACTTTAATAAATTTTGCTTTCACAGGTTCGTCCAGATATTATGTCAAAGTTAATCGAGGAAGAGGTTTACAAAGCAGTTCATGTAATAGACTACCAAGCAGTTTGCTTTAGAGAAAGGAAAACTACGAATTTCGCAGCTATCTTAAAAACGGTCAGTAATATCTTTAATGTCACTGACAATGTTTGTAACTATCTTATTTTCCTTCTTCTCGTTCTCTCGGATCTTGAAAGGTACGCATTTACATTAATATAATGGATTCCGAAGGTTTTTACATATTTTAAATAATTTGCAGCCGTTAGAAAATATGCGTCTCGCGATGGCTTGGCTTCTAGCGAGTGCGGTATGGTTCTACGATTCTATTTCTGGTACTTTGGCTCAAGCCTCGGGGTACCCCTCCTTTGATGACGGTAAGGATTCACCACCACGAAAGCTGTGTAGCTTTCTTTTAGATATTCACAGAGCCACTGATTTCGTAATAAATGTTAGCTAAGTGCAATTATTAACAATAATATACTCTGTGGATTCAACTTAGAACTACTTCGCTGAATGTTGTGAATGAAAAATGAAGCGTATGTTGCTCATACGCGTTGTCAGCATGATCTGTGCAATTTTGCATGACAACGAATACAAATTCTATAAACTAAAAGTTTCCGAACTACAAAATTTGCCACACTACAAACTACAGCGTGCAGAAACTGTACATTTTTAAATCGGTTTCTGTGCATGCCAATTTTCAACACTCACATTACTTACGAGTTCTACTACACTACGTACACTTAATTGTATTGGTAGATAGAACTAATGAAGAATTAATTAGTTTGTTTTACACAGAATTAGATTGGATACATCCACTCCACACAGCACTCTATCAAACAATTACTTAGTAGTCAATCAAAATTCGACAATGGAGTCAACAATTGGCGTAGTAATGTGTAACGAAAGTAGTAATGACTCCATCTTGTTTTCAGAGTATGTTACACCCACCGGTGAGTTTTAGTCTGAGCACAGTAGTCTCTTCCATAGACACTAAGCAATATACGAAGTGCCTTTTACTTTACGAAGGTCCTGTAGATAAGTTATGTGTATTTAGGTATCTGCATGTATTTTTAGAATCTTAGTTTGGGATTGAACAACAGATATGTCTGTCTGAATAAATAAAACTATAATTAGATAAATGCATTTTGTATGTAAGTATTTCATGTTTTCGAATGCTGTATACTTTTTAGGAATAGTGTGAGGGTTTGCATGTTATAGAACACAATATTTGAATTATAGTTTAACAGTATATACTTTAAGTATACCTACATCACTTCCTTCATACTTCAAAATATTATATTTAGTGGGTTTGTACATATATACGGTAACACAACCATCCGCAATGTAAAATTGGCTTTAAATTCATAATATTTAAGTATTTAAACGCAACCAAAAATCTAATTTTAAATTTCCCACAGTAATATATCTTACTGATCCAGGTATATTATTTAAACAACAATATTTTTTCATTCCGCATGCATTCCCGGTCTAGTTTTGTAAAAAAAAAGTTTTTCTAGTTTAACCTCAAACGCATGCAGCGTCATATCATCGTCTTTAAATTTATTGGATTCTATTGTAATAATTTTCCTACACCAGCGTACCAGAGTTACGAAAACGATGAAGAAATAGATGAGTACTCATCGAAGCCCCCGTCGCGAAGTCAGGAGCGAGATTTCGAGAAACTCGTGCTAATAAATCGGACAATGCCCACTCCGTGCGACCGGGAAATGTATCTTTACCAGCTGGAGTATAATAATTTGGACGAGAAACTGAACCAGCCGGTGACGACGTGCGACCGGCCGTACTACGTGCAGTTGGTGAACTACACCAACATGCTGATGATCGTGGTGGACGTGCTGTGCCCCAAGGAGGAGGGGCCGGTGCTGTCGGTGGACCCCACCGAGGTGCAGTACAACGAGTCGCTGCCGTGCTTGAAACACATGCACCCGCTGTACAGGAAGCAGCCGATCTCTTGCATTAGGAATCATACGGAAGTAAGTATGTAATGGTATATATAGGCATTATGCACCCACTTTTTACGTAATAGGGATGCTGACCAAATATACCAATAATTCCAAGACATGTCTAAGTAATATGTTTCAATACCTCATAAAAAGGATTCATAAGAGTTAATTTTTTCTTTACAAAATGTAGAACTCTCATGTCTAGAATGTTAATGTAAATTTAACTTAAATGAAGATGAAGAATACAAATTTCAATCATTTTAATTATAAAATTAGAGTATTTGTACAACAAAAGGTATTTTTTTAATACATATATGAATAATTAATAAATTGATGGATAATCCCATTTCAGGAGAGTAATATCGACATGTGTGGAAAGGGCAGCCTGCTTCAGAACAAGCTGTTTTGGATACCACTGATACTTGTGCTTCGTTACTTTTAATTTATAAGGGAACTTAACTTATAAGTAAGACTATTAATTATTTATTTATCACAGATTTTAAACATATATTTTACAGGTCTATAAAATGTTGTTCAAATTTTTATTGGTGCATGACATAGTTTATTAACAAGTTACATGAATCATCTAGTTTTATTACTTAGTAAATTTTGAAAATTAAAAATGTTCTTGAATATTTTAATGACCTATGTATTTATTAGAATAAAATAGCAATTAAACATGTCATTCCTACATATCGGAAAATTATGTACCTAATTTAAATAAGTATTATTTTGAGAATGTACAGGTAATATAGGATGCTCCAAGGTGCCACAAGTAGAGGCATTTCGTTCAATTGTTCATTTCATATCAAACACATTAGGTACTATAAATTTTAGGGTAACTATTACTGAAGATATTCTATGTTCCATCACAAACAAAATCGGTGCGGCAGAGATTTAAAAAACTCTACTTGTAACCGCAGAATAGCTTTTATAATGAAATTGGCTTTTGCAATAAAATATATAAATATACAGGTTTTATACTTTATCATAATGATTTACGTTAATCATTATTTACTTAATTGATCTACAATAACTTTAGCATTTATTACCTTTATTCCGTCCTGGAATTTTTTTAATATTTTAGACTGGGATGGAAACTTTTATAAAGCTCTGTTGCGAGTGAAATTAGGAATTACATGAAAAGATATTGTCAAATAGTTATGTTATTTAGTTACAGAGTTATTTATAAATGTGTGTCATAATATTTCTATCTGTGAACAAAATTCTAGTGTTTAGTATTTCGAATCTCTTGTCATTTATGTAAAGATTAGATGTGAAATATTATGTTTCATTCAAATGTGATTTATTCATTTGGTACAAAATAAATACTTATTATACAATTTAAATGGTTTTATTTATTATAAATAATACACTACAAAAGAATATTTACAAAGTTTTAGAAGTAAACTAAAAACTTACATGAATCTAACTGCTCCCAGTGTTGCCGGTTTGAAATTTTTTGGCAAACTCTTGTATCTCATCTATGATGCTCTGGAACTTCTGCTGCTGCAGTAGATTCTCCTGGAGTTGCTCCAGCTGCTCGCCACCCTGCATAAATGTCTTGAGACTGTGCTGGGTTCCACCGCCTTCACGGTGCTCCGTCACTCTATCCTGAGGATAGTTGTATGTTCTAATTTTCTCATTCCTATTGCCCGATCCAACCTGAAATATTTAAAGGCATACTTTAGTTTAACATTTACTCGCATTACTTAAATAACATTGTACTTTAGATTGGAATTCTGCTTTTAATTAATTCTTAAGTTCTAACTCACAAAATTTCACGCCACTTCCCTTACTGGGTAGGCATAGAGAATGGAATGCCATATGTCCTTCTTAAGTTCTAGCATGTAAAGAACAAATACATTGTGATTTAGGTACATTATTCATATGTCAGTAAGAGGGTAAGCAACAATATTCTAGTGGGTTTAAAATTGGAAGCAGCTAGTTGAAATTTTAATTACTAACATTTAACTTAGTCCTTGATTTACCTGTGATTTTCTTTCACTGTGAATTTTTGATGTCTGTTCCTCTATTTGTTTTTGCAGCAAAAGCGTCCTTAGCTTTTGCATAGCAATTTCTTTGTTTTTAATCTGAGACCGTCCTTCTTGGCACTCAACAATAGTGCCAGTTGGTATGTGGACAATTCTGACAGCACTATCAGTGGTGTTTACGTGCTGGCCACCAGCACCACTAGCCCTTTTTGTCTCTACAGTTAGATCTTTATCAGGGATATTTAACTCTATCTCTGAGGGCTGTGAGAGTACTGCTACAGATACGGTACTGGTGTGAATCCGTCCGCCCTTCTCTGTTGAGGGAATTCTTTGAACCCGGTGAACCCCTGCCTCCATCCTCATCAGTTCAGGCACTCCATAACCTTGTATCAACATAGACGCTTTCCTGACGCCGCCAAGATCCGATATTTCGATTGATGCAATATCTACTGTCCAGTCCTTGTAGTTAGCATACGATTCGTATAAATCAAAGAGTTCTCTAGCGAATAACATGGCTTCTTGTCCGCCGGCACCCGCCGTCACCTCTAACAATACTCCCCCTTCGGTCAGCTGCGGTTCCAACAAAGCCGATTGCAATTCACCATCGATTTCCTTTAAACGCTTAAGATATATCTCAGCCTCTTCTTTGATCATTTTCTTCACTTCACTGTCAGAAGTTTCTTTCTTATTCAATTCTTTGAGTGAATCTATGCTATCATATAAACTGATTCTTTGCTCGAGAACGCTGACGACCGGTTTTATATCAAGGAGTCTGTTATTTTCTTCGGCCGACCGGCGAGTCTTGATAAGAAGATCTTCATGTTCCAGGATCAAGTGCTGTAAATACTTCTGGACTGCAGGATCCGATAAATTCACAGAATTTTGGGAATAACATTTGCGGAGTAATGAAAGTTTATCGACATTACTTAACGGTCTACTAAACAACCTCATAAAAGACATTTTATCTGATTTGGTGAAGTATAATCTCAAAAATAAATTTATTTTGCTTTTTATAAAATCGAGAAATTTTAGGTTAGGTATGAAGAAACAAACGTCAAATTTGACATTGACAGTATTTGACAGTTCTAAACCTGAGTAGCGATGCTCGATATACATCGATGCATCGAAAGCATCGATATTTACCATTTGATACATCGAATCTGTTCGATACATCGATAATATTCGATGTTTTACGATGCATCGATGTATTTAATTCAATACATCGAATGACCACCACATAAATAAATATACGTTATCTATAATAGTCATAGACAATTGAATTTTTATTATTTAGAATAATATAATAATATCACGTAATAATAAAATAATTTGCACAGACAAGGCTGTATATGACTTTATTCCTTTGCTTGCCAGACAATGTAAAATGTGAAACAAAATATAAGCATAGATTGACCAAGATATTTAGCCGTGTGGTCATAGATCTAAGATGTACAAGATACACAATGACGGCTCGAAGACATGACCAAAATAAATTTAAACATGTGTTGGTTGACGTCTATGTGTGGGTTAAAAATAGTGTTGTCAAAGACGCACTTTCACATTATCGACTGATTCAGTTGTATACCTACTAATAGTATAGGTATTTAAAACACTTTCTTATACTTCTGATTAATTATTTATGGCATTGATGAAATCAATAGTTGTTTATATTAGGTAAACCGAAATAGTCGGTAAGAAATCGCATTCTAAGCAGTTCTATAAACAATGAGATGGTAAAATGTATTTCTCGTATATTCTATAATATATATATGTATATAATAGAATATACGAGGGTATGTATATTTTATTAATAAAAATAAAAAAAAATGAAATATGATCTATGATTTATACCTATAAGACAAAAAGACATGACTTTTGTTTTGACTGATGGAATGAAATGAAACAAATATTATATTAGCAACTTTTAATTTGGTGACATTTACTTATTTAAAATACTATGTAGTGCAACAAATTTTTTGTTGTCGTCATTTGCCGTCAAAATGTTTGCTGCAGATAGTGGAGCTCTTACTGGGAGTCCAATCTGGTCTGTCTATAGTCCGGATCCACTTTTTACACAATGCTGGGTTGCTTGGAAACCTAGAAAAATTATCAGTTACTTAATTACCAAATTGACGTAGATACTGAGTTCCCAATGTGAATATAATTATAATTCAACATAACTTGGCTAAATAACTTTGTCTTCGTGTCATGATGTCGCTAAAAGACGATTAAGTTTTTATCGATACTCGTGACGTCACCGCTTTGTCAAGCACTAGCGTAACCAAACTATTTACTATTTTACACAATATTTTCCCCAATTCTGTTTATAATCACGATGTATACTTAGAAAGATCAAATATAATCAATATACTATTGTAAATATATTTTTCTAAGCTGATTACTAGCAACAATTTGACAAAATATGGTTTGAAAAAATCTAATGATAAAATCGTATTTACCTCTGAAAAGTGTATTTATTCGAATTATTCCGTCGTGTAACCTCACAATCACGTACAGAACAAGTCAACTCAATTGCACAATTAATATTCTCGATTATAATCCAAGGTTTAATTCATAAATGCACAAATTTCACTGCGACGTAGAATAGACCGGGACGCTAAGGCCTCTTACTCGCAAAGACATTGACATATCGGTGCTTCATTCGCTGTCTCTTTTTCTCTCGGGCGGTTTGAATTTGAGCAGGATTTCTCGCTCCCACGCTTTATGTATCTTTTGCGTAGTCAAAAAATTCTAAATCTATGCGTGTGGTAGTCAAAATTACTATGAATGTTGACAGATTCTCATACAAATTTGGATAAATCGAGGGACACTGTTACATCTGAATCTGTACTCAATATTATTATTGTTCCTTAATATTTTAAACGATGCATCGAAAACATCGATGTTTCAATCCGATATATCGAAAAACATCGATGCATCCTTTCCGATTGATGCATCGCAAAAAACATCGATGTATTTTTATGTGAACACCCCTAAACCTGAGAGCTCTGAGTACCTACTGAAACTACCTATTGGAGATGACCTGGCTACGAAACAGTGAAGCCCAATTTTGAGTGAGAACAAATATGGCGCCTTTGTGTAGTGTCATTCCACTTTACTTATGTACATACTAAAAGTCTCTTAATAATTTATTTATGACGATGTTTTTAAATGTTACAAGTTAGATTATGTTAATAATCACAAATTTTATCAATATTGGCACAATACACCACAAATTCCACTGACATTGACAACTTAAAGTGAGAAACCAAAATGGTAAGCCGGCTTCACTTACACACGTATTTCTATGACGTCACTTGATGATGTTACCGAAAATAGTTAAGTCAAATATATTGTTGTTTCTTTTTACGTGCAGTATTGTAGCCTTGTTAAAAAGCGATAGATAGAGGTTTATAAATACAATATCGATATTAGTCGTATTTGTATAGCAGATTGTTCGTATAGAACATTAGGCCGTCTCCATATGTTTCAGTACTCAGAGCCTGAGAGGGAGTCTGGAAGGTCTTATTTCTGTTTTTGGAATGATGTAAAGTTTTAATTTTATTTCTTTATTTATTAAAATCTGACACTATGATTTCATAGTTTCATTTTCAATATTGTTACATCTCTTGTAAACTTGAGTAAGTAAACCTTACTTGCAAAGGCGATATTAGCGCCATCTCCTGACAGTTGTATACTCCAAGACAACTAAACTTCTAATTAAAAATCATAGATGTCGCTCAATCACTTATAAACAAATCTAAGTAGAGGGTATGCCCGCACCGTAAAAGTTCGAAACATTGTTAACGAATGAAAGAATACATTGCTATTTAGTCCCTTTCTATGAAGTTAAATATTTATTACCCTTTTTACAATATCTTATTGCTAATAATAAACGATGACTTAAATTATAATGAATATGTGGTACGGTACCTACCTAAATGTATTATACGGTTTAATATTACTCTGTGATTATACCTACTTCAATTTCCTTAGTTGGAAATTAAACACCATCGCACTATCAAATACATATCTATAATACCTATGTTTTAACATATGTACATGGGCATAGCTTTTAGAAAAAAAAAACATTAAGCACACCTATGCACAAACATAATTTGTACATTGGACCACTTTCCTACTCAGAAAAAATTCTTCCCTAAAGTTGCGGCTCTTAAACTGCTGCATTTGCAGCCTACGACGAAGGTTATACTGAACTTCTCCCGAAAAAGCCAAATAAGTCCTTCACCGTCAGCACAGGGAACCCTCAAGAAAATCTTAAATGCGTCGGTAACGTGCGAGTAGCAACCTTATGCCTTGTAGCTTCGCAAGCTCCAATGTGACCACTGACTAACAAAAGCTTCGGTTGTACCACTCTCCTTGAAAAAAACTACACGTGAAATTTCATTTCTCCATAGAACCTATATATCGAACTTTTTTAAACGAATAGGTAGTAAATATAATAAAAGAATGTAGGTACCTAAGTAATCTACCTATTGTTTTCTTTTTCAGAATATAAGAAGGTAAGGTATGTAAGTAAGTACCTACATACATTTTTTTAAGGATGATTGTTTCGCTATAATTTGCTACTACACATTTTCGCTAGGTTTGCGTTTAGTCTCCCCTCTATAATTAACTTACACGAAATGTTAAAAATATCTATTCACAAATTGTTTCAAAATTACCGTTTTTCGTGGCTAACGTTCGCCATTCGCACAAAGCTGTCTCGTCTATCTAATTATTAGCAGTGCATCCTAAATTTTCACTGAATGTAAAGTAAAAGCGATGGCGGATTCAAGGCCCGTGTTATATTCTCTTATCTGTGTTAGTTTTTGCATTACTAGATTACAAATTTTAGTAAATATTTGTAGAAACTCTTAGTTTTAAATAATTTACCTTTTACTTATTTAACAAACGCATTATTGTACTTATTATCTCAATTACTATTTTCAATGTAAAGTTTTTAAACTGTCGTATTTCAATGACTTAACAATATGTCTGTAGGTATAGTTTTCATTAGATCAAACAAACTTGGCTATCCATTATAGGTTAACTTTAGGTAATACCTATAGGTTAATTTTAGGTAATACCTAAAGTTAACCTAGCTCGTTATTACCTATAGGTAATCAAACACAAGTGACATAAATCGCCATCGCTTAAGACTTGCACGCTCACAGAAGGCGCGGAAGCGGTGCGGTCGGCTGCGACACAATAGCCGGTCCGTCTGTCCGACGTCATTAGCACTAATAACTCCATAGCTGCGAGAATGTGGAACAGCCGCCGGCTGCGGTTTCAGGAGGAAGCTCTCATTGTCCAACTAACAATTCTATCAATAGGCGCGTCGTTGCGGTCGATGTGGTAATCGCGCGACTAAAGAAAATGTTTGGTATGCGCGTCCGCTTAGCGCTTCAATTTGAACCGCTACTTTTGTCTTCTGCCTAGCTACGAGTAAGTATAATTATTGGTTGCGCAAACCGTAATCCTTTTCACGTTTAGAACAATTAGCCATCCGCTTACTTCCCTTTTGTTTTACCCGCTTAATTAATACTTCAGTGCCCGTACTTTGTGTAACTCTTACAACTACTTACATACTTATTATAATTTTGTAATGATAAGTCATTTACCGAACATGTTATCTACTACTTATACTTTTTCAGACTTCTAAATATATATATAATAAATATACTAAAACAATAATTTTCACATCTGTTAAACTATAGATACTTATATGTAGGTATGTTTGAACCTAGTGCAAAATGTGTAGTGAAAGCTCTTACGGATTTTCGTAGGTTCAAACGAGATTGATAAATTTTCTACGTCTCTAATACCTATAGAATAAATTATTTCTAAGTACACTTATACCCACGTACTTGATATTATTTTATCTGGCAGATTGAAAAAATATTTTTTTATTAGCTACAATTTTTGTAGCGTCGTAGCATTTCCGTAGCCCAGGATGGATGCGCGTAATTAAAACAGTAGCTAGACCAACGTTTTTGTTTGCTAATTGATAATATCTACCCAACGATACGGCTTCATCATTTTCCGCAGTAAACAATTATGTCTAGTCATGTTACAACGCCAAGCATAAGCTTACCAATCTAACCTGACAAGCAAATTTATAATTGTAGACATCTCACTTGCGTGCCGTACCTACATGTTTATTCATTAGTTTAATGAATAAGCGAGCTACCGATACCCAGCAATGTAATTACGCGGCATTAGAACACATTATCGGATATGCGCCGCCATCAATTTAATTCAATGCCGTTTCTGCAAATGGCATAGACAATGTGTTCTGCCATTTACTTGAGTGTCTATGGCGTTCAGCGTGACTTTGTTGTTTTTATGGTTTGTTATTAATGTTATTATTCTAATAATCTGCACCCAATAGAACTTCAATATAGACAGGGCCGTCTTTAAAGTATTGAATGCCGTGGGCATAGTAGGATAATGGAGCCTCGGCTAATAATACAACAGAGAACTGTTATAAAATACTTATCTATTTATTTAGCTGTTATTTTTATGCCTAAACAGTGGGATGTTATTAAGGTTATCGAAAACTAAGCTATTGGTAGCTAAATAACTTAACACTAATTCGCTAAAAAAAATAATGGAAAGGATAATAAACTGGGGGCTAATTTTAAGATAAAAAAAAAATGTGATCCCTTATGCATTTACCTACCTATTTCTTTCTGACAGGCACGATAACGCATTTGGTAGTGGCCCTGCCCTATGCGCCAAGAGTTGTGGGTTCGATCCCCATGAGTGTGGGTAGGACAAACATTCGTGTGATGAATACCTAGGTACTTGTGTTTGTTCTGTGTCTGGGTGTTGGGTAATATATAATATTTAATTATGTATTTGAAATACCACTGTTGATTCTGATATCCGTAACACAAGTGTTAAAGCTACTTAGCTCGGAGTCAGATCAATGTGATAGGTGATGTTGTGGGATATTTATTTTAGGCTTTGCCAGAACTTATGTGTTTTAGTTTAGATATCTAGTTTCTTCCCAATTCTTCCAGATAAGATATTCTTTAAATTCGGTGGATCCGGGATCCAGAATTGAAACGGACGCAGATAGATAGCTAGATATTTTATTTTGCTAATGATTTTCAAATGCATGTTCGGCCTAGATAAACAAATATATGTTTCATACTACCTATGGTTAAAAGTAGTAAAAAGTAGATTGCAAGTATTCGTGGAAAGGCCCCCCGCGAGCCCGGGTCGTTTGCGCGGAAGCCGAGCCCGCAAATATTAGTTCACTCAAATAATGCTACCACCTCGTAAAAGCACTACCGCTAAGTGACTCGAGAATGAACGGCCATTCCGTTTAGCACTTGCGGAAGGTAGGTGCCATTTAACACTATGCGCAATTACTATGTAGATATACCGCGAAGTTGCATCTCTGTTAGAAAAGGCAAACCTAGGATATATCCTAGGTTCTAAAAAATAAGAAATAGAAAACTCAACATTAAATTATGTCATGTGTTTCTGTTGTTTGTATTTTTAGAGTGGGTAGACTTTTGCAATACAATCAAACCCATTTATATCTATAAAGGACCCCAGCTACCTTAGCTTTGTAACTTCAAAGTTCTAATTCGTTTATGACGTCAGAGACTACAGAGCAATACCTGCATCTCCCATTGAAAACAATTGTTTTGTGAGAAAAACGAACTGCATTTATATATATATATGTATATTTTTTCATGTCTATTCAATTTTCATACACCCAATTATTCTCCAATAAATCAGTTTTACGGTCATATTTTTATCATGCATACTATGTAGGTGCCTACTTTTACACTTTACTTTTTCCGAGCAAACAACATTGCAACTCTCAAGGATTTATAACGGCGAAACTTACAACATTGGACTCAATCCCGGCTAGCACATTAGTGCTGGCCCATTTCGCCGGGGAGTGCTCAGTTTGCCCAGGCCCGTTACTTACCGCCTCTTAAATAAATACCGCACGTTTGGGCAATATAGCGCTAACAACACTTCACACTTACTCTGCCTCGGGAATAAATTTATGGTGCTCGTATAAATCCGTTGAATGTATGCCCGATCTGCTTATCAATGTTGACTGACTGAAATCGATGTACATTTTTGTACAGTGTGAGACTGCCGATTGAAACGTTAACGCTAAATGATCTTAAATTATCTACTTAGTCATTAGGATTAAATATTCGTACCTTAAATGCTGTTTTAATTTTATTGGGAAAATCCTATGTTATAATCATTTACTTAAAATCACGCCCATAATCCGCGAAGGGTAGATGCAGAGTCAAAGAGGCAGCAGGCCCCTTTAAACACATTTAGCCAAAAACAAAACTAGGCCGGGTTAGACGGAAAATTGTAAAAAAGTTGTGACAAATGGCTAGCTTGTCGCCTACACAATCACAGTCCCAAAATCCGATATACCATTAGTCGCCTTTCACGACATGCTAGGCAAGAAGCACAATTGGCTGGCATATTCTATTTAAGTCCCAGGCTAACATGGGACAATGGGATGGGTTTAATGGAAAATTGTGAAAGAGTAGTGACAAGTGGCTGGCTAGTCGCTTCCAAAATCACACACCTAAAACTCCATATATACCATTAGTCGCCTTTTACGACATGCTAGGCAAGAAACACAGTTGGCACATTATTTTTAAGCCCCCAGACCAAAATGGGACATCATAATAATTTTAATAGAATTATTCAATTATATTTTAAATATACTTATGTATTAGCAAATATAAAATATATTCGTCGGTACCTATGGCCAATCCTTGTTTCTAAATTAGGTAACCTAATTATTTTTAAGAGGGGTGATTTCAAAAATCTAGTCATCTGTTTTTGCGTCCAGCTACCTTCTCGCAGCTAAAGTCCATTTGTAAGTACCATTATGAACGTAATGTGTATTAATTGAAATCCAGGTGTTGATGGCTAGATCGCTCGCATGTGCTGGTGCCTAATGGGCCATTAGGCGGCGCGCGCAAACACAAGGATTGTTTCCTGCCGTGACGGGCGAGTGCGAGCGCTCGCGTGCACATACCCATCGCATCCTAGTGCAAATATTGCTCACATGAAACACTTACCTATTAGTTACAGGGTAAAATCGATGCTAATGCTTTAGCACGCTCCCTGTGTTGAGTCTGGCTGAGAACATCTGAAACTAACATTGGACTTAAAAAAAAAAAAATCAGTCGAATTGAGAACCTCCTCCTTTTTTTTGAAGTCGGTTAAAAATACGCAAGCAGTATTAGGAGAGTTCTCATCAAGAATAAGAAAATCAATGCAGAAGCCGGTTGTAAATCCTATGATTGAAAATTCTAGAAAAAGTTGTGAGGTCATATTTACTTATGCCATGACTTATTTTCTAGGTAATCCATATATCCATATCAGCGAATGCTTTGTATTTTTATAAAGACTATACATTAAAAACTATAACTGTTAAGCGACTAAGTACCTACTTATCAAACAAATGCTATTTATAAGTGTTTTCCACAACGCTACCGATATCATCGTCGCCAAATTTGTCTTCTCTCAGCAGGATGCGATTCCACTTATTTATGGCTTACCAAAACATTTATCCTATTATTGTTGTTGTTATGGCTGTATTAAAAAGCTATAAAATTTATGATGCTTACACTGTTGGCTCGGAGGATTCTCTACTTCAACTTTGTTGCATAAAGTTGTTATTCGTTTGAGGAAACTTTTGTACAAGGAAGGATGACAAACGGTATCGTCCCCTTCAATTACGGTGTCCCATGCCGAGCAGGCGAGAAGTCTGTGAGGCCTATTCAGCATATTGTTCGGAGGGGACAAATAAACCCCAAAAGGGTGGCTTGAATAGGCCTTCATAACAAATTGATTGTAATTTAGTGTTGTAAAACATTTTAAATGGAATTAATTTAATTTGGCAACATTGTGAATGTGGAATGCAGTTTTGTTGGGGGCAATTGGGGTTATGTGAAATGAACGTTTCAAATTACAATTCGAAAAATGCTTTTTTGTGTTTTGTCGTATGGGGTTTAAAAATGTGGAAATGAATCTAAGCAATATTTGGTAATAATATAATTGATTAATAGCAGAGCATTAAACTGTGTAAAAGGGTGTGACAGGCCCTACCGAGTCGATTTAGGCGACGTGGCGTGTTTGATCGACTACATCGTTTCACTTTAGTCGGTATCATCGATTAAATTGACTTAATTCGATCGAATTAAAAAAAAAATTTTCATACCTTCTCCCTTCGTATTTTACGTCCTTTAAAATATAATACTATCAATTCTCTAAAGATGAGTGATTTTAGTCCTATCCCACCTATCTATTGTACCTATGTGGAATCCCAACAAACAAAAAATTACTGAGTCCAAAAAAAACAAATAGCTCGCAATCATTCCGTTGCGATGTCAGTTTTATCTTTTTTACTGGCCTAATTATATCTATTACTAAGAATCATCGTACACAAACAGGCCCCCGTACTAGTCTATAAAAACGGACCTAAAAAGTCTATTACTGTCGAAATACAAATGAGAACGCTCAAAACCCGCAACTAATCAAACAAATTTTCATATCTCATCCATCATGTCAAGCGGAGGCGTTAATCCACAAGAAGCTCATTAGTCCGAGTGGACCGAGTGGATCAGCGATCAAAAACAACGTTTAGGACGCCAATCGACCATGTTAATACACTTTTCATTACGGGCTGGCCGATCGTGTTATTAAAACAATATATTCAATGGTACAAGCAAAAAAGAGGCCAGCTTGTAAGGGTAATTTTGTTTTTTTCGGTTCTCCAGCGCTCTGTCTCACTTTTTGTTTAGTGTCGTCTCTTTCTGGCTGCGCCGACGCGTCTGCGGTGCATTTCATGGAATCCAAAAGCAGCATACGGGACTCGGTTGAGAAGAGATAACTGAATTTTGTTATTACTATACTTTCTGAGGTCGGTATAAACTTTATCGAGTGGACATCTGACGCTTGCTGATATTAAAGTTTGTCAGTTGGTTCGAATGCCCTCTTGCTGTTGAAACTTTAGCAGGTATGTGTAATATTCTCATAAGTAAGTAGGTAGTCCATATAAAAATAGGTTCTCTTTATTACTCGCTTTATCATTCGGTAAGCCTTTAATTAAACATTCAACGAAGTAACTAGGTTTTCATTATGGTGTACAATACAATGTTTGTTTGAAGTGCTTTTTTACAACTTATGCGACTTTTCTATTGATTTCGTAATACCTACTTGCAGTAACTGTCATATCAGCTGTTTCGTGCCACCTATTTATTGTATGAATTTCATTCAAGGTCATAATATTCATTACTTTAAGCCATTTGCTACAAACAATATTCATAATTGTTAGTAACAATTTTACTTCACACAGTTTAATGACATTTTATAGTTGTGATATTCAGTTGCCTATCTATCTACGCTGGATATCCAAATATATATATAGAAATGTGTAAAAAAGGGAATTTATGACTTATGCAGAAGAAGAATTCCAAGAATTTTAAAAACATTATTATGTTATGTAGTACAACAAAAAGTATCAAATTCATCCAAGACAAACTTAGAAGAGTACTTACTTCTAAGAGAAAGAGCCCACGCCTCTCGTGGAATTTTAACGACCTCGCGTTTAAGTGAAATAAATAAATCACTTTCACCAGGACCTTTGCACGCGCCGCTCTACCTATGTAATTTCTTGAATTTCCCATTTAGCTCTTTGATATACAGCCTGGTTTGAACATGCATAAATAGGGCTTCAAGATGCGATGAAATCACCCGTGGCCGTGGTCACGTTATGCCAGTTTTACTGCAGTGGAGTTAAGTAGGAGATTTCAAGAAACTCTGTTACGTAGGCTATTTAAACAAATACTAGTTAATCATGGAAATACCTTAACTACATCAATTCATCCATAAAATTTAATGAAAATATGCGAGGTTAGGTTAGGATTAGATTAATGAGCGCGCCCTGCAGGGGGGGCTCCGAATATTCCTGAGGTATCTCTGCCTGTCGTAGGAGGCGACTAAAAGGGCCTTTGGGGTCGTGGGAGCTAGCGGGGGAGCCTTCTAGCACTCAATCGTCCCCGAGGAGGACGAGAACTCGTGTCATACTCTGTCCGTTAGCATACGGGTCACATAGCTGTCTGGGTTGTCGTACACACCGCACTAGCTGTTGAAGAAGAATTGCACTTCCTCGAGATACGCCTCAAGGCGCCAGCGCGCGCTGCGTAGACTTTTTGAGCGAATCCCGACAGTGGGGACCCCGATAGTTTTGCGTTCAGCGCCCGAAGAATTTAGTCGGTAGGGGAACTGGTGTTTGCCAGCCGAGTTCCGAGCCCGACACACCCTTGGAGGCTCTTATTCAGGTCTACTTGGACGGTGCGTAAAGGCATTCCTCACGTACATAAAAAAAGGATTAGATGCATGTAACGGATTTGATGCTCAATCCGTCAAAATAATTTGGATGACAAAAAAATTAAAGTCTAAGTAGTAGGTAACGAATCCGAGCTAAAGCCATTATAAATGTGATACAAAAATGATCTAAAAATGAGCTCGTTGTTGTATAGGTAATTGGATCTGTAACTAACTAACTAACTAAACTTCACGCCACTTCCCTAGCGGGGTAGGCAGAGAGAACCGAACGCCATATGGCACGATCCTTACACACCTCACTCGCCTCTTCAACATTCATAATCCTTTTCATACAAGCTCTACGATTTTTATGACTCCTAACATCACCTTCTTTTAATACACGACCAATCTGGTCGTGGTAGGTGAGCCTGGGCCTTCCGCGGCTCCTACATCCTTCCACATTCGCATTGTATATCTGTTTAGTCAATCTTTCGTCATCCATTCTTTCCACATGTCCGAACCACCGGAGCATGCCTCTTCTTACCTTGACTCCGACGCTGTCCTTCAGACCAACTCTCTTTCTTACATCATCATTCCGAACGCAGTCTGTGAGCGATACACCGCAGATTTTCCGCAGCGCACGCATCTCGACCGCGTTTATTCTACTTTCATGCTCTTTCTGCCATACCCAACTCTCGCTTCCATATGTTAGCGTAGGAATCAGCACCGCATTGTGTATGGCGAGCTGGGCCTTCTGGCTTAAGATTTTGCTGCCTAAAAGTTTTCCTAACGCTCCATTCACCCTATTCCCTGCATTCACTCTTCTTTCTATATCAGCGGAGTACCTTCCATCTCCATTCCATTCCATTCCATTGGATCTGTAATTTAATTAATATAATAAAATCGCTAAAAAACGGACATTATAACCCAACTAGTACGTAGTTCGGTTACAATGTTCCTTTTATCTGTACATATAAGTATGTCATGACTTAAACAATAGTCATAATTTCTCAAAGCTCAAGTAGACGTTCTTGTGTCATTACGACTCATTCAAATCCATCATACTTAATAAGTACAAAATTTAAGGACAAGAGCAAGCCCGCATAAGTAGTATACATTATTGATAATTTCACGCGGCGAAGTGTGATTTTTCACGTTTTCTCCTGAGATGCTAACGTGACCCGGAGCGGGCTCCATTTATGATCGGTGTACCGAAATGGCCGACAAATGGCGGGTAAATGAGAGGCTTCGGCCGCCGGCCGGGCCGCCGCTCCATTCAGCCGATCGCTTTTTTAAAACCGCCCACGAGAGCAGACCTTAAAACAAAATACGTCGTTCGTTCTCCAAAGTAAAGTTGAAGGTTCGGGGGAGGCGGGCCCGCAGTGGACGTAGATTGTTAGAGATGGGTTGGTTAGTTATCGAAGTAGTGGCGGCCCGAGGCACATTTGATTATACGTTGAGAGAGGTCTAATCGCGCTCGACGGGCGAACACCTCGAGATCAAACACGAGGCGCGCCGCCAGATATTTTTGTTTCTATTAAACAACACCCGACGTAATAATGTTTAACAATCGTGCAGCGATAATTCAAACAGCGGATAGCGTGGAGTCGGTATCTGCTGACGTTTGTCTATATTAACTAGAAATTATACCGTTTTTATGAGTCTTTTGCAAACATAATAGGATTTAAATTAGTATAGACGGCTCAGTGACAAAATAGATTGAAGTCTTCTAGCAACGTTTAAAATAATAAGTGAATAATAAAAATCGAACTTGTTAGAAACGATAGCTAATATGTTTAATCGTACTTGGAAAATATGTTAAGAATTTTCTGAAATTTGTTAAAGTGGAAACATAAGAGTCTTATATTCTTCCCGTAAATTTATACATCGGAGCTGGAAAACAGAATTAAACTATTGAAGTCTTTAAACAAATTAATTAATATAAGTAATGACGTGACGTACCCGTTGGGGTAAACGAGTTCTGGAGTGGAGACCGCGCCTCGGAAAACGTAGTATAGGACGCCCTCAGGCCAGGTGGAGTGACGATTTGCGCAAGACGGCTGGCAGGAGCTGGATGAGAGCAGCCGAAAATCGATCTGAATGGCGAACATTTGGAGAGGCCTATGTTCAGCAGTGGACTGCAACAGGCTGATAATGATGATGACGTGTTTAATATATTTTTTTGAATAAAGTTTAAGCACCCATAACAATTTCCTCGCCTCTAAAAAGTTCTGTGAAAACAAAAGATTTAACCGGAAGTTTATTTCTTACAATCTCAGTATTAATAGAACAGAATAGATTGTAAAAAAACTAAACGTACAACAATTATCGGCGACTCTACTCCACTCCCTGTCCAGATAAGTGGTCATCTGAGAGGATCTGGGATTGTTATTAAATATTTGTGTTGTGCCGCGATTAGCGAGCGGCAGCCGCGCTAATTTATCGGCTCTGCTAACGCCGCGTCTGTACTCGTCTAATAACCACCTAGGGCCGCGGACGGATTATGTGTAATGGACTTTTATGATAGCATGTGATTTTGATTTTTAATAAGAGTTACAGTTTTCTAATTAAAATAATACTTTGAAAGTATATAGAGACAAATAAATGCGTGGAATTATTTATAAAAAATTAGGCATATAAACTATAACAGAAATTTTAAAATATTTTTTTTTACAATAATAGTAAGAGGTATCTAGACGTAGCGCCATCTACTAATGAGTTTAAGATAACAGATTTGAAATTTCATTGTGGTTTATCATGTCATTGTTACTAAAGTTTTTAACATTTTTGGAACTAATATTATGATTGTAACCAAATGTGTATTAAATTAAGAAAAACTGTTCGTAAAGTTTTGCTTATGATTCGAAATAACTAAAGTCTCATTCTACAAAGTTTTAGTTACAATACCACGTAAACATTTAAGTAAGCAGTAACGACTCCCCGAAACTGAACAAAACCCTTCGCCTCTGATTAACCCCTCCCGTCCATTAGCAACGAAACAAAAAGATCACGAGTTAATACACCGTGAAAATAAAGAGCACAACACAGAACCAGTATCATAACACAAACGGATCTAGTATTTCGTGATCTGGGCGGGACCGCGTATTAATGCGCGGAGATAACCATCGCCGCTTTGAGCGCGCCGGCCATTGTGCGCCGCGAGAAAAGTAATTCTTAATAGACAATAACCCGCGTTTAACGCTTTTATTTATGTAACACAATGCTTCGGTTTGCGAGAGATATATGGGGCGAGGCGCTAAACATGCCGTAGGGTTGGTCGGCGAGATACTTGTAGGTGGTAAAGTCATACTGAAGGCTTAGTCGGACCGTAGTAAGTCCAACTTCTATAAGAGGTTGATGGCGTGATGTAGCGGCTCAAAAGTTTCTACGTTTTCTTTGGTGGCTGAGAATACAGGAAGAACAAACTCAGAGGATTCACAGCGCAGTCGCTGGAAGACCTTACTTACCGCGCTCACGGACAAACATCACCATGTGCTTCATGCGACTTTGGTCTACGGTTACTTAAACGGTCACTACAGGCTGGGTTGTGTGTCACCTTCATATGTCTACATATAATAAAGCCTGTAATCCCCGATGGGGTAGGAAAAGATCAATAAGATTCATAATATAAAAAGTTTCAGAGTAGCCTTATGCCCCAGTCAATTAGTTTTTTTCTAATATGTAGTATACACCAGCCCTTAAATTCACTTAAACAATCTTGAACTCGCACGTACAAACATGCGCTATATATGAGCAAAAGAACTAAAGACTGGCCTTGACTTAAAACGTATAAAATTAAAGCTACTTAAAACGGCTATAATTTTTTAAAATAAGCAATGTTTGTACCCTGGACTATAAATTATAGAAATGGCAAATTAATCTAAAGGACGAAACTAAATATCAAATAAAATAGTTACCCTGACATTTGTGTGTATTGGATCCCCGACAAGGCAGTTCATAATTTGTCCGTGTTTCTTAACAGTCGCCGTAAAACGCCCCTAAGTATACTTTTTCTACTTTTTACAGGGTTGACTGACGAGGTAGATAGACGACTACTAAAAGATACTACTTTGAGATCTTTAAGTTATTTTCATTTTTGATTTTTTTTTAATTTTACCTGTCACTAAATAAATATTTTTTCTTTAAATCTTGTCTTTGTCGTTGCTAAGTAAGTAAAGTGATACAATTAACATTATCTACTTAGAAACTGCTTCCACGTTATTTTTTTATACTGGACCTACCTATTGATGCCACCCCTAGAAGCAATGAAACACCGCTTAATGTACGCACAAAACGAAGCCTTGTTTTTGTTTTGAATGTTGGCAAACAGGAAGATTAAGCATCAACTGTTCACGTAATTACGATCGGCCTCTAAATCGCTTTGAGGCGCTCGGACGTAGTTACGATCTTGAGGTATGGTGTTTGAAACGTACCGGCGTCAAATTCGACTCGCTACTCGTTTCCAAATGCAAATTAATCTGTAATTCATTTCCGATATTGGTTGCCCTAGAATTTAAATAGTCCATATTTAGTTTCTCGTGTCGTTGACGGCATTGGGCCATAGCGAAGAGAATTTCTAAATGCTTATAGACGCGTAGTTCATTTTCTGTAATGATTACTATAGAATAATTTATCTTCCAAAAAGTCGACTCATGCATTGATTTTAATTAATAAGCTTGCGTATCAATCGTCGGACATTTAATAATCGGTAAAATTATATACACTATTTAATTAGGTACTACCGGATTTCAAAAGTCAAGAGGTCTGAAGATTATGCAAAAACAAATGTTTTTGGATGGAATTTAAGTCATTTTATGAATATAACGGCAAAGTTAATGCAGATCATTCAACATTCCGTAATATTTTTTGTTCCATTGAAAATTAAGATTTTTAGCATTTTTTTTATTATTATCGTACAGCGAGAATAGCTTAGGGAATATTTATAAGTCAATCTCTCAACACTGACAAAACTCTCGCGAATATTTTTATCTAGGACACGACTACCACAAACAACATGTCAACAGAAGATTAGAATTAACGTAATTATACACTTATCATCATCTTCCTAGCGTTATGTCCCGTGCTTAGACAGGGTCCGCTTAGACCATGATCCAGGATTTAGCGAGTCTGGTAATTACATTGGAGCGACTGCCGATCTGACCTTCGTAACCCTAAGATAGGGGAACCAGACAATTTTTGGATCATGGTTACAAATTCAAAGTTGTTTGAATTTGCAGGTTTCATCACGATGTTTTCCCTCACCGTCGAGCTAGTGGTATAAATATGTACATAGATTTTTTAAAATCTAGAGGTACATGCCCGGGTTTGAACCCGCACTCCTCGGTTAAGAGGCGCGTGTCCTTACCATTGAGCTACCACCGCTCTCTTTTATTATTATAATTATACACTTATCGATGTACATAATATACAAATATGTACTGTGTTAATCCTCATCTACTATTAGGTAGGTACATATTATGCCAGACTTTAAATTGCATACTCACTAGGTAAAAATACATTTTAAAACAATACTCGATAGTAAAACTCGATAGTAAACTGCCTAAACATGAATCAGTCTAAATACAGTCCAAAGTTACCACTCACCTTCATAATGTTAGTACAAGATCGAAACACAATCTGCTTTCTAAATTACGACCGCTATCGATTGAATAGGAATAATGGTGTAAAATTACAGCGTCGACAACAGAAAGAATCGACGACGCAATTATTTGCAATTGAAAATTGCCCGTGTAAGTAATACAGTAAATCGACAGAGAAATTGCCTTGGACGAGGACTGCTTTAAAATATGTCCCAACTGAATTATGTTACGAATAATGTACGACTACGGTTCCCTGTAATTTAATTTTAAAGGAGATTTCGTCCCGATCTCATTTATAATGGTCAACGCCCAAGTTTTAAACTTAGAAACTATGCGTAAAAATGAATAATACTTAATACTTTCCAATAACGATAGTTTATTCATTGCTTACGTATTTAACGAGTATTGATTTTTCTAAGAGAATAAAGCATGCACCTAATAGGTAAGTATTTCTATGTTTTCTGCAAGTATTTAAATGTTAAAGAGCAACTTAATTGCACGCTCTGACTGATACTATTATCGCAAACTGTTGTAAATTTTCAATGATAATGATACATTTTCAAATAGCTGACTACTTTTAAACTAAGGAGACAGATACAAATGTATAAGCTTCTCTAATTGCAACGCATACCTAATAAGTTTTTATAAATATAAATAAAAAACGAATATCTATATGATAGGCCTAACATGGCGACGGCAAGTATTTTTAGTTACTTGAAACCAAATACTGGACAGACCGTTTCCTGTGCTAAAACATTTGGAAATTATGACCGTGATGGAAGGATTAGCCAATTCGCATACATTTGCAAAATTTACACTGTATTTTAATGCTTAAATTCCTGCACAATTAATAAAGTTGCAACCGTATACTAGTTATAACAGACATTAATATCATAATGACACGATTATCTACTAATTAACTATTTTAGAATATATTAGGATACTCGAATTCGATTGAGTTAGTTAAAAAGCCGTACCGATTTCGAAAGGCGAAGTCCTTGTGATCCGAGAATACATTATCCATTCAGAGTTTTTTCAAAAAAGGTTTTATTGTATAATTGGTGTGTTTTACAACAAACATCAATGAGTGCGCTGGACATAATGTTTCCAGAATTCAACGTTATAAATTTGTAAACGATGCCACAAAACTTCTGTGTGAATAAAAAACTAGTCCACGATGAGTTTTTACTAACTATACCAAAAAGCATTATGCATTGCTGGTTATCTTGAAACTCCAGTGGCTACTTTTCTGGTAAAAGAGATAATGGATAACACTGTGGAGAATACGGTCGTAGTCGGGAAACCTGTCGATATCGGACACCTGTGCATTGGCAGTTTATGGATTTATATTACTTTATGACATTACACCTCGGGCCGGAATAGACCCCTGCTGGGAATTGCTTCATGAAAGCTCTCAAAACGGTTTATGGCTCAAAAAACACTAGCCACGTCATAATTAGATACAAATCTCCCAATAATGATGTTTTTCGAGCGGCAAGCCTCTACTGGTTTAAATATATGTGCATATAATTATTTACGTACAAGTAGGTACGTGTATGTAAGTTGTTTACAACTGCTTATGTAAGTAATGATAAAATGCATATGTTTGATATATTTTCAAATTTTATATAAACGTACGAGTAAGTAGGTTATCTGGAAGGTCACACATTGTCTCAAATAATACTAAAACTAGGGCTTATGGAGGTAAACATATCTAGTTACCCGGCATTGCTCTATACCTGATATAATAAATATCTAAGTACCTATTTAACTTATAATAACGAAAAATAGTGATTAAGTTCGTAATACGAGATCTTGTGCATTGGAAAACAGCTGTTTTGTTAGGGACATCCGTAACTCTATTCCTAATTCTGTCAATAAATCTTCAAGTTAGCTGACCTCCCTGCAAGCCGCTTTCGGCGCGCGGCCCTTCTGATCTCCTGTCTGCCTGTACGCACTGTCATATTTGTTTAAACATCCCTTTGAAAAAGTACCGTTTCGAAAGTGACCACACTGAGCGCGGCCCACAATGGCACAATGAGCCCCGTGGTGACGTAATCCGGTCATTAATAAGGACGCTCAGGTTAGTGTTAACATGACAAATGCGCCCGCGCAAAGACGCCGCCCGCCGCGGGGCGCCCTCCACTCTGGGACTGACGTTTTCACTTTATATCTTTGAAGAGCTTCATTCAAACTTTTTTTGTTCACTCTACTTTGAGTTTTGGGATTAGTGTATGATGCGTTTAGTAAACAAATGTACATTTGATAGGTACATTTTACCACAATCCTTTTAAGTGTGGAACTGTAGATAGCTGTATAAAACATATGTACTTAGTTTTGATTTTATACAAATTAAAATAGTTTGAATAGTATGTTAATTAATATGCGCTCTAATGAAAACGATCGAATTATCAGAATCCATAATTTTGTTATGGCCGTTCCATTATACTAGTACATACATATGTGTGTTTATTCCACTACATGTGACTGCTAACTAGCATTAAATTATAATTGTTATTGAATATTACGCACCAAACCATTATATGGAGGAAATTTTTGTTCTATATCATAAAATAATCCCAATTAAAATATACTACTAGTAGATACTCGAATAATAGGCTAAACAAGTTGTAAAGAATAATAATTATATAAAAAAAACACAACCTTAAGTTACCTTTTTAATTATTTAAAGTCCAAATAAATGCTTGTTTCGTCATCTAATCATGCATGCGGCCTTGACCATAAATCTGTCCATTCGGACATAGTTGACCAGTAGCTTTATTAATAATGTCATAAAACCGGCAAAAACATTTCAATCTACCAAACTAGTTTTTACTGCGCACACATGCAAGGCGCGGTATACAAATACTTGTTAAAACATCGCGTAACCCCCAACTGCATGTCCCGGGGCATAAGTGCAATTATACCGAGTAGAAAATTAAATTAACACACACGCACATCGTGCTCCGGGGGAGGGTTGGCGACCACTCGGACTGCGCTCCACTATCGCGCCACTATGAACTCTAATCATAAAGACTCAAGAGACACGCGCGAACAAGGGTTGCTGTTTGTAAATTGGCCTTGTGTGCAGCCATTTTGCTTCGTTCACTAATTGCCGGTCCTACCATAGTCATTTCATCGACCAGTACACTGTACTCATTACCCTGTGGTTTGTATTTTTCGAATTAGCACGTGTATTGTCTCAATTGCGCCGTGGTCTGTCGTTAGATGTGATTGTTGGGTAAGTACATAATGTAACGTGTGGAGTTTGTAATGCAACTTTGTTACCAAAGCGTGGCACTGTTGAAACTCGGTCAACTGTTTCGCCGGTATTTAGCGAAGCTCCTCATATTTTGAACTTTTCCATTTACCTCACCTTTTAACAACCTGTTAGAGTAGTTATTTTAAATATTTTATTAAAAATAAAAAAAACTGGTATTCAAATGCCTAAAAAAGTTGGAACAAACGAAAGAAATCTAAAATTGGCCGAATAAACATTATCCGTGGAATAAATCAATTTTCATTTTCGATTACAAACTACGAGTCGCTTTACATTTTTAATCGAGACCATGGTTGATTGGAACCAATCAAATGATGTAATTTATGGCAGGCTATATTGTGTCCGATCCTGTCTGAGTTTAAACTGGCCTTGAACTTCTGTGGGATGCTCGGGGTCGGATAATCCCTCGTGACGAATCTCGGGTTAGGCACGCTGCGTACTGATTGGGCTCCTAATGAAAAGCAAGCCTAATCGGATAGCGGTGAATAGGCTAGTGGGTATCGGGTCCACCAATATTAACACTCGACGAATCACCGATTAGTGTGATCGCGTGATGCTCCAAGAATAGCCGCTGAGAAGTGGTGTAGTGTAAGTGGTAACCAATTTCGTGGATCGATGGAGAAATGCTTATAATTTGTAATTTTGACATTTACGATCGTACGATGATTTTACAAATTGGCATTACAGATTTTCAAGTAGCAGATAATTTATCTGCTATTTCAACTCGTATGTTTGAACTGTAAAGGCCTTACAGACTCACCCAAAAAGCCCCGAGATCATCCGAGATACGCGAATGTGATAGATATGTTACTCGCCTTCTCGTTCTCGGGTTCTGTATTCTCCATTTGTTGTCGGTTTTTTAGCCCGCTTTAAAGGGGATTTCATGCGAGAAAGAGAACGCCATCACATTCTCGTTTATGTTCAGTGTGTCGTGAGCATTGAATGAAGCTAGACGTAGATGTGTGTAGCGCGTCTAAAAAATATCTTTAAATTGCGCACCGTTTTGGAGAGTACCTAATTTGAAAATATGTGGACTAACGAATTGGAATTAAAACTAAATATAATATAATACTTTAATTAAATAAATGTCATGAAATGTCTCTGATAGCTATCTCCTGAAACCAGGTATCTCAATGTTATTGCTAGCCGTACTCAGCCTGGTAAGGTTGGTTGTAGTTATGTATCTTTTTCAAAATCTGTGAAGATATTTAAGTGAACAAAAATTTTTAATCTACTGTGGACATTCCTGTTAACTTTTTGAATTCCTTACCAAATAAGCAACTGAGGTTTCCAATTGAATATACCTTGTTCTATCTGTAACATCCACCGTCGTCTGAGCCTCATTTTTTATTTTTTTGTTTTTTTTTGTCACAAGGTTAGTGTGCTGGTGCACATAATACCATTTATACCAAAATGCCTGCACTAGCAAAACCGTCCATACCGGACAATCGGACTGAGAACTCGCCGTGAGTATGAACATCTATTTCGAGACCTATTTCGAAGTCTCGCCGAGAAGGCTGCACGCGATTCTGTACGCCGTTTTAGACTCTTTTACCAACTAATGATTTAAGAAGTCGAATGACAATCAAATTCAAATATTTTTTTCGAATCTGACTTCACAATAGGCCATTATTGTGAGTATCTTAACATTCTTTTTGCGAATATAAAACTCTTACTGAACGATCTATTTCATTATCACACATAACTAATATATTTAAGTCGATAGAAGAGAACCCTACTCTAGTAAAATAAAGCGATTGTCAACGATTTACAATTCAATTCCCGAAGTGAGCAAACAATGTCAGCGCGATAAAAAATCGTGAAGTGTGTTGATTAACCCGATAATGTCGTGAGATTGCGGGCTCGAGATTGTCCGTACTTAATCAGTCCGGCGGTGTCGGTGTAACCGGCCACGGCCGCGGACCACGGACCACGGCGAAATGTGATAGAATTAATTCTCAAATTGATGGTTCGTCTCTCAAAACGCCGGGCCCGAGTATTGGCGTTCCGTGGTTACAGTCAATGTAATTATTTTTTATGTATCTACTCAACATTTTTAATTCTTTACTAAAAGAATTATTAAATTCGTGAAACAAAAAAAAAAAGAAAACATATTATATTACCGTACTAAATGTAGTTCTTGTTAATCTAAGACAGATTAACAATAATGGTTATGCTTAGCTTATGCTGTATTTTTTTACTGCATTAAGCGGTAGAAAACATGACTAGTCAGACTGATAAAAGTTATTAAAGATCCTTTAATTGATATGACATCACATAGCAGTAGGTACCTATTTAACTTGTATATAAACTATTAACATTGTGCTATTTTATGAAATGAAATAGTTACTAAAACTTATATCCAATTTATAAACAGTCGCAAATGACTAGTTCATAACAAAAAAAATAAAATAAGGTGAGGTGGGGTAAGACTATCACCGGGGAAAGACTAGCACTCTAAGATATGTCAATAAATACAGCTTTCTTACCTAGTTCCATTAGTCAATAAAACAGTAGAGATGTATAAGTTCTTAATTTACGGTATAGATGTCGCCGCAACATGTCAGTTTTGCGAACATATAAAAAATAAAATCTTGACAGATGTAAGTAAATAACCGTAGTTTGTCGAGTCGTCGTTTTAATTTGATTTTGGCGGTAAAAAAAACATTCAGTCGAATTGAGAACCTCCTCCTTTTTTTGAAGTCGGTTAAAAAGTGATTGAATCGAAGTGTTCTGAATGTAGTAGTATATTTATTAATGTTGATTTATAACTATTATATCGCTTAAACGTAAAACAGACGGATTCTTTTAAAATTCAGCTATTCAAAAACATTACCTAGAAATATCAAGAAGGGGCAACACTATCAGTTTGATCGGGGCAAGTCTATCGTATGTTAGTCTTCCCCAAAGTCAGATATCATAAACATTTTTGGTGGGGTGCTTTTGTTCCGAGTAAAATAATATTTTTTTGACATTCCGACCCGTTTGGTTCAGTGGTAGTGAACGCTGCCTCTGGTCCAAGGGTTACGGGTTCGATCCCCGCACAGTACAAACATTTGTGTACATGTACAAGAACATGTCTGTTTGTATTGGTCTGGGTGTTTTCTATGTTTAATAAGTATGTATTTACAAAATAAAAGTATACATACATACATACATAATGTCACGCCTTTTTCCCATGGGGGTAGGCAGAGATCACGTACTTCCATTTGCTACGATCCTGACATACACCTTTCGCTTCTTCTACATTCATAAGTCTTTTCATACACGCTCGTCGGTTAAGGGTGCTGTTAACCTGACCTTTTGTTAATACATTACCAATCTGGTCATGGAAAGTCCGTCTAGGTCTTCCCCTCCCAACGGCTCCATTTACACTTGCCTTATATATCTCTTTCGTCAATCTTCTTTCATCCATTCTCTCAATATGCCCAAACCATCCAAGCATGCCTTTTTCAATCTTAGTCACTACATCTTCTTTCACTCCACATCGTTCTCTTATTTCTTCGTTTCTTATTCTATCAGTCAGTTTCACTCCTAACATACTTCTGAGTGCTCTCATCTCTACTGCATTTATTCTACACTCGTGCTTCTTCTGCCACACCCAGCATTCACTTCCATACATAAGTGTGGGAACCAACACTCCTGTATGAACAGCCAGACGTGCTTTCTCAGACACTTTCCGACTGTTCATAAAGTATTTGTAATATATTTGTAATTCCACTGTTAATTCTGATATCCGTAACACAGGTGCTTGAGCTACCTATCTCGGAGTCAGATCAATATACATAATGACAAATAACTTATCGGTGTCCCTAAAAGGTTCTTTATTCCTGGTTTTGATTAGAGTAAAGAAACTACTCTACTATTTGGGGCATGTTAGTCTTGCCCCAAATCAGTACAAACACAATTTTCTCCAAAGTTAAACCTTTTTTCTTTACCTATAGAGTTCAAATTGTTTTTTTATTAATTTAGCTTTTATTATGTCTAATCAGCAACAAAAAAAGTCTATATTTTGAAAGTAAATTCATTACTGTTAGTCTTACCCCTTGAATGGGGGAAGACTAACAGTTTTCATATATAACTGTTTTGATTAATATAACCGTTCTTAACACATTTACAGAGCTATATTCACATTTACATTAAAGTTTATGATTTCTTTTTATCAATCTTACCTTAGGTGCAGAGGTAGGACGAACAATTAAGCAATAAATTTGAATCTGTACTAATTAGGAGGAAACTATGTTTGTCTTACCCCACCTCACCTTAGTCTACCAAATAGATCACCAAAAATATTATATATTTTTTATTTGTTCCAATAAACACAAATAGAAATTACAGCTTATTAAACATGTTTCACTTTTTTATTCGAGGAAACATCCGTATCATCACAAACCTAAATATAGACACAAAATAGTTACCTGTACGACATATACCACATTACTTACTCACTCATCGCCTCCATTCTATAGCCTACGGAACACTTCCACCGTAAGTCCGAGTCGCAGTTATCTAAGTTTTTATATTACCTCTTATCGGCGTACTCTGTTATTTGGGCATCAATTTGATGTGTATTGCACCTGCTAACCTCTTTAAATATTTATTATTGTACCGTCAGGACGGCGTCCCCTTTGTGCTTGTAATTTGAAAACAATTTCTGTTCGATGTTAGGCAACACCTCGAAGTTTACTTATCGATTTATGAATACAAATGAGTCTAGGTTTCACTAACAGCCTTGATATCGAACGCATGTTAAAATTCGATTGCACAGTAATGATTAATGTGTTGTTTTTAGTTGTCTTTTTTATTTTTGAAGTGTTACCGACTCGAGGATACGACGATAATGATTTGGAACCTAAATTTATATTTTATATGTACGTATATATATATAAAGTAGCAATTTTTAACAAACCGTTACTTATCTTGCAAAGGTCGTACTTTTTAACACCTATGGTAGTTAGATTTAGGTGGAATTTTGCATATTTATAAAATTCGGTGACAATACAATATTATAATGTCATTGATCAGGTCTCGGAAGATGGCCATGGGAACTCTTAAATCATATAAAAGTACATACGAGTATGTTTGAATTTTATCTTAGAGATATTATTGGCAAAATAACATAACATAACATCACGCCCATAAACCCCGAAAGGGTAGGCAGAGTCAATGGGGCAGCTGGCCCCTTTAACCACATTCAGCCAAAAATAAAACTGGGATGGGTTAAATGGAAAATTGTGAAAAAGTAGTGCCAAGTGGCTAGCTTGTCGCCTACACAATCACATACCCGATATACCATTAGTCGCCTTTTACGACATGCTAGGCAAGAAACACATTCTTTATTTTTACTCCCAGACCAAAAATAAATTAAATGGATACCTACTTAACATTTTGTAACAGTAAATGTAGGTTTAGTTATTAAACGTTAGATACCTAATATAATAATTGATATGCCCCTGCATATACTTAGCTGTATGTATCACGTACTTAGTAGGCAGGAGCATGCAAAGATAATAACATCGTTTTTGCACGTTACAAAATGCATACCAGCTTAATTATTAAGTGGAACTTGTAAACTGGCATAGTACCTAACATTCTAATAATTGTATTTGTAACCTTCAGATAATAACATCATTGGCGAAACATATGTCCCGCCCACACGTTTTGTACAATTTTGGTCAATTGCCCCTCGTTCTGAAATAACGTGAGGGACTTTCGGAGTGTAGGGGAATCAGGGGGATAGATAGTTATAACTAGTGACACAGGGAAAAAAGCTTTTGCTTATATGATGCTATTACATATTTTCTCATATTTTCTACAGCTGGCTTTTGTATTGACAATATTTCGTGAGAAAAGTCGTTAAATGTGCTAAGTATTATTTTATGTAAATTGAGCGTAGGTAGTGAACTTTTCGTTATCAATTCAATGGGTAGTTTTTTATTATATTGATGATCTGTTTACCATACTGGCATACCCCTAGGCAACAGATCTTCATCAAGGTAGGTATTATTTTTCAGCAAACAGTTTCTTCCTTGCATTAAATATACCTACAGTTTGTTTTAGATTTCAACTGTTTTAGTATGATATTATTACCAAAGATCATACAATCAGCATAACGAATTTATGTATTTAAATAATATGTAAATAACATTCAATTTAGTACGCTGAAAGGATAAAAGTTGTCTTCCTCCCAATCAGACTAATGTTCTTATAAGAAAAGATACTAGTCGCAGTTATCTTACAACTGTTAGTCCATATCTCGTTACCATTTCATGTCACGCCAAGAAACCCAAATCGATCTGGCGCGTTAACTTGATTGCGAACGGTAAATACAATAGCGGAGGATACGCATGTAATTGCGATACATTGCGTTGCGTCTGTCGAATCGCTGATTGCGGGGGCGGCACGCGAGCCGGACCCGGACGAATGCGGCGCAGAACTAGCCGGAACAATGGCGTCCGGCCGCACGCGTCTCGATTACCAACGAATCGATTCGAGCGGCGCACCGAGAGACAATTGCGAGGGGTCATGCTTATGGACGCCATCGTGATTCGATTTAAATACAGGTCCTTTGGATAGGACTAAGTTCACCGGAGTCAAAAGGGACACATAAGTACCTACATTTAATTCTGGCGTAATGTCAGATTATTGATTTTTTATTACAATCCTTCGTGAATATTTCGCAGAATTGCATTTCACCGTACCTATACAATCTGTGTTATTGAATCGCATTTCGATTATTGGAAAACAAAATTTATTGATCATTGGTATTTGTTCTTTAATAATATATTGAAATAAGACCATGAGAAGTTACGAGTTCAACGTGTGTCATATAAAAATTATAAGCTTATGTAAATTCCATGAAATTCCTACCCCACATGTGCGTATAATTTATTCTGGAAACTGTATTCTCTCCACAAATCCCTTTTAGATGAAGTTATTAGCTACAAAGTTATATTTTTATGAATTCTTCGAATCAAAGGGATAAAAGTTTAAAAATCTAAAAGTTTAATGTCTATAAGATAAACATCAGAAATATAATCAACAAGCTCTTGGATCGGAAGTAGTTGCAATTGTCTCATCGCGCTCAGCAACTATACAAATAAGTAGCTGCAAGTCTGTGGCGTCAGGCAACTCAGGTCGCGTCGCTCGTGCCGCAGGTTCCACTATTAAATAGAACGTTTTTGTTTAAATCTGAGACGAATCGTAAATTTGAACTGTGTGGATATCTGTGCGGTTATGCACGGTGCTTATGGACGCGCGGCATGCGACGGAAGTACATACCGATGTGTTTATTGATTCACGCTCCGTCTCCCAATCCCTGATCAATTTCACACCAAATACAGACAAATTTTAATTAGAATTCCACATACGAACGCTGTTTGAATGCGTGCGACTATGAAAGTTCAATTTAAATATGTAATTCTGTAAGGTTTATTTCGAAAGAAATTTTATTGGGTGTGTAATTGGTTTTTATTGCTAAGTTAACACCGCTCGCGTTGTTAAATTCATTTTGCACATTTCGAGCTTTGTAAGATCGTGGATAGGTATTAAACATCCGGATTTATTTCGGCAATAAACACAACTTGAAAGTTAAAAGTTATCAAAAACACAATTTTTGCATGTCATAGAATCAACAACATAGTATCTCTTACTCACAATGTAAGTTTATATTGAAAGTATTGCAATAACATTTATTCTTATAGTAAATGTATTCCATCCAGATATATTTCTACAAAAGACTGCATCTATCGTAGGTAGGTAGTTGCTATATATCACTGCAATTTTCTAAGAATAAATACAATACATTTTTATTCAAGCGACTATTTTGAGAAGTAAAATTTGACACAGTGATTCAGCTGCCGAATCGTTGCATCTTGAATCGCAAAACCGTCTCAAAATAACTTGAGTAGCGGAGAAAAATGATATGACATTTATTTTTTTTCTTCCAAATCTATTTTTTGTAGAGAAATTTTACGTGCCATTAACGACAGCGCCCTGCGGCCGGGTCGCATGCGCATGCACATTGTCGCACTGTTACGGTACAACCGCGATTTCCAAAACGCTGCGTCGCTTCACGCCGCGTTACGACACCATAAACCAAAATGAAATAATGTTTGTTGTGACAGCGCTTCCCGCATGACAAAATACGCCCATTTATTTCAGACAACAATGTAGTAAATATCAGTTTAATGACCGTGTCATACAGTTGAAATTACCCTTTAAAAATATATGCTCCGACTTTGTCGACTCCTGTTATGATTCTCTGGCTAATTCCCGTCTGAGCGGAATGATAGTAATTTCATAGTTAGTTACGCACGAGTGTGCACTCGCTTGCAAAGTAATACGAGAACATAATTGTGCCTAGTTATTTACAAACAAGAGTCAGATAAAGTTTTTTACTTTTACGACTGTAATGAAGTGCTTAGAATTCGTACCTATGAGTTATCCCGCTATAATCTCGCCGACGCAAAAATTATCATGTTATTTCTGAACATACATACTTTGAGCTTCTCCTAAACTATTCTACCTACTCGAAATTTTAAGAATAATGTCGTGATTATAGGTATGACAATATATATGTTTTAGGGCTTTGAATACTGTGCTTTGATTAATCATACCTACAAATAGCGCTCGCTTATTCTTGCGCTATCTGGACATCATCATCTTTCCTAGCGTTATGTCCCGTGCTTAGACGGGGTCTGCTTAGACCATGATCCAAGATTTAGCGAGTCTGGTCAATACATTGAAGCGACTGCCGATCTGACCTTTGTAACCCTAATATAAGGGAACCAGACAAATTTGGATCATGGTTACACATCCATACTTGTTAGAATGTGCAGGTTTCATCACGATGTTTTTCCCTCACCGTCGAGCTACTGGTTTAAATACGTACATAGATTTGAAAAATCCATAGGTACGTGCTCGGGTTGGAACCAGCACCCCTCGGTTATGAGGCGCGTGTCCTTACCATTGAGCTTCCACCTCTCACCCCTACCTACGTATCTACCTATCTTGCGCTACCTCGTATCCTGCCTAAATGTCCGTTAGGACAAAGCCAGCACCTGCATAAAACGCACATGCATCAAAATAGAACAATCGCCCACCCCACAAAAGTGCAAACCAAACAAGAAAACCACGAGAGAGACGTTACCCGCATCGCGCCGCAGCGGAATTTGTCACGCCGTGAAATACGGAGTAAGAATGGAATTGAATTTATTCTGCCCCGATGCGGTATAACGATCTAATAAATCGGGAGGAGGCGGCCGTAAGTCAGGGTTCACCGCAGGCCGTAACTCACGGCCAATGTGCCGCGAAATCAATAGAGCTGACAGTGCCGCTGCCCGCGCGTCGCCCGACACCCGAATGGCTCGCTTTTCTTTAAAAATGGGTCCGTTAAAACGCATAAGCGGCATTATTTTTCATCACCTTTCTCATAAATTGTTTTGAGTAACATGGAAAATTTGTAAATAACGCAATCCTGCCATATTTTATTGGTATCTGTTTATAAGATATATTTTTAATAAGTTGGCGATCGATCTTCCATATGACCTATCTGTCGACCGCAAACAAATTTAAGAAATATTTTATAATCTGATGGGGAAATAGATATTATGTAATATTTAACAGATCTTACACTGGTACCTAACTATCATCATTTATAATTTTAATTGTTTTTAGTCTGTTTTTAATATAATAGGTGAGAACTGACTAGAAGTTTTCAAATTAGAGTACAGGCTTCGGGTATATTTAGAATTTAAATGTAGTTTGGAAAATTCTGCTGCGCCGACCCCAGGTGACCTGGGAGAAGGGCAAGAGGGAACAACAGTACGGAAAATTTAATGATGTTTTGATATGGTCAGCAGGTGTTGCTTAATTAACATCATGCACTTCCTGTTTGATTAGGTAAATACAGGATATACTCACCGTTATATGGTTCAGGCTTTGAGGTGATCAATATCATATTATGTGTCTGCTATTTAAATCCATTGTGCCATTTCCTACATATTACCTGTGTATTACGAAATTCTAAATAAATGCAAGTATTAATGTCATATTACCTATCATTTTTTCTGTCAAAAGTTCAGTTCAGTGTTTTGGCGCCAGAACAAAGTTTTTCCTTTGATCATCTTAAACTAACATCAGTATTTCGCGGTTGAAACTAATATTCTACTGGAATTAACAGAATTAAGGGTCGATTGCCATTAACCAAAAGCGTTTATAGAGGCAGCGCTAGCTAACTAGGTAGATAATATCGTTTAAAAATAACAGGAACTCCATTTCTTATCCGAAGGTATAAAACAACAGCTCCTCTGCATAATTGTTTACCGGCGGTAGCTATTATTCGTACATTAATAACCCATCCGTCTGTTTTAAACTTTCTACGTGAAATATTCGGCGGGGCGCGCATAAATCAAGGGCAGATTACAAGCTGTCAATACCGGGCCATTTCGAGTGCGAATCGAATAATGTTTAATGGAAACACGGCGCAATCAAATGGCAAGAACAAGCATAAATTTATTAACGATGCTGAAATATCACCACATAAATCGCTATCTCGGCTGTCAGTTTATCGACAATTATTCTTAATTGGATTATGAAAGCGGTGCATGGTGTCGGCGCGGCGCGAGCCATGAGCGGATCACGTTTTTGTGCTCGCACGTGTTCGGGTGGACGTCATGAGATACTACCATTAAAATATCTTAAATTTTTGGATAACATTAGTTTGCTGAAAAAGTTTGCTTCTATTATAATATATAGATATATTCATCGGCATTATTTTTTTTATGTATGATCGTCCTATGTCGGTCTGGGACTTATTAAGAATGTGTTTCTTGCCTACCATGTCGTGAAAGGCGACTAATGGAATATGGAGTTTTGGGTATTTGATTGAGTAGGCGACGATTTACATTACTTGTAAATTTACCCACGTTAAATCAAAAGTAACAGTAGAGTTTACTCGGTAGAGATTACTAATATTCACGTGTTTTCACACAATTAATTTCGCAAAGAAAATAATACACAGAAACTCTTTGGAACCAAACCAATTAGTATCCAACCTTAGAACAATACCCACTGGTCCCATCACTTGGGCCCGAGGCAGCGAGTGCCGGCGCCTCAGTGATCTCGCGGAGACACGCGAGAGCACTCCCATTGGCGGAATGGAAAGGGGCGGCCCCGCCTGCCCGCCTTCTAACGCGACACCGCCACTATGTCAATACTATGTTGATGCTAACTACTTACTACTCGTAGCTAGCGCCTCTGCAAGTCGCTGCGACCTAAGAAGCCCATAAACGCTTTTTTGCTCACACCTCGCTGATGCTCATTTGTTCTTTGCCCTAAACTCCGATGCAGAGATACCAGGACATGTTATTTAATGCAGTTGAATTCTTTGGCTATATTAAGACCTAGCTCGCAATAGACTTACAGGAATTATATTCACATATAAAATTATACTTGTATAAAGTAGGTACCTAACATGTTTTGGAATCTATCTAATTAAAAAATATGTTAGTCCCTTTACATTCCTTAAGTATTGATCGAATTGTGATGAAACTTTAATGTTGATTGATTGTGATATAGGAACTGAGGATGCTAAACATCTACAAAGGTACCTACTTATGTACTTACAACCCAAAATATTTAGGTACTTTATGTCGGATGAAGATGGTTTATATAGAAACTTAATGCTGTGCAGATGTCTCTCCAATTCGTTCCTACGTCGTTTTGTTTAAATGAGAATATGCAATAACAATTGTCATTTAAACCTACTTATTGGAAATTTATATATCATATTGATATTAAAAATAATAAACATTGATCAAACCACAGACGAGATGTACTTACTGATTAAAAAACCTCTATTAAAAACAATTACTTTTTGCGCCAACTCCAATAGCGCTATAATAGCAACGATAATAATATTAAAGTTGTAAATAAGTATTTACTCAGTTCCGCGCGGTAATGAAGCCGCTTACGTCGAGACACTGTCTCGCTTCTGCCTCGAGGTGAAGTTCGCCTAAATATAAATTACGAGTACGTTACTGTAATATGATTTTAATAGGTACTGCTTGCTTAATCTCCGGACCATTTTGAGATAGGGTTGTGCCGTACTGAATTTTGCCATGGAAATTCTGAAGATTTATTATTCGTATAAATAGATTATAGGTGATGGTGACATCACTTGGTAGACAAACCATACCTCTTGCATTGGTTTCTTATGAATCTGAGGAGGAGGTTCTCAATTTGACTGATTTTTTATCAAAGCCAAACCCGAACATTTAAGTTCGGAAGAACTTTTAAGTATTCCTTTAATCCAATTTGTGATAAAATAGAAATAATACCTATATCGATGTCTTATTGAGTTGCCCTCTAATCAAGTTGTGACGGGTGACTTGGTGAATCTAGTTATTACACTGAAGCTTTTTACCATGATAACCACAGGGAACCGGACATTGGACTATGATTCAGGATTATCTTCTTATATGACACGTCATTCTGTGTCAGATTTCTTATTGTTTGCATGGATACACATATAGATAACAAATACCCTAACCTGTTAAGATGAAAATAATAAAATTTCATACAATTAAAATTTTAAATTATTTCTTCTATCTTAAACAGAATGTAAAGTTTAGCGCCAGATATTGTTCACAAATGAATTCCGATACATATTGAATTTCCCGCTATTGGCTCAATTGGCTGTACCGTTGTGGAGGAGCGATACGTGTCACGATCGCCACACGAAAAGCGAGCACGTATAAAATTCTTTAGAGGATCGTTCACAATTAATAGTTGTGTAATAAAGCACGCTCAAAGGCAGCCGGCGGGGACATAGCATTAACGGGCTAATGGGTTATGATTATGATATTTACTGGCCATGCGACCGCTTAAGCCTCCGTGCCGCCAATGCGACGAATTAATAGCCCCACGAATTAATCTATACAAATAAATAAAAATCGTGTAATGTCAAAATAAGAGCGTTTTATTAAATGCCTTTTTTTTGTCTGAGTACTCTTAGTTTCTACTTAGTCAATATAATAATATCTAAAATTGCGGGACTAATATTGAAGGGTTTTTATTGCTAGGCTTGGTTTATTTTAGAAAAAGAACTAGATTCTACGCAAAAATACAAATGTTACTTGTCAAACCGACGAAGTCGCAGTTAATAACTAGTATTTATTTAATTTCCGTAAGCGAATATATTGTTAGTGTGTTATTATATTTACCGGCTTTTGCCCGCGTTTGTAATTTACGGATCGTATATGTCTCTCATCGTGACAACATAATGTGGGTTTTAAGTCGATTTACAGAGTTTTATCACGAAACGATGAATGTCATTCGATTCGGTACAATAGTTCTGGAATGAAGTTCGAAACGGACACAATTAAAAAATCAATTTCTGAAATGCCATTTTTTTGCAGAATAGGTATTATATATATATACCTAATCTATATTTTAATGCTGTATTTCTATTATGAGGCTTTCTATTCCTATTGTATAGTGTTATCAAAATAACTTTATACGAGAAACGTCTCCACGGAGGTATAAAGTCATGTTAAAACTGCAGCTAGCACTAGTAGGTAGCAGGTATCTTTGACGTCAATGACATTTTATCAGGTATCATTGACGGTCAGTGATTCAATTATAGTGAAGGCATTAAATTTCTATGCATCCACTGATTCATCAATTGGGAATAATTTTCTTTGTCAAATAATTTTACGATCAGCTATTAATGTAGATACGTTATTTTACTCCGTTTTAGCCATTCACATATTATGAATGTGAGAAGGTGCTTGCATTAAATTAAATAACATATAGATATTAATAATATTTCTATGAGTTAGAGAAGAAATTATTGTCAAACAAAGTTACACAATCTGAATTTAATTTAGAATACAAAATATTAGTGTGTAATAGGGTACCTACCTAACATCAATCAAATAAAACTTAATTTAATTATTCAATATTAATTAACTTAATAGAAAGTCATATTACCCAATATTTTAAACCAAAATAAATAAGTTTAAGAATAAACATTTTCATGTTTAATTCGACTCTCTTAACTTACGTGATTATTAAAAAATCGTCCGCTAGTTGCAGCCATCTACTAGAGTCATCGAAAACCCCCCTTATGTAAATGAGGCGGCTCGAGGCAAAGCGTTGCCTAAATATTAGTTTAATATTTGGGAGATTGTATCACCGACGCAGTTCACTCGCGTCGCAGCTCGCGCGGCGAGCCTATGCCTTCTTAGCGATCAAATGGTAGGTCATTTGATCGCTAAGAAGACAAACAACACGAATTTCTGATTCGTATCGTCATCGTATCGTAACATATACAAGTTTTTGTTGACAGTTGTTTGTAACGACACGAAACGGAAGTACACTATAATAGTTTTTAGAATTTTAAATGACCAACTTTTATCCTGTTTTCTGTAATATCAATAAAAGTACACCTTATTAGCAATTCTTTAATCAATTGAAAGCCTAAGGACATATGTATTTCAAGAATTTAAAATAGATATTAATAGGATACTATAATATATTATTACGGTTTGTTAAAGAATTTAAAATAATACAAGCTATGCAATAAAAATATAACTTTTTTATTCTATATAAGTAGGCCTTATTCCATTTGATGGAAAACAGCCTTGAGACTTAAATGTACAATCGATTTAATGAATAATGAAATTGTGACACTTATTTTCTTGCAAAGCAAAAAACGTTTATAACGTTACTTCAATTCTTAAATTACAAAAAAAACATTATTCAACTAAAATGTATAGTAAACCTTTGCCTTTTTATTGAATAATGAATTGCTAGTTCTTGATGTACGAAACGAAATAATAGTGTTCTATAATGTAAATACGATTTTATAGCAAACTTAACTCTTAAATGTTCTTTTCTCGACTGACTTAACTTTGACGTACGTTAATACTATTTACATTGAATATTCGCAATACTAAAATTCAAAATATTAAAACTACCCACTAAATCGTAAGCCAGTTTCCTCTAACCGACAATGTGAGTTGCAACGCTTGTCAAGTCGACTGAATAAATTATGTAAATAGTGCTAGGCGGGTTCTCGCTTTCTTGTAAATGATTTGCCGTTTTGGCTCTAATGGTGCTCGGACCACGCACCCGAATCTACATATTAGTGGCACAAATTATTTAATTGCCGGCCTGCGTGTTCGCACGCAACCGCTTCACATAACGTAAACAGTTACTGTTTCCTGCATATGTAAAAACGTCGCCAGCTCCACCTGAAACGAGTTTCTATTTATTTATTCAACTCGATACATGTACAGGGCTTAGGCTGACCATCCTATACTGATAAGAATATTTCAAAACGTCTTTTAAGCTCTAAACGCAGGTTTTGTGCAATATTGGCATTCTTAAATCTGCAATTAAGTATTAATACATACATTCTATGTGATATATCAATTTACAACGTAACGTCTTAATTAATTTAAATTATTCATGATACCTTCAAACTTAAAATATTATGTGTATCGATTAGATTAGCCGGAGACATTTGCCGGTAGCCGAAGGTTAATTATAATTTAAAAACTATAATGTCGACATGAATAATGTTAATCGAATCATATATCTACATGTAATTATTTATATTTTCTAATTTCATCAGGCCGCCGTCAATTATTTCAATAATCACAAAGATAATAGCATCCGAAATCACGTTACTTAATTAACATACATACATACATAACTTCACGCCCATAATCCCCGAAGGGGTAGGCAGAGTCAAAGGGGCAGCAGGCCCCTTTAACCACATTCAGCCAAAAATATAACTGGGCTGGGTTAGATGGAAACTTGTGAAAATGTAGTGACAAGTGGCTAGCTTGTCGCCTACACAATCACACACCCAAAACCCGATGTACCATTAGTCGCCTTTTACGACATACTAGGCAAGAAACACAGTTGGTATACATTATTTATAAGTCCCAGACTAACATGGGACAATGGGCTGGGTTAAATAGAAAATTGTGAAAAAGTACCTAGTGACAAGTGGCTAGTTCGTCGCCTCCACAATCAGATACCCAAAACCCCATATATACACCTCACTCGCGTCTTCAACATTCATAATCCTTTTCATACAAGCTCTACGATTTTTATGACTCCTAACATCACCTTCTTTTAATACACGACCAATCTGGTCGTGGTAGGTGAGCCTGGGCCTTCCGCGGCTCCTACATCCTTCCACATTCGCATTGTATATCTGTTTGGTCAATCTTTCGTCATCCATTCTTTCCACATGTCCGAACCACCGGAGCATGCCTCTTCTTGCCTTGACTCCGACGCACTTAATTAATTTTGTAAAAAATATTTTCAATATCTACGAATAGACAATACTTAATATACCTACACGTAATTCATTAAGTACCTAAACATACTTAAAATTACAATTCCAATGTTACTTACATACTTGACTATGAATGTTTTAAGTGGAACTTGGTTCTACTATCAAGGTATTGTCAATTGCAAAATTGTACCTTCCACAGTACACTATGAAAACAATATTTATTAAAAATCACATCAACAAGAGTAGATATTAAAATTATATACCTAATTGTTTAAAAAAAAAAATAGAAACCTAGTAAAATTAATTGTAGATATTTCACATAAAACATTTATGAAATAATTTATTTAGTCATTGAAATAATAATTTGTAATCAAAGTCAATTTTATTTGGATATAAAACAAAAAAAAATGCTGTCTTAGAATCAGCATAGGTAAATGCTGACCTAGTAAAATGTTATATTTATAAATTGATCTGACTAGGTTACCGTATGTAAACATTTATAAAGCATTTTAGATTCCGCTTGTTGCATATCCATAGTTATCTAAACTGCATTGATGATGTTTCTCCACGTTGTGGTTTTGATGAAAATTTTTTTTTTTTTAACTTTTCCAAAATCTGAGTTTAGGTTTTTGCATTCGATTACTCCCCGCATGTGATTCTACTAGCTGTTTTACCCGTAAGGTATTTTGGTTGACACTCAATTTGCGTTGATTTACTGTTAAAGGATTGCAAAACAAATTGCATTTCATCGACTTTCAGTATCAACCATACCACAATTGAAAAGATACTTAAAATATATTACTCTGTTTGATATATAGCTTTTAACTGTGACTCAAATTGGCATTGTTATTGCTTTAAAATGTCGCTCGGCTCATTTGTGCGAGTCGCCCACCGCGACTCGTCGCGCGAAACCGCCTCGCGTAATGTTTCCATAATTTTGATGACGGAGTGATTGGATATGGTCTCAAAACCGAAACCATTAACTTCGCATTCCACTGTCAGTCGCGGGTCAAAAAAAGGAAAACGCGCCAGCCCGAGGTGCCAACAGGGCGGGCCGGCACTTTACCGCCACCTCGTTCCGAAAGTAGTGACAAATGGTGGCGGCATCTTTCATCTCCTCGCTTTTCACACCATCACCGCACGAAAACTCACTTTATCGCAAAGGCGTTGGGTCCAAATTCTCTTTATCCCGGCGTGTGATTAACAAAATGATAACGCAATAATGAAATTCGGAAATAATCGCAAATAGCTCCAGAGGCTCGAGGGCGGGCATCACCTACCTGAATTGAAAAGGGCATTGAAGTATTGCAAATATAAATTAAACATTTTTCATGTGTGTAGATATTGCTTTTAATTCTGAAGATGCTCCTCCACATCTTCTGATCATTTTATTTTATAAAAATCGTCGATATTGCTTACTTCTTTTGTCTGCATTCAAGTAGAGTCGCATAATGTCTGTGTATAAGTATAATTAGAGATACGCAATAAAAGTATTTAATTTGCTCTAATAGTTACCTGCTCTGAAGATCATAGTCTTTTATCTAAAGTTCTAAAATATTGAAACTTTTACATGAATTGACCCAACTACTTGTTTTCTAACATTTCTTAAAACAACCTCCAAGTACTCGCAGGGAATGTACAACCTTCACAATATACTATCAAGTGAGTAATAACAGCAACTATTAAATCATTGTGGCAGGCAAGTTCCCCGCCGTAACTACATGTTACTTATTGATAAGCTAATTATGTGTCAAATTACAAATTCCTATCGTGCGCTTATAATGGCCGGTGACAGCGACCTCTAACAGCGAGCTGACGTATCACGCATCATCATTAATTCAATGACGAGCTATGACTTCATCGGCTTCCGAACGATTCCAGGCTCTGTAATTACACCGTGTTAAGGGCTATTATCGCGTACGACGGCTATCAGTTTAATGCAACCCCATTCTGGTAATCGCCCGTAGACAATAGCCTTGGATTGCGCAGAAGACCTAATGCATAATAAAACGGATATTTTTGTACGCATCGGAAATTTTTATTTTCGTCCAGACTTTGAAACGCTGTCATGTTGAAATTGACCATTTTCTGACAGTTATCGTGATTCGGTTGAGGGTAGCTGAAAAGAAACCGTACCTAATTTAACACTTTGTCTATTATCTAACTGATTTTAGTAAATTCATTTTCAGTAGGTAATTTATATGAAAATTCTGTGAAGTTAATGTACTTACATAGAACTTTGGAATAGGTATTTCAGTTTTTGACTAGTCGCATTCTTGCTTTTGTGACCGATAGCGTCTGTAATCGGCTGCTATTAGGGATTGCAATGCTGAATCTAGTTGGGCCCAGCACAACTTTAGCTGTGCTGGAGCCAGATCTTACAACGTTTTCCACTCTATTTCTTGTGCTCATAAGTAGATACCTATAGGAAGACTATTAGACGCAAAGTATAGGTATTACATAGAAGGCTTGTGATTTTATTTAATAAAATCGTTTTTATTGATAAATCGATACCATTTTACGATGTGTTTTGGATTTATAGTATTTTTTCCGAACGTATGAAATAAAAATGGATGCCTAAGCGAACAAACCCAAATTCCTCCAAATCCGAGTCGTCGCCTGGTGGACTATGGCAATTGACAATGTGTACTGGCCGACCCGGCCCTGTCGGAACCAGTAGATCCAAATACTCAAGGAACGCGCATCTGACCACGGCTTCCTGACCTGAAGCAACCAAAACATTATTCATCATTACTGTTAACAAATCGATGCGATCTCATCCATCGAAAAATTAATTAACAGCTGCGCAGTACACGCCATTGTTAATCATGATTCGTTCCGACATCGCCGGTGCCGGACTTTCTATCCATCAATTAAGACAATGCAGCAATCGCAGGCGACCGGCCGCCGGCCGCGGCGAATCGTAACGCGTGCCGATTCCGATTGCGATTATTCGATTACACACATAACACTCTAATAACAAGCTTATTTTAGAGTGCACATGCCGCAAGCTCCGGTTAAACTGTTGTTAAAATTGATAATTTCGCTGAGTTGGGGTGAAACTTATGCGATCACTAACAATTACTTACTTATTATTAAGACCGCAATCCCACAAGGGGTATGTTAGATCCCAAAGGGTCTAAGAAGCAACAAGCTCCACTTGCAAAACATTTTTAAGTTGCGGAGATGAACAAAGTAGCGACAAGTGAAATAGCTCGTTGCCAATTCAATCGCAAATTTAACAGTCAATACACTATTGGTGGCCTTGTACGATAAACTAGAGCAGGAGCACATTGGCTGGTATTCGTTTTAATTCAACATGATCTTATTTAATTAAGGATAGATTATTTTTCAACGCTACCAATATTTTACTAAGTAAAAAGTACTATTTTGTTAAAAGTTTCGCGGTATTTTTATAATGTAGCACCCATTACCGCAAAAATTACAGAGTCCAGGCTAAGGTGGTACGGCCATGTTACACGACGACCCGATGACCACGTGGTAAAGAAGTGTATTTCCATGGCTACACAGAAAAGAGGGAGAGGTAGGCCTCAGACTACCTGGATAACGAATGTCCGAGGGGTATGAAGGAGTTAGCCTATCTAATTACAATGCTTACCAGCGGAGTAGTTTTGCTCATTTCCATCTTCAGCGATACGTTTTCTTAGCCTGCATGGTCTATGATACTGAATTTCTGCTTTTCTGAAGGCAGATAGGGTCAGATAAGCCTTAGATAGGGGAATAAGTAACTATAAAAGTCGTTACTTCAGAGTTATGTACTTGGCGGGCCTTAAAACAGTATTCTTCTTCCCATCTGAGGGGGTTGTCTTTACCTATGAACTATTTATTTATAACAATTATTTTTTCTACATTATTGAGAGCATGTTATATTTACATTATCGAATACACTAAAGTTAGTCATATTCGCAAGGTAAGTAGAATTTTTATGATAATTGCAAAGTGTTCTTTGAATCCTAATTTATAACAGTTAAAAGACGACTAATCATAAATTGGGTGTTAACTTTGCGATTATAAAAGCGATGAGCTAGCCACTTATAACTACTTTTTTACAGTGTTCCTTCTAAACCAACTAATTTTTGTTTCAGATTATTGTTTAATGAGCTTATTGCCCTTTGATCTTCGCCTACCCCTACGGGAATTGCGGGCGTGATGGTATATATTTAAAATAGTAACCAACTCTTTAAATTCAATTAAACAATAGCTTCGCTCAATCGGCCATAACGATCGGACCCGCGTGCCGATTCCGATTGCGATATCTTGTATATCCGATTACCCGATCTCGATTACACACATAACACTCTAATAACAGGCTAATCTGTGAGAGCACACGCCGTTTAACAATATTGTCTCTGTCCAATCAGCGGATTGCGTGTTCGTGAGACGCATCGCGTGGGGAATCTCCGTACACCCTGTCTATTCGTTATCTTTTAGTTAGAGTACTTTAGGGTTCTGTACCCAAAGGATTCAATCGGGAGCCAGCTAATCTTCCGCTGTCAGTCATCCGTGTTCATCTGCCTCTGTCAGTCGACAGACAGATTGTAGGCTGTATCTTGCAGATATTGCAGGCTGTATATCATGATAAGTAGACAGTTGTTTTTTTTGACACAACATACATATATTAGTATTTCCGCTTTAATAACAATAAAATTAAAAAAATACATAAAATAAATAATCAGACAAAAAATATGCTATTCGCTCTTGTAATAATGCCAATAGGCATAAAAACGTTCACTTGGAGTGTGTATGGAATCCAACACTTTTTGAGAGAAACGACTCGCGCATAGCCGACTTTTTTAATTGGATTAGTCCTGCACTCAAATCGGAGATTTGTAATCATAACTAGAAAAGTAACACTGCTTGATGCGTGAAATAATTAAATTTCAATTGAATGCATTTCGGTAATTTCATATATTTTCTTGTTACAAGAATAGTTAGAGTCATAAGCGTATTAATAATACACAACAACATTAATTTAGAGCTACGTACATACATTAGAGTGATGACTCTTGTAATCACCGAAAGGACAGGCAGAGTTCAAGCAACAATTAACTTCTTAAGCAACATTTAGCCACAAATAAGCCTGGGTTAGGATAGAAATTAGGAAAAAATAACAAGTGACCAGCTCGTAGCCAGCACAATCACAAATCCAATACCGGACGCCATCATCGGTCGGCTTTTACGACATGTTAGGCAAGAAACTGACTTATCAAGTTCCAGACCAACATGTGACAGTAAATTACAGCTGTCTACCTAGTATACAACTCTGCCGCCTTCAAACGTTACAAGACAATTGTTTCATAACCTAGGGTCCGAAATTATTTCTAGAAGCCCCGTTCAGTAATATTCTAGGGGTTGCAATGTGCGACATAAACGGCTTACTAATGTTTAAATAATAAGATGGATTTGTGTTTAACATATCCTCTACCTGCCGTGTAAGCTCTACGTATGATTATATTGATCTTAGTTATAACTAAGATCAATACACTTTTTAAAGACTGTGAAGATCAATCAGCGAGTAAGGTGTCGCCGCGCCTCGCGCGAGGCTCGGAGCTCGCAGCTGCAATGTCACCGCGACTCGCGCGAGGCTCGCGTCTCGGCCGGCTCACCGCAACATTATTGCCACTACGCACGAGGCTGTAATTTGGCCGGGCGTAAAGAACGCGCTCGTTTATCGAAAACACCACGAACAAAAGCGCTTATGCCTCGTCTTAATTAATATGATTAATGACGCGAGGCCGCGGCTCGTTTTTGAACTCGCGTTACTGTTGTAATCGAGAAATAAATTAATTTTATTAGTAGTCCTTTCTAATAGAATACGACTGGAGGGCCGAGCGCTCCCAAATGAGTGGACGTTTAGACGTTTTCTCGGTTCGTTACGTTTCTCTAATTTAAAAATTGGGCGTTAAAACCCACCGATTATAATTTAAATTTACGACGCTTATGCATAGATAAAAGCTTGATATAAAATGAAAATTGTGACGGTTCATAATGGTTTTTTCACTAACAAGATGTACTTCTAGGACTATGATTGACTACCTCTTTTTCATTTCGCTTAATTATTTTGATGTTTTCCGAATATTGCCGCCGCAGCGCAGTTAGCAGCGGAGCGTTAACTACATAGTAAATCCGAATCGTTAGTAACAAAGGTAGAGAGGCAATACACATTTATAATAGCACCGTATCTGCGCGCGGTGATCATAATTGTAAAATAATTAAAGCTGTTACGAGACTTCGCGGTAAAACAAATAGAATTCGCGCAGACGTGTTACCCCTTCAAACATATTTTCTCATGTTTCTAAGTTAAACTGCGGCGTGGTTGTTTCATTTATTTTATGCTTAACGTCCATATAGGTAAGGTTTATATTCGGGAGGGCAGCGTATTGGGTGCGATCTCGCCTCGGGCCGAGATCGTGGCGAGATAATTAGAGGCCGCGGCTCTGTGGGAGCCATAAAAACGGCAAATTGACCGGCGGGATAACCAGAAAGGCACAATGTGTTAGATAATAATTTCCAAATTACAGGTTATGGTAGTTCGCGGCCGAGGCCCGGCCAGGCCTTTTTTCTCGGACGCCGACTGAGGTGCTAAGGGCAGGCTAATTATTATTTGGGTACGAGAGTGAGGATTTTAATGCAGCTGCTACCTGTATAAATATTTATTATAACAATATTCAAACGCCAATTTTGATGGAATCCAATTTTAATCGTGTGTAATTAAAGTCGTAACAAAATATTTCCCAATAAAAGTTTGGGTGTAACAAAACGCTTATCAAGTTTAATCACTTCTGTAAGACTACCCAATTAAGAGATAGCACGTATGTACCCACTTTATGGGATGCCTAGTTGCTTAATTAAATGATAAATTGTGCTTTACAGACCGTAAACATTTTTAAATTCATAAGTGAATCTTAGTATAAAAAACTTAAGCAAGCTAGTCTTTAGAGAGATTTATCAAAGTGATTACCAAAGTACGCGAATATTAAAATATTAGTATTTTAATATTCGCGTACTTTGGTAATCACTTTGATAAATCGACTTCAAAGGATATTTCACACTTTGTGTGCGATTTATATTTAAGTATATTTTAACCATAAAATATATTTTATGTTCAGAAATAGTATTTTATGGTTGATATTGATAAACATTTTGTTAATTAAATTTCAATTTTAAATATACCTTAAATACAATTTTTGTTATGCACAACAATACTATAAATATATGTATAAATCCTTCTAGTCATTTCTATTTACCGCCTTTTTTATTTGATCTGTTATTTTATGGCTTACCTCTCAGATTAGAGAACAAAGGGTCTGTAATCTGAGGCTTACCTATTTAGGAATCAAGGTTAGAGAGTCACTCCAAGTTTACTTGGTATGAAATAATATTTAAATACCAGGCTAAATTTCGTTCCGTTTTAATTTAGATAGGTATGTTATTGAAATAGTTTAATTTAAGCTTATCAAGAGAAATATACTAATCCTAGCCATAACTTAGGTTAATATAACTGAAACTACCTACATCTATTTCAATTAAATATAAAATAAGTAATTTAACCAAATACATGACATTACATTAATACTTAGCTCTGATTAAACATCAAAAAAGATAAAGGTTTCCAAAAGTCATCGGCCAATAATGTCGTGTTCTACATCGATTAACAATAGACTAACTGTGCTTGCGGCACACGTACAAGATGCAAATGAGTGTTCACCCCAATCGACGGGGCATAAGACAATCGGGGGCGCGACGAAGCATCAGGGGGCGCGGGGCGCCGGGGCGCGGGCCCGCATTGGCCGCGCCCGAGGGGCGGAGCGCGCCCGCCTCCGCTAGACAACGGGCCTGAACCAGCTGATTTCTATTCGGCCTGTGGGTAATACTGATTGCCCTTAATAAGTAGCCGCTTGCGAACTAGTTCATGATGCCATCTTTCAATAGAGTGTGCAATTTTTTTTTTATTGCCATAAACTTAGATTTCTTCCCTATCTTATTAGATATTAACTCATCCGATTATGATGGGGACATTCTGGGAAAAGCGGAACACTTCCTTTTTTGTTCTTATTTTGAAACAGGCACTGACAACCAAAGTGCATTATTTGTAACACATTCATTTATAATTTAATATGTAGGTAAGTACTTTATATAAAATGCTACTGTTAATATGGCTAGCAAATATATAATTACTTACCTATCTAAGTTACTATTTTAAATGGTTTTAATTAAAATTGTCATATTATCAATTTTAAAATATTTTTTTATATATGTCCGATGAACAAGCTAAAAATAATAAAAAAGTAATTGTATCAAAATTTATACATCTCATAAGATGACATAAAATAACCTGTAAATGCAAACGTAGTATGTAAATACACATGAACAATTTACTGTAAAATTAAATATAAAAATAAATTATAACTGGTAATTGTATTTTCTGTTCATAATAAATTTATTTCAAACCCAGCTTCAAGACAACGCAATGAAATAACGTTTTACTAGCATTTCAAAAATAGAATTTCTATTTCCATAATCCTTTTGAATAGTTACGTATGGTAAATTGGTTAGCCATGTATTTTCTTTTTGTTCTTTAAAATTAATGATTATTTTGTAAAGACAATGTATTTCAGTTCAATGTTATGAAGATAGATTAATTATTGAAGATTCTTCGTACAAAAGATTCTTTCAATACCTATGCCTTACTGAGAGAAGAGAATGTTACCCTTGATTTTTTTCAATGGTTAATACTAATTAGCAAAACTTTAGTAATTTTCGAAGCAGAATAGACAACAGTTAACGTCTACAGGTATTTAGACATATAGGGAATATATATTAAAACTTTACACTGGTCAAAAATTAATCTGCAATATAAATGTTGCTAAATGGTGTCAATTTATTTTTGAAATTATTTGCTTACTTATAGACAAGCTAGCTAGCTAGCTTCACGCCATTCCCCTGGCGGGGTAGATATTATAACTGAAAGACAATTCAACCTATATGTATACCCATAACCTAATCTTTGTCCGGGAATTAATATAGATAAGACAACTGTAAGGCCATTTTATACAAGATTTGATAGGAAATTTCTAATTTTATTAAATTGCAGTTAGATAATAATGCTACCTATAATTTTTAATTACGATGACCATGAATATCCTAACATATTTATGCGCTGAACCTCATTTTTACCTGGAGCCCGCATCGAAATAAAACGCCGAAAGTGATCATATTTATCGTCGACTTCTGACATCTATTAAAGTTTAATCCCGGGATTACAGTGCCGATTCACAGGTAGAAAGCCGTGTATTTTTGAATTCCGGTTTGTTTGTCCACCAATTTCTTGAGCCGTGTCCCAATACAATTGTGTTTGCCAATGATAAATGGTCGCGCGCGGCGCTTTTCATCTCGCGCGTTCAAAGGCGCCGACGAGAAAACGTCACAAAGAAATTTACACTATAATACGAGGAGATAAAGTTAATTTTGGCTCGTAGAATAATAATTACAACTCAGGACTAAATGATACGGTACTAATCAAGGCCGGGAATAAACGCGGATAATGTGGTTTAATATCGTTTCAAAGGAGCCTTTCGGCGGGTAGTCTTATTCAGCGATAATGAGTTTATTCAGGGATTTAATCGAATGAATCGTGGTAAGCAAATAGTGGTTGAGGCGGAATAGGCGCGGCGGGTCGCCTCGCCTTTGTGGCCTCGAGGGTCTCGGGCTGCATCGGAGCACCTAACAATAGCAGGGACGTAATTAAACAACCTTTTTGTGATCATTTCTATAATTGTATTCCCACATGATGGTTACAATTGTTAGCTAGGCTCGCTACAGGGGTGGAGCGTGATTGTGGGAGCTATGAACAAGCTACTTGAGGGCCTAAAAATGTTTTTCATACATGCATAACATCACGCCCATAATCCCCAAAGGGGATTTTTTTCGATAGGTAATAATGTATATCCATTAGAAATATAATTAGCAGTATGTGCCCATGCCTTAAGCTGAAAATGGGGTAAGTATGCGATGAACAAGCGACCTGATATACTTCGTTCTCTTCTATGAGTATAGTGATCCGTGAGTCTCGTTATCCGTGGTCTCAACTGACTTCAAAATCGTCAACAGAGCTAACGAATTCCAAGCGAGCAAAAGCTTCTCTTAATTTGACACATCTTTGAGTGCATACAACTGCTGAGCAAATGAAGTAAATAATACTGATTATCTAATTTAACTCACTGCATAAAGAAAAACAAAATTTGATATAGGTATCTATCAGTATTTTTTTTCATTGCTCATAAGTTACTTCGCAACCGTTTATGTATACTTATTACTTTTATGTAAGTCATCTAACGTAAATCGTAATTCTTCTATCTGTATCGCAGGAAGTTACAAACATAATAACCACAGCATTTAATAAATTGGAATAATAGTTGCCTACCCTCAGAAGTCTTACGTAAAAGAAATACACAGCCGTATAAAACCGCTAGTAACTTTAATGTTCAACGTTTCTATTCTACACGTAACGTTTTATGTAAAGTCATTTATTGTGTGTAAAAGAAAAACCGTCACGACATATAATTCGAATAACAATTACCTTACATTTGTAACGACGTTACACATTAGATTGTACGAAAGCTAATGTGTTCCGAATCAATAGAGCTGCTAGGAAAAGGTTTTCGGTTAGGAAAATTGTTGTTATTACATTTTAAGTCCTATCTGTATAGCTTTAAGGTGTTGATGATTGGTAGGGGAGAATAAATTAGGGTTGTCAGCAGGAAGTTTTGAGGGAAGCAATTGGGCACGGTGTTGGCTGCGACATCCGTGACATCGCGACAAAGAGTGCAACCGCCGAGCGCGTTAGATAAAAGATTAACGACGCGACCACCGCGCCGAGGCCATTTGTTTTCAATATAAACTTTCACCGCAATTTAGGGTTGACAACTAGATCCCTTTTTTAATGTTTGTAGCCAAGTTAAAGTGCTTTTTGCCTTAAAAATTGCATTAGTCACATCTACCGGATAAATCTTTCGTTTGTTCCGCTTTTATATATTTTTTTTATTTGGTATGATAAACTCTATGGACTATTCAACAGACTTCATTGTTTGTTGATCGTCATTGATTATTTTATTTTGGTACCTACCGCATTTGAAAATATAGAAAATGACAATAATTTTAAAACGCCATACACAATATTTAAAAAATACAATATTCAATAGAAAACAACACACGGTCGCACTAATAAATAATTCACGATTTAGCTCTGACTTATGTAGGAAAGTTCTGCGTCAGAATTTTATATGCCCCTTGACATGAAACAAACACTGCCTCACTTTAATAAAATAATGACTTGTTTTTCCACTACATTCTTTCATCAATAACGCTTTAAGGAAGGAAAAATATTATTGTATACACGTGATATTAAGGACTTAAAGAGTCGACTCAACTTTGACTATTACAAAGCAATTGAATAAATGTCCATGTGATTTTTCTACAACTAATATATTCATAAAATGCACCATAATTATGCCGCGCGAGTAATGATTATTCTTAACCATGTAGGATGTGGTCAAATAAATAAATCGGGAGCACAAACTATCACAATGATAAATAATGCGTTTAAGTGAGCGATACCAAAAATAATTGCACTAAATTTTTTTTTTAAATACTGTTTTTTTTTATGTTACTGTACATACACGTACGTACAAGAAAGATTCGTAATCGGTACTTAAAATTTCAAATCCACTGTCTACAATTTACAATAAATAAACCTTTCATAATATTACTATCAATTGGCTTTGCTATAGATCCAGTTTAAATAGCTGTTGCCGCATTAAACGTAAAAACGCAGTAGTCCACAGATGCAACCGCGAGATAGTCACATAAACTCGACTAATGCCGCTCTAAACGGCAACTGGTATGCGCAGAAATTGTTTACCCGTAAACAGTAAACAACCGGCGATTAACAGGGTAACGGGCGCGACGTGACCGCGAAAACTGATAAACGTACCGTTGATATGCAAATGCCGGGTCGGGCGAATTTATAGAGGCGCGCACAATGGTAGGATGCGGTCGCGCAATGCGGGCCTACCCGCCGGTTTACTGCCGGCGATCTCTGTTTATCGGTATTTTTACAGCCAAATAGAGACAGATTACTTTTAAAATCCTCCAAAACCTGATTCTTCAATGGTAAAATAAAAATTAGGAACGTCTGGAACTCTACTTATGAAATAAACAATGTCATTTCAAAATCAATTGTTCTGTACTTTATTGGACTTATATATATATACATACACATACATAACACTTCGCCCATATACCCCCAAAGGGGTAGGCAAAGTTAAGGGGGCAGCAGGCCCCTCTAACCAAATTCAGCTAATAATAAGACTGGGTTTGATTAGATGGAAAATTGTGAAAAAGTAGTGACAAGTGGCTAGCTTAACACCTACACAATCGCAAAACCCCATGTACCATTAGTCGCCTTTACGACGTGCTAGGCAAGAAACTACATAATATTATTTCCATCAGCTATAAAAATATCACGCACATTATTCAATTGTTTTGAGAATCTCTTTCGTAATACTCGAACACAATACGGTCTGTAATTTGTAATTATTGATCAATTTATGCCTAAGCGTTGATGGACATTGACCAGAACGCAACAGTGCAGCCGTTTCAAACCCACCCATAAAACGGTTGTGCCTTATTACTCTTACTCACAAACGAAATGGCGCAGAAATGTAATATTATGTTAAGGCGATGAAATTGCTATTTTATTACAAACGGTTGCTTTCAGTTCATGCGCTTTTTACAGTGGATTAGCTTGCTCAAAAAAATATGACTTATAAAATAGGACTTGTCTTGTACCTAGTTGATTTTTATAGTGTTTTATGTCGTTGTTTGTAATGGGGGTGCTAGTTTATGTATTTAATGGCATTGGGTCTTTCATGTGTTGATTATTCTTTAACGATATCGTTTTATCCAAGAAACAAGTTTTCGTTAATGTGACTATAGAAATACCATAACAAACAATACATTTAGCAAATTAGAACGGTGGTAGCTCAATGGTAAGGACACGCGCCTCTTAACCGAGGAGTGCCGGTTCAAACCCGGTCACGTACCTCTGGATTTTTCAAATCTATGTCCGTATTAATACCACTAGCTTGACGGTGAAGGAAAACATAGTGATGAAACCTGCAAATTCATACAACTTTAGATTTGTAACCATGATCCAAAAATTGTCTAGTTCCCCTATCTTAGGGTTGCGAAGGTCAGATCGGCAGTCGCTTCAATGTAATTACTAGACTCGCTAAATCCTGGCTCATGGTCTAAGCGGACCCCGTCTAAGCACGGGACATAACGCTAGGAAGATGATGATGATTTAGCAAATCAGAAGATGGCGCTAGTAAGGTAGATGTCTGTAAGCCAAAATCTTTTTTATTTTATATTTCTTTAAAAAACGATTTCGTTTATTAAAAAATGGTTCGTGGTAATTAGTCTATGGAAAATTTATTGATCAAGTGGCGTAAATAAGTTATTATATTCATCATCAGCAATTTGTTTAAAAACGTAGTCTAGTTAGAAGGGCTTGGTTTCGATAAAATTATAAAGGGAACCAAATTTAGGTTGACATTGGTATACCGGAACCGAATTTGTAATCCTCAATCTGACACTTATATTCTAGGTGAGTACCTATCTTCAGTGCCTACGTGTATATTGTCTGGCATATGTGGTTTATTTTAATAGGTAATTGCACCCGAGAAGTGCAGTCTTTTACTATTCTAAGTATCAATTTCTATAATCGTTTGCAATTATTATGTCAACATAGAGAGTGGCCATGTTTGTATAACCACCAATCTATTATTAGTTGTTTAATGTCAAGTCTTCACAATCAAGGGATATATCTGTCACGTAGGACCGGAAAGTACTTACGTATAATTATAAACAAGTCCTTTGTTCTATAAAATAGGTGTTAAGGATTTATGACGGCAACTTACATTGTTTATTTGGTTGGCCGCACGATAAAAATAATAACTTTTATCTGTGTTATTAAAGAAAATCGTTAATGACTGAATGACTGATCTGTCAACACACAGCTAAACCTACTTAACGGACGTCGCTGAAATTTGGCACGCAGACAGTTATTATGACGTGGGCATTCGCTAAGAAATCACTTTGAAAAAATATTGTTATATTTCAAATAAGGATTCAAAGTTTGTGTAATTCAACACGATGAAATGCGAGTCAAGCTGTGGGTAAAAACTAGTTGTTTATAAATAAAGAGAGTGCTTTACATATCTTTATTCCTTATTCCTATAAATGAAAATGAATGTACGCTCATCACTCTTAAACGACTGCACCAAATATGATATTTTTTTTATTGTGTGTTTGTAATTATTGTCAGAACCAAGTTTGTACGGGATCAACGGGACCGGGAAGTTTTGTATGGACAAAATTTAATAATCTAATGTTTGTATGCAGGTAGTTTAAAAGTTAGAGACCCAAGTACGGTATTAAAACAGAAACCGCATTAACGGAATAACATTTTACCATGTACCTGGATGAAGTCGAAGAGCGCCGCTAGTAAAAAATAATTGCGATGAAGACTTAATAAATGTTGCGACGTAATTACATTTATAACATCTGATTTCCAGATACTCATTCAATTAAGTCTCGTTGAGCAGCTAAGTGAATTACGCCCGACAAAGGTTAATAAATACGGCTTGATGGGTTTTTAATTATGAACGCGATGTCGCAGCGGACTGACGCTGCTATAGAGATCTGTAACTAATAATCGCGTAGAATCCCTATTCAAAGAAGATAATTTAGTCTAAGATCCGGTATAAGAAATATATACCTACCCTCGTCTGTTATTTATTTATGATAAGAAATAAATGAAAGATAAAATACCAATCGATACCTCGTACATAGGTTGCCTAATAAAATTGCATAGGTACCGATAATATTAAATAAGGAAATAATTTAATTTACTTCTATCATTAGTTATTTGAAGAAATCATACACTAGTTAAAATAAAATACCTAACAGAATTAAAAGTAAAGTTTTATATTTTTGGGTGCGTTTTTTATATTTACTTTAAAAGCCAGAAACAGTCCCGAAAAATAAACAACGTCTCTCAATTAATTGACGATTGCTTGTTAAGGTAAAACAAAGGTCAAACAATTGCAGCGTTTGAGATTTTAAAATTCTTACAATTAAAACCATTTTCTGTTTTTTTTAGGATTTCATTTGTTCCTCTCATTGCAAAAATTTAAAATAAGCGATCGATCAATTTCATTCAATTTGAAATGTACAGAAAAAAGATGCGAGTAGATAAAAGATACTCCCATGTGTAAGTAGTGTTGCTCGTTTTTCTAATAAACATTAATTATAAGCACTTAATGGCTAGTATCTAAAGAGAACAAAAACCAACATGTTAAGTTTCACCAAATTACAGCTGTCAGAATCAGAGAAAATCGCCGTAAACTGTCTTCGTGGATCAAAGATACCACGGAGCGGGGCTGCCTCTGTAATTAGGCCGATCCCGCGCCCGCCGCCCGATGGTCTGCCGGCAATCAATTAAAACAATATTTGAAATAGTGCTCCCAAAAAAATTAAAAGGAAGTTCTCAAGCTATAAACATTCCGTATTATGTCCGATGGCTATTGTTGTCTTCGTCTCGCACAGAGCGCCGTCTCTATCGCGCTGCGCCGATGCGTCTGCGCGGGCCATATTACCGAGAGGATGCGCGTTGGAATGAATTATGAGCGGCATGTTACCGCCAAAGCCTTGTTTGAGAGAGCCAAAAGTAATTAACTTCGACTTAGTTAAGATTACGACTTTGAAGGTACCTCCGATGTTCACATGAGAGAGTACCGCTCAGAGTCGCTACGGCTCGTAGCGAATGCTACGACGTAGCTATAGTAACTGCATTGTCCAGCTTTTGCCGTCGGTTATTGCTTTTGTGACTATTCTTTTTCCTTTGCCGTAAGTAAACTAAATCGTTTATTAGGAGATAGTTTAACTATGGTGAGAATTAGATATTGTTACAGCTTTTAAATACTTTCTAAATGATAACTTTGATCTTTATGATATTAGGAAGTGTAATAAAAATCTTTATGATATTAGGAAATGTAATAGAAATGTGATGAGAACTGACTTTCAAATTTAAGAATAGAATTAATATCACAATCATATTTTAGAGTAGGATAATATTTCAAAATCATTATAATGTCCGTTAAAAATACTTTACGATTACCCCTCAAACAAGATTTGCCAGTATCCACCTATTGTTTAATCATAATAACTATCATAATCTATCCCATAATTGGGACTTACATTAGTCTCTGTTATTGCTTTCATATTAAAATATAAAGAGGGAAATTATACTTATTAAACGAAATATCTATTAGTGACCGTATGTCATAGTATTCATGACGGAGCATATAATAAGTGTCTTGTTTTGATGTTCATAAATTGTGTTGATAGTACGCTCGGCAACATCACTCGTGTGGTCCAAGAAATAAAATATTTATTTAATTACATATTATGTAGTACAATAAATATTAAATAAATAAGGTGATTGAACATAATCTAATGTAAAGAGGTTCCTAGATAATATTAATAATGAAACCAATATACAAAGTATATTCTAGGTTGCAGACTATGTTTTCTACCGTCTATTAAATACTATTATAATAAGTGTGTATGCATTGTATATTGGTTTAATTAATAATATTATTTTGGACCCTCTTTACATTGGATTATTTTCAATCATCTGTTATATGTGTAATGTGTGCGGGTTCTTAATTAACTTAGTTGAAATTTAATTGCATCATTGTTTATAATTTGGCATTTTTAAAACATATCACTATTGAGTGAGTGGAGTGCCGTCTAGAGAATTGTCCCTAGTTTGTCACTAATATCTAACTGTATATTGTATGTGCTTTCTCCGTTACATTTATCTACTGTAATAACAAGCATTTTAGACAAAGAGAGCGCTGATAATTTAATAGTAAAGACAGCCGGCAAGATCACGTCGATTTTATTCTAAAACGGACTACTTAAGGTTTGTTCAGTGAATCAGAGAGTTCATCGAACGTGAAAACAATACTTTTACTAAACAATCGAATTGCCTCAATAAAATATTCACAAATCAAAAACCTGCTACGAAATTGCTCATATCCTCAGTATCCTCACATAAGTGGTCCTAGCAATCGCGACCGCTCATGATTGGACCACGGACGGAGCCACTCGAGCCGCTAATCGAGTTTGTCGGTCGATGGTATCTCCAAACTGTACGTTAATAGTACCAACGCCTCCGCCCGCCGCCCCCCGCGCCCCCACTCGCGCCTTATGGCCCGCACTCCCGAACAATGGTCATGTTTAATTCATCGGAAAATCTGTCGAGTCTGATTCGATATCTGTATTTACGACTAACAAATGTGTGTGATGATATTACTAAGGTTGATCATACGTTTAAATCAATATCACTGAGCAGGAAGTTATTTTTATTTTAGCTACGGTTTCTAGCTTATCATTTACACTTTAAATTTTTATTTAGCGAATAGATTTTGTTATTAATTAAGATATAAAATCAAAAACCTTAACTTGTAATTTTTCATCTATAATCAGTAATGTTTATTACTTATAAATTCTATGAAGATACCTGCTGATATACCTACCTATTTAAAAAAGTTTGGTTGATCTACAAAACACCTCTAGTGTAGTAGATTCTCATACTGCATCATCATCATCAATGATTTTCAAACTCTATGTGGTTTGAAATATGTCTAATATACTGGTGTGCATTTTTTGGATCAATTGTTATTACAATTTGAACATCATATATCAAATCCGAACGAGTGGGCAAGAGTGAATTTCCTCACACACCCTAACTAGGTTAACGTGTCAAAAAAATATCAAACGTTCCTAGATTAGCCGGAAGCCATACTTCACTGTTATAGCGCCAAGGATCCATTTGCTTTGAATATAATAGCCATTGTTCTAGCCCCGAATATAATCGAGGGAAGTTACCTTGATTTATCGCGGCATTGGCACATTCTGTTGCTTTATGGTTACTAAATATGAGACCTTGTCGTAAAAGGGCCAAAGGTCCAAGTGGTAACAATGTGGAAAGTTGCGCTAGGGTATTGTGGCTAGTGAAATAATAATACTTTCAAAAATTAATGCACTACGAATAAAATGTTGGACTTTAAACACTTAATGTCCATGAATCTGCTTTTGTTGCCTATTTGCAATGACACCGTGTTATCCATATAATTTTATTAAATTTTTTAAATATGGTCAACACACAAGTGCATAGTAATAAGTATGTATATTTTCAAATACAACAACTACGCGAGCATGAACTTGAAATATATGTATTTTTTTCACAAATATCATCCTTCGTTAAGATATATAAAAAATATATAACATGACATAACAAACATGGGAAATTGTAAAAAGTAGAGACAAGTGGGTAGCTTGTCGCCTACATAATTACATACCCATAAAAAGTATATATTAATAAATAATAAACTTACCTACGTCCGTAAGCTTTCCAGATCATCAAAAAAAATACAATCGCTCCCTATCAATTCATTATTCAGATTGATGTAAGCAAGAAACAAAGTAAAAGCCTCATTTTTCATACACCCCGCTCAATTCTCTTCGACCAATATTTTCTCCCAACGAAAAGTATTTTTCTTGAAATATTTAAATTTCGATTGTTTCCATTCACCCAACGTTGCTGTTATTGTTGGGGTTGAAAAGGAAAATGGATAGATGATGTCGTTGCTTATTATTCATTGTTCACTCGAGGGGAGGCCCGGAGGGCCGCACCTTTTCTTCTCCTACGTGATTTAGCTCATTTTTTAAGTAACAAAACAAGTAGCGCCTTTCGAAATATTACACCTCATAAAAGAAAGTTGTTAAGAGTGACATTGTATTGCCCGAACCTTTGCCCCTTCACGAATATTTTTAAAACGAGACGGGAATAAAGAAGCCATTTGATACGCCGCCAGCATCCAATTTTTAGGTAGTACCCTTTGTTTCACTCCACCGACATAAAGGCTATTCAATCACAACGATAGCTTTGATTAAGCTCGCCATATTTTAATCCAAACATTCAATTCAGATCCGACAAAATCGATCGGACACGCTCGTAATCAAAAATCCGTGATGCAACAAAAAACTAATTGACAACAATCAACACTGTTGCAACAAAAAACAATATTTTCTATCATTGTCATTAATAATAGTTAGAAAAAAGTCATTCACACCTTTGCCGCGCTAACATGACAAATGCGGCGGGCGGCGCGCACAAAGCGCGTGCGCCGGCGCCGCGGGGCGCCGCGCTCAGCCTAAATATTAATTATCTACAACACTACGAACACCTTTTAGAAGATTATCGCACTTTTGTATAGCGTAATGTAACAATCTTTAGATGTAGATAGCGCCGGCCAGTTTGTACGAATGCCCGATCGTATCCGGCTTTGAGGACCGGTACGAATGTAACACAGTTGCTCTATGATTCCATGTTACTATACGTTTAATTTGATACCTACCATCTTTTGATCGTATCTTCTCATAAATTTGGAATATCGGTGTCAAAATACGTGAAGATAAACACTATACACTATATCATCTGCCAAAGAAATCATAAATAATCTACCTCGGAGGTATATTTTAATAGCTCTTTTGAACAATAGTAATGGAAGCACACATTATTATAACTCACTATGTAGCGTTCCTTAGAAACACGCAGTAAGTGTATTGAATGTTTTTATGAATTTCCTTCCAGATATCATCAGCATTGGTAATTGAAAACACAACGACAAAACGCTCGCTGCCATTACAATAATAACCCCGCCCACCCGTCCTCATTACACGAAGCCTCACCGCAGTCAGTTTACAAATTGACATTTCCTGTGGCCGCAGCACATAAGCTGCGGCTAACAAATGTTTTTATTACTTTTATCGGCACATTAGCGTGTCCGATAGAGAATTATAATTTAATTTTGCGGTGCTTTAGAATGGCGTAGCTCGAGGCGACAACGCCATGTGGCGGCCGGCCGCATCCCCCGAATGTAGCTACAACTATCAAAATGCATCGCAAGTAAGTATTTGATGTAATTAATGGATTTGGTTATCTTTACCAAGACATTATAAAATTCGTTTGACAGTTTAAAAGTTACAATATTTCATACTTTTACTTGGTTTGATTTCAATTTATTTCAACTGTCTCCATTCCAACTTCCAATCCGTACGCGAATTCAAAATCCGTTTCAAGTGTTAGGTACATTCGCTTTATTTATGCCTCAATAAAATATGCACTGGATCTAATAATAGATTGTCTTTAGCTTCAACTCATTATTAGATCCTTCTTCTACTTAGATTAACAAAAATAATAAACAAAATACACAGATGAATTTTCTAAAATTATATAGTGACAATAGTTTATAGGTATGTATGGAGTACCTAAGTGCAGTGCAGAAAGGTAAATATGTACCTAATGATTAAAAAACTTTAAACTAAAATATAATCGATTTTTGTATACAATTTCGTATTTATTATGATTGAATCCCTCGAAAAGTACAACACATACTTTTACTTAATATTTATACGTTTTTTTACTCATACGTTTTATAATGTACGTGAATCTTTTTTCATTTGGCATGGCGACAATAAAGTGACTAATGCCACTTTATGTACTTATAACACAACAAGATTAGAATTTCATCAATTGCCGATACTAACCAAATTTAACCGATCGTAACAAAATATTTTCTAACAAAATCGTAGTGTTTGCCACTGGGAACGATCCTTCAAATCTTCTCAACATCGATCGCATCGTAAGTCGTAACTCGCTCGGTTGTTACTTAGCTATCAGCCGCGGTCTGAAGTCGCAACTAGCTGGCAATAATTACACGAAGCGCCGCGGGCCGGCCGGGATCATTGGCAGCTCGCGATTAACAACATTGTGCTGTGACGGATAAATATTGACCGGCGAGGTCAAGCGCCGGCGTGCGGACTGATACCGCCCGGCATTGTGTTTCAATTGAGCTTGCACGTGTGAATAGCCGCGATAAATCGTGCTAGTCACAATAATCGTAATTAGTAATGCGATATTAATGGTCGGCGCATTAGCTGAACAACTGTATCCGTTAAGTGCGAGCAAATTGAAAATCGTTCATTAATCAATTTCGACGGACTATTTTCCGTTAACTTATCGACTACCATCAACTCAAGGAGAAACGTATTCTTGTACGTATTTTGAAAGAAATAAAACGTAAAAGTGAGACTGTCAGCGAGTCCTGGTTCAAACACCAGTATTTTACGAAAATGATTATTACAAACAAGTTCTCTGTTCCCGTTCTACCACGACGACGATAAACATTCGGCCGATAATATACTTTCGTAAGTTATTACTCAACGATCATCTAAATTATCCCCGAATGATTTACACGTCCAAGTACAGTACAAAAAGTTAATAATTGAGGGGGATCAATGCCACCGTCCCGACTGTGCCGGCCGCCGCCGCGTAAGCTCTGACATCTAGTCAAATAAATAAAGCCCAACAACAAATATTGTAATAACCAAACTCACCGAGCAATACTCGGCACGGCGAGCCACAAACAAATCAAGTAAAAATGTGACCAACCAATACGGCATTTAAGGACTAATGTCGCCTTACGCTAAATGGCCACCAAAATAAGGTTCTTTTAAATCCCGACCAAGTAATATACAATCGCTGACATCGTCCAATTCTCAATTTTGACCTTACAATTATAAGAATTAAATTCGACTGTCATTTACGTTAAACGTAAAATTTTATGGGAACATTAAAGTTAAGTGGGAAATCCGAAAAGGAGTGTTAAAACTCAACCGGCAGATGGCGGCGGCGCAGCGATGATACAAACTCAATTATTTACACTCAATAAAAAGGACGTTATACGAGTATTAGAAAATAACCTGCTAAACAGTCAAATGAGCTCGAGACAAGGCGGTGTTTATGAGATAAGAAATTACCGAGAAACGAATAGATGTGTAGGGCGAGCCGACATATGGGAACATCCGCGCCGGCTGCAAGCAATTCCTTGAGGTAATGAACGCGCATTGTCGGCCTGATTCGCGTAAAAGTGAGCGCTCAAAGGATTGTCATGTCACTTTCACTTCAGCACTTATCGAGTCTTGTAAAATGAAACATGTTCGGAGAAATCCACTGCTCGTCTAGTGTACTCTCGCGATTGCCATATTGCGTATTTACGCAACTACAGAAGCAAGTCATTAAATAACTTTCGTAGAATAGGTTTTTATACATTATCGGCTGCTGCATCAGCTTATTAGGTAAGGTTGACTATAACTGCCTGCCTCTTATCTTAATTTTGATGAAACTGTTTAGATTGTTTATTAAAAGTACTAATTATCTATCGTTTAGAGCCTATTTTATTAGTGACAATTTAGTAGTACATACGTTGAAACGATCAGTTCTAGTACATATCTACATACAATTACACCCGCAATTTCTGATGTTCCGAGAGCTGGCACAAATTTTTGGGTAGGTCGGTATTTGAGGCAAGTTGAAAACTTGTCACATACCTCTCTTATTATACCCCAACACGAAACTGCAGACCTGGAACTACTCACCAGGAGTAGCGGGGCTTTATTTTTTTTATGTTTTTTTCCACAAATATGTTTGAGGCAAAATGCAATTTTTATATGTCGTAGTGTATGTTTAAAGAATTAAAAACAAAATAAGCCAGACGATTGGTTTCAACATTGCCACATGCGTGCTAAAGTAATATATTTTGAAAAAAAAAATTTTAAAAAGTATTTGAGACAACTTGCAATGTTAATAGGGTATTATTTATAACTAAAAAATAGGATTCTAAAAAAGACAGATTATTTATTTATTTATCTTGATCTAGCCCCGCTACTCACCAGCCTGGTCTTCAGTTTCAGGTTGGGGTATAATAGGAGAGGTATGGGACAAGTTTTCAGCTTGCCTCAAAAACCTACCCAAAAATTGGTGCCAGCTCTCCTACTATGAAGGGGTAGGTAGAATCAAGCCCAAAGGGATTTGGATTTAGTAGATAAAGGTCCCCTTTGGTAGGAGACTTCTACCTACTTACTTTGCCTAGATACACTACTTTAACCACGGTTAGCCAAAAATAAAAATGATTTGGGGCAAATAGAAAACTGTGATGAAGAAAGCCCGTATCCCTGGCGCCTGATAAATTTCATATCAGACTGAACTACAGGTTCATATAGTGTAAACTATTAAAAACTGATATATTTTATTGGAATTAGATCCATAATTTTGGCGTCTTATTGTTTGATGATCAACTCAAACGTATTTATTATAATAAGGGCCGACGGATTGTAATAAAATGTATACTATTGGCTTTATCCGTCTATATCACATTATAGATCCTGATCTATTATTGTCTTAGCGTAATGTCCCATTCCCAGTCGAGGTTCGATCGAACCGGACTCTAGGTTTAGCGGCCTTTACATTAAACCGACTATCACTTGAACTTCGTAAACCGATTTTTGACAGAAGAACCCAAAAGATTTGGATCATCTTTAGGCAAACGTGTGAATTATATAGACGTACATATTTCAAGAAGTTTCCTTCCCTACCGATCTAGACATATATGTAGGTATATTCCTACCTACTTAAATGTCTAAAATCCCAACGTTAGAACCAACAACCCTCATTGTGAGGCAAGCCTTATCAACCATTAAGCTACCTCCGCTCTCTCTTCACTTAACTTTAAATTGCAGATATTAAATACTTGGATACATACGCATACACAATATCTGATATATAACAATATTGCAAATTGATTTTTCAAATCTATAAGTTAAACAATACAACAAAACCGGTATTAATAGTTAAGTAATTACCCCACCTATAATTAACTCCACAACATAACACTTCAAGCCGAGAACCCGTCCACAAAAGTCATTAAAACTACACCATCTGTATCTGTTAATCCACCGTGATCTACCAACCGACCGCAGCATTACGAGTCCTTGATTCAGTCACGGCAAATATAACAAATGTTGGTAAAAAACGCACAGGTAGACGCAAATATTTGTGAACAATTTGTAGAATTCACACTTAATAAGAAGATGGCGCGTTTATTTTTTTCTATGAGTGACCAGATCCGATGGCGGCGCCTTCAAAGGACAATCATTAGGCCGCGACTGCGGCACAGTGAAACAAAAATCAATGAGGCGGTTCCGCTCTAAATCTGGAATACCGTAAGCACACGTACTTGTGAAGCCATTTTCGGAGTTTTGAAAATAAATGATTCTTACCTTATCTTGCTTTTTCACAAAATATATTTCCTTCGTCAGAAATTTGGACAGATTTCCCATTTATGCTATTAAACATAATGATAACAGTGTTAAAATTGTTTTTGAATAGAGTTTATAACAAATATATATACTTATGGTCGTTTATATACGATTTTCTAGAAATAATTATGCTGAATTGCGTTTGTATACCTATACAGTATATACCTTTATTAACGTCTTGATCAAACGGCAGGGCAACTAATCTTTAAATAATCGCAATTAAACATTTTACCCCACCACATATTCATTCCAGAGTATGCTACATGTATTTCAAATGCGAGTATAATGAACGTTTTAATGTTCCGTGCTATCCAACTAAAAGTTGCCTTACTGTTCATCCTTCTGCACTGTGACGTAGTTGCTATGATTGCGAACGATATCGCAACAGGTGACAGACAACGATGGGATTGTTCCTTTTTGGGATAATTATGTTACAGATACATTAATATATTTATGAGTTGTAAAAAATTGGAAGTGAGGTTTTTTAAAGAAAAAGTTTATCAAATATGGATTAGGCAAAACTTATGGCTAATGTTATGTCTTATACTCAAATGATATGCACAAATGTTTTTAAGAATACGTTAAATGGCTATTTATGATTTGTCGGTATTTAGTATTTAGTGATTTATCAACAATCATTACCAATAGAAGCAAAACGAACTTCACTTAACATGACAAACTTGAGGATGACACTAGGATAAGCTTATCATATAAGAGAAGAAATGTACACAAATTCAAATTCAAAATATCTTTATTTATATGGGCTTCAAGAAAGCACATATAAATAGTCAATATACACAAAAAAAAAAAGGATAAGAAATAATACTACTACCGGTTTGGAAGGTAGACTCTATCGAGAAGAATCCGACAAGAAACTCGATAGTTACTCTTTTAAATGCCAAATTTTACAAATTTGTAAACTTAATCAATCTATACTTAGACTAGATATCACTGCAGATGAACACTTCATTATGAAGTTAACCATAAATCCTTGCCATTGAGGTAATCTTGTGTCTTGTAATAACCCTTACTCATTAAAAATGATTTAATGTATAATTTGAACTTATGTAGGGGTAATGTTATAATACTTTGTGGTAGTTTATTAAAGATTTTAATACTTAGATTAATAAATGAATTACCACTCTATTTGAGTCTATGAATAGGAACACATACATACATAACATCACGCCTACAATCCCCGAAGGGGTAGGCAGAGTCGAAGGGGCAGCAAGCCCCCGAACTTCAGCCAAAAATAAAACCAGGCTGGGACAGATGGAAAATTGTGAAAAGAGTGACAAGTGGCTAGCTTGTCGCCAACACAATCACATACCCAAAACTCCATGTACCATTAGTTGCCGTCTACGACATGCTAGGCAAAAACCACAGTTGGCATATTATTTTTAAGTCTCAGACCAACATGGGACATGGGCTGGGTTAGATGGAAAAATGTGAGAGAGTAGTGACAAGTGGCTAGCTCATCGCCTCCACAATTACATGGCCATAGCCCCATATACTTACCACCATTAGTCGTCTCTTACGACATGCTAGGCAAGAAACACAGTTGGCGCATTATTTTAAAGTCCCATACCAATATGGGACAAAGAAAGAAGTTGTGTTGTTGTTGTTAAGTTCAAGAGTTTATTTTAATGTTATTCTAGTAGGTAGGTCCAAATACAACTGGTACTGTATAAGGTACATCAGGTTTGTTATACCTTAGACAGTTTCCCCTTTCTAATGGTTTTTGTTTTTAGCTGTATATTATATGAATATAGCGAAGCCAGAAAGCTGGGCTGTGGATCGATGTTAATTTAAAAGGCCAACTATTAATATAAGAATCGGTAGTTTGTTTGTTAAGATTCAATAGTCAAAGCCGAAGAGTATGGGACAAACACTTCTAGTATACCCTTTACGTCTAATGCGCTAAGCAGTTAACTATTGATGGCTTTTTTTTTTTTTTTATTTATTTTTTTAGTTGGGGAAACTCCCACGAGCCGTCACCCTCTACTCGGGGAAGCAGAGGGCGGTGTGTCGAACTCGAACCGACTAAAACCCCAACGTGGCCTCCAGCGGCGCAGTCCCGGAGGAGCCTGTATCCCCACTGTCGGGACTATACGACTGCTCCTCCGGTGATGCGCGTGCCGCGCTACGCGGCCCACCTCGCGCGGCGGTGGTCGATTCTGTGCAGCCCACGACAACAGTCGTCGGATGCAGAGCACCGAGCACGCGCGCGCGTCGAGACATGCCAGGCCACCCAGCATGTCTCAACCACTCCGCCCAGGATTCAGACGCCGATCATCCCCGTGACCGGCGTCGTGGGCCCACTCTCGCGCTGTGCCCTCTGCTAAGCCAGAGGGGCACGCGGAGAGCGTCTCGTCGAAGGGGCCACCTTCCGCCCGGCGACCCAAATTAAGGGCAAAGCCCTGTCGTCGCAGAGGGAGAGCATCGAGACGCTCAATCCCTCTGCGACCCACCAAAGCGCGACACAGCGCGCCCCTGTCGGGTTGCCGAGGATAGGGAGGCGAGCAACGATACACTCAGCTCCTCATCTTCCTCGGAAATCCCGGTCCGACCGGTGCCGCAACTACTCGCTTCACACACCGAGCAGTCGCGGCTCATCTCGGGGTCTCTCTTCGCTTCGGCCCTGTCCTGGTACCCAGGGCCTACTAAGCCCCCCCGGTACGACAAACCGAAGACCCCGGCGGGGGGGAACTATTGATGGCTGGCTAACGTTACGCATGCTTTGATGATATGTTGGTACATTGTACACACAAAACAGTGTGTTTTAGATTCTAAAAAGATTATTCTTGGTTTTTCTTCTTTGAAAGACGATTTTCAAAAGGCGATTGACAAAAACTTCCGCGGCTTGTTGACTGAGGCTCAAAAGCTAAGCCGTAATGTTTGGGACAAGCACTCTGCGAGTAAATCGTCCGCGTCTAATGCGCGGGGGTGTTAACTATTGTCGGCGGGCTAATGGCCCGTGCGCGCCCTCGTGTTTGCGAACGTTCCGCGATCCGATTTATGGTGCAACTTTCCCATTGCCATCTTTTTACGATACGTACCTCGTTTGGTCATGAATCAATCGGGAATCTAACTTCAGACGTAACTTTGTTGTTTTCAACTTAGATTACATTTCTTTACTTTTGTCTTGAAAAGAACTTACAAGCCAGGGAGACTAGACTTTAAATAAGTATTAATAAAACATATTAGTATTTTGGATGGTTGTAATCTAAAAGTCAGTCGACATTTTGCGTTTTAAAAAATCTTCGGCTCACACATAACAAAAGAATAATTAACACAAAATAAACTGGGTGATAATAAATACGTATTTCATTCTAGGATCAAATATTAACAAGGTGGAATTCGTTTATTTTGCTATGTGGCAATAAAATCTTTAAGTCAAGCTTAAAAATCGGCACTAGCCCAGACCCGGGTGGCAATAACCTATGGCCAGTCTGACGTGGACCTCAGGACGATATAATACAATTTGCAGGCGCTTTTTACATTCGCCGCCGCCCTGCCCACAATAGAGGAACGCATTTGGCATACAAATTTGTTGCGTATGTTACTTTAATGCCTCAAAATTACATAGTGGCGTGTAAGTGACGCTTCTGTCCTCGTGTTGCGCAACCGATTGAATTTAATGAGCCTATTTGCGCAGACGCCGACAATTTAGCGAGACGTGTCCGGGGTGCGGATGAAGTACACCTAGCGGCGGCGGGATTAAAGGCGGTATCGCACGGAACGCGGGAATTGCCGCCATCCACTCGATGTGTACAAGGCTTCAATCGGCGGAGGTTATTAGAAGCCAGACGGATCGTGGTCACACCGATTTGCTGATCTGGAAACTTCGGACTTACAAGTGCACTTCGTGCCTTATCCAATACTTTCATGTGAACTTATTTGAAACATCTGTTGAAATTGAAGAATCTTCTACTTACAAAAGTATATGTGTCTACTAGATAATTTTTTATTAGATAAATTTAGATATTATCTACTAGTAAACTTTACGCCACTTCCCTAGCGGGGTAGGCAGAGAGAACCGAACTCTATATTATTTACATAATTAATAATATTGCACATGTGAGTATGCTTAATTAATAAATTATAACACTTTAGGTACATTTGTTTTTACTTCTTAAAAATATATTCGCATTGCAAATACCAACTGAAAAATCAATAGGTACTATAACATGTTCTTATGTTTTCGGCTGTCAGGAGATACTTTATGAAATACTTTGCAATCATTTGACACACACACACACACACGTCATCGTAATTTTACACCTAAAATTATGCTTTTTGAAGAAAGGGTCTTTTATTTGAAGTACAAGCCACGGTTCAATGTGTTGAGAAATCCACTTACCTAAGTATCTACCTATTTGCAACAATATAACAAATCATGTTAAAATAAAATACAGCTTAAAAGCTCTTATCCGACTTAAATATGCATGAAGACTAGGATCGGGTCCGATTTATAACGATAACACGTCGTCAGTCATGCCTCGGCAGTCAGTCTACCCTAGAGCCTTTTCTGAAGTACCACTATTTCTGCATTTTACAGGAAAGTCTTGTTTAAGAAGTGTATTCGAGCTTGTGTATAAAAGTTGCAGTCCATTATATTATCGGGATACGTATATCCTTACCACACAGCTTAATAATGAAATGGTGTACCTATACTCGTATATACCTACTTGATTTTTAAGCCTTCTTTCTCTAATAGTTATTTTAACGACGGTAATCGAAAAAAACTACCGACTGACTTTGCATGCTAAATGCTCATGCCTTTTAATAAAAGTTATTTTGATCTAGTCCATCAGTGCTGGTATTCATAAAAATAAATTAATACAACCCCAGTTACTCTACATTACACATCGAACTCTGTAAATATGTGGCTAGTGAACCTACGTACCTACACCACAGCGAGATGCATAATATCATTCTCTTTTATTCCGCCAAATTGTGCTAACTTATATTCGGGATCTATTGCCCAGCAACATTAAGTTTCCATCCATGTCTTTATTATTTTTTTAAATAATCTCTTGTCTCATGTCATGGGTGCCTAATCTATA